>JAYESA010000016.1:26170140-26530140 GCA_036927795.1 Iris macrosiphon | reverse complement strand
TAGCATTCTCGGGGCAACAATCGAAACCAGGATTTCGGGTCGTGGGGACTGTGGCACGCCTATCGCTTCCTCGGACGATCCAGTACCTGCAAGCAAGTAAACTGTTGGTGGGTCAGCACTTTATACAAGTACTGGTGAGATAAATCAACTGAACAGAAACAAGCATTCACTCAAACAGGCACTAAGTAATCATGTTATAAAACATTACATTACTAGTGATCTTTCTAGTTTTACCTAGGTTCGTTTCATGCAGTTCTAGCAGAGTCGATTTACTTGTTTGGAAACATGTTTGGAAACAGAGTTTCATATTGAATAAGTAAGCAAGCAAACCGTTCATGTTTCAGGGTGTGCGCAGCGTGTCTCGTGCGACTCGAGGGTCAGATGCATATCTAGACACACAATGCACATCCTTAGGGGCAGTCACTATCCAAGCCAACGCAATGACTTAGCTATATGCAGGGCGGTCCCCGAGTATCTCAGGATCGGCAGCTGGTGGAACAGCATACCAATGACTCATTTCTCTGATGCTAATGACAGCTGTGACCCATGGTGGCTATGACGCATGCAGTTCAGCTCTCCACCAAAAACCATTGTCCGACCGCGTGCGAATGCATGGAACACTATCAAATAAACTCTAGTATGCAGACGAGACGAACCATCAGAATACAATCGTTGTTGCGGGGCAATCCGACTTATCACTTGAACACGTTCAGGCACAGTATGGTTCTCTCAAAGCATAGACGATAGTGAACATGTTCATGCACTCTAAGCAGGCGATTAAGGATTCACGTTAAGCAGACTTTGTTTCAAAGATAAGCTAGGTGAGTTCGTTCATTAACATGCAAGGCAGGTTCTATCATTCTCTTATAAAAATATTGCAAGCAAAAACTCAGGTTATTATTAAGGCATGCAAGAATCAGAGAACGAAGTTCTGCCCACTCACCTTGATACATAACACCGACGCGGAGCGGGGCGTTACAGGCAAGGTCTTGAAGCTATAATCGAACTTGATCAACTTGTTCATCTGTCAGAACCCTTGTTGCTGCCAAAATAACCTTAATATCTTGTAAGCAGGCATCTGCTGTGATGGCGTCCTCCGTGCGGTCAAAGTATCTCGGGTTAAGTCGACAAAATCTAACCGATGCCCCGAATCAGTCATTTCTCCTCTTTCTAGGGCCGTCTGTAAACCCTGACTCAACAAGATATTATACTTTTGTTGTTGAAACTGCTGATGTTATTGCACTGCCATATGATGCTACTGCGTAGCCATCATTCTCCGGAGGATCTCCAGTATTTTCGGGGTGTCAAGTACCGTTGGTATTGTCGGTACTACTAGGGGTACGAGGAATTCAGGGGCTGGTTGCTCAACATGTCCAACTTTCGGTTCCACTGTGCCATCTTGTTCAACTACTGGCTCTATTCGAATTTAACTCTGAAGAGGTGATATCTCCCGTTGTTATCCAGGGGAACCCTGTCCTGCCATGCCTGCTGCTCCAGCAACTGAAGAAGCCCTAAAGAAAAGGATAAGAAATATCAAGAACAGGACGGGAAAGATCAAGGAGACAAGCAGTTTTAATAGTTCAAGCATTGGTACCGAGAAAGATGAACAAGATATCAAAGGGGACATATTTGATTGAGACTCCTATGACAATAACACCCACAAGTATAGACCTACATGGGCCACCACTAAAACCTTGTCACGCCCCAGTACCGGAATACGAAGACGGACATGGCCAGCTTCCCCGTACAAGGTATAGAACGTCGTACGACGATCACAGCTATAACTAGACAAGGGGTGCATACTACAAGCAAATCACTTAGGGTCACACAACACATCTATTGTCTCAATCAGTCAAGTAAGAACAGTAAACATAGAACATATATGACAAGAAAGTAAGGCGTCCCAAATGCCCTGCCACAATATTCTGGAAACCAGCTGTGCAAAAATAAGAAAGCTGACAGAGTATTAAAAGTACGTGACCGTGATCAGCTCTAGTCTGATTAATTACAATCATGTAAGAAAACTAAATTTTCATATTTACTGCTAACAAGTGCCCATGGCTAAACGCCCAAAATGAGTAAAATATGCAATAACGAGCAGGGAAGAAGAAACTCGTTTCCCTCAGTGGCCATCCATCTGGTGCACGCCATTGTTCAGGGGAAAGTATGCTTGATCCTCGGGTGCTGGTTCTAAACCTGGCCATGCAAAACCAGTGGGGTTAGACCCCAAATAGCAAGTACCACAAAGGAAGCACGAATAAAGAAATAAAACCAAGTTATAAAATATATATATATATATATATATATATATATATATATATATATATATATATATAGTTTTGTCTCGTAGTTTCGATTCATAGCCTACCGTGATACAACAATCTAATCCTACAACCAAACAAGGACAAGGGTTAGACCATCGCACCGTGAAAGCCCATCTTCCTAAACTATTTAACAGAAGGTACAATCACATCAAGCTCAGTTACAAAATCGGCCAATTACTTGTACGGCTTACTAGGTGGAGTCTGGGTTATCCTAGAGATATTATGCATATTAGCAGGGGCTAGCCGAGCCAAGAATCGCCGCATAGCACATAGTAGTATGCACCGGTCTAAGATCGCATAGAACACATAGTATAATATAATAATCGGATATTGCCATCCATTAATGAGGATTGAAACAATATCCATAGGGGGTTGCCTTCACTCCTCATATAATGATTGAGGGTGGCTAGTTAAGCACGATCTCGGAATTTTGTCCCTCCCAATGCTCTACATATTTTAGTTGCCTATTTAACCCTAAGGTTAGCTGGAATCACATGGCGTGGTCACATTTTACTCCCCTTATATGTCGTACCGTAGTACGGGCACGCTAGATATGAATTCGCTTTGTCACTTTGCAGTTCAATTTGGATTCACTCCAACGTGATGCAACAGTTAAGTAAATCCTAGCCACACTTGGTTATTGACCAACTATCTTGTCCATGTTGGAGAAATTTATTATATCACATGTCACTTAACACGTAGGCACACCTCGGTATGAAACATGTAACATAATCACGTAGAAACACTTAGCAAGTAGGAACACATAGCACGTAGTAAGTGTATCATCACAGATACCGATAGTCGAGTCAAGTCACCAATCATTGGTAAATCACATGAGTTGTAGCACATAGCAATGCGTAGGTCGAGTCAGGCACATAAGCAATCATAGTCACTCGGCCGCATGGTCTATCTCTATTCATAGTCGGGTCAAGCATATAGTCAGGTTCAACACACGATCATTCTGTTCTCATGCATTCCAATCATCAATCTCACACTTAGAATCACAAAAATCCAATAAAACACAAAACCAAGAAAATCAACAAATTATGCGCATAGGACCGCATAGGGTCATGGAAGCATAGAGTCAGTGTCGCATATGACAAGTGCCACATAGAGGTTGTTGTCGCATATGAGTCAAGGCCGCATAGGTCTGCTTGCCTTATATGGGCAAGGATGCATGAGTCATTCTGGGACTTAGCGAATTTCTCATTCGTTCTGCGAGTGAGACACAAGGAGTTCAAGGATTAGCTGCAGAACACTTGTGTAATAATCAGTCATGCTTTCAATAAGATGGACGCTTGCTGGTCGGATATGCGACAAGTGTCCAGGCCGCATAAGGATCATGCCGTATGGTACTCTCGGCCGCATATGGTGCTGGTCGTATGAGAACTTCGTCTTCTCCAGATAGCAAGTTCAGCTATGGCGAGAACTTCAAAAACCAAAAATTTGTTTTCTTCATAAATTTTTTATTTTAACTCCGAATCAAGTGAACCAAAAGCCAAAATGCTTGAAATGAAGTGCTCCATCCATCCCAAAAACTATTTTTTCGAAAATACCATATTTTAGTAGATCAAAATAACCCAAAATCAAGGAACCCATGAAAACCCTAAACTTAGAATGTAGATCTACTCAAATCCACCCATTAAAACCAAAAACCCCAAGTACTAAAAGTGTTTAGTATAATCATGAGCACATAATAGACTAATAAAATGTAAGGAAAGCAAAAATCGAAAATCAAGAGGCTTCTCTATGTAGTGCAAGGTGTACTTGCCTAAATGAAGGAAGAAGAAAAATGAGAGAATGAGGGGAGAGAGAGAAAGAGGATGACTTATATATGCTAGGGTTAAGGTTTAGACCATGGGTTCACTCATGCCCGAACCAACCAACAATTAAACCATGAGTCTAATTGAACAAAAGAATTGGTCTAGTCTCTATGACATGCAACCTAATTATCATGCAAGTAACAAATGATATAGGCAGAAAAACTAATATGTTCCAAATACGTATATCGGGAACGAGGAGTGACAATGAGGCTCATGCCTTTATCCAATTTATAATTTTACTTCAAGCATCGTTAGGGAAAAATACTCGAACAAATTTTGCTTCTAACAAAATTATCATTATGACAATGCCTACATTATGGTGGGGCTAATACCTTTGATATTTTATTAACTTACTTCTGGCGAAGTATGTCACTATGACGATGCTAGAAATATGACAATGTTAATTACTTAACCATTTCAATTGGTATATTACGAACTTTAGTTTCAAGATAAAGTCCGGGTTCAATATAAACTGTGTTCACTTATGAACTTCGGATATAATGTGCTTAAGTCTCTTCATAGCTGTCAGGGCGGAGCTATGCCTCTGCCAATTTTTTTACTTCTGGCAAAGTATATTTTTGAGTCTGTTTCATTTGTGTGAAAAGCGCGACGGGGTTCCGCTGCCTGGTCAAGAGACAGGATTCGAGGGGGCAGTGCCCCGTTGGGGTTCGGGGGCGAAGCCCCCGAATTCTATATAGATTTATGGTCTGGTTTGCTTCGGATAAACTTATTTGTTGTGGAGTTCCTATTGAACTGCTAAACGCACAGAACCTAGAGAATGGTTTGATTCAGGCAAATTTATTTGTTGTGTTCAGCAGAGTTAGGTTCCTGCGGGAACAACTATATTCAACAGAGTTAGGTTCCTACATGAACAACTCCATTTCTGCAGAGTTAAGTTACTGCGAGAACAACTTCAACTCTACAGAATTAAGTTCTTGTTGGAACGACTCCATTTCTACGGAGTTAAGTTCCTGCAGGAATGCTCCCATTCAGCGGAGGTAAGTTCTGCAGGACTGCTCCTATTATGCAAGAATAGGTTCTTTGGGAAAGCTCCAATCTGTGGAGCTAGGTTCCTGCGGAACTACAACATTCTACAGAGTTAGGTTCCACACCAATGCTCCATTCTAGATTCCGCAGGAATGATCCACCATGCGGAGTTTGGTTCGCAGGACTGCTTTTGGCAGACTGCTTTTCGCGTTGTCTTTTACTAGCCATTTCCTGCCGTGCTGCTTCTGGAAGACTGCTTCTCGCAGCAGATTTGATTCCGAAAGATCTGTTTGATAGCCTTTGCTGCAAAAATGATCCCTAAGGATCTGCTTTATATCTTAGCGGTGGATATGATCTTGAAGGATCTGTTTGATAACTTCATCGACTAATTCAATCCCGGAGGATCTGCCCAGTTACCATTTCGGCTGCTTTGGCCCGCAAGATCTGTTCAATGGCCATTTCGGCGAATTTTGATCCCGAATGATCTGTTCAATATATTCCCAAGCAACAACCCAACGCAAATACAAGATGATTTGCATCCAGGTCATAATCTACCTTAATGCTGAGTCATTTATCCGTACAAGAAAAACAAGTTCAACCTTCTGACATAGCATGCATCTTCGCACATCCTGCTCATGCAATCTAAATTAGAATCTAAGCATCGACTCTCGTAATGTAACTTTCTGTCATAGCCACTTGAGGCCTAGTGCTTACGATCAATATAAATTGCCCAAATGTAAGCCTAGAGCCTATGCCAACATAGAGCCAATTTTGCACGGTATATGAATGTCGAAAGTTATACATATGTTATTTAGATTTTCTGTACAACCCCGAATAAATGACCCAAGCTCAACTATGTTGCATTTGCACCTATAAACGAATAGGAGTATAAGAGATGTGAAAATTAATTAAACACCATTAGACTTGCACAGACTAGCAACAAGAACCAGAATAGCGCAAATTTGGTTGATCTACTTCTTTTCAAATTAACCCACATTATACTCACAGTTCATTTGCAATTTAAAACAGATGCATGCGCTTCGCAATCCAAAATACCGCAGTCTCCGTTGGAGCAAGACTGCATCAACATTGAGCTCTCTCGAAGAGAACTAGTTTATGCACATTCATGTTTATTATTCTGAATGGTATCAATCTAAATATTCAATTACCAACGGGTTCCGGAGTTGAGTGTTTTCTCCTCTATTTTCATTTCATTGACCAAATGGGCAAAACCAGAGAAGTAGGTGAATTCAGGGAAAACTAATCCCTGTAAATGAACGGATGGATTTGAAATCAGATGATTGAGATGCATAAACAGCACAAGTTACAGATGCAGAGAATCTACTACCACTAGATTCTCATAACCAAAAATTCTGGTATATGGTTTAAAAATATAAAATCCTTCAATTTCACTTCCTAAGAGTACTACTTCCCCAACCATCATGAATCTATAAACTATGAAAGCATCCCACTTCCACAGAAACTTCTAAAGAAAGGATTTCTAAAACAAATTGTCTATGCAGTTCAAACTTATTTTACAATTTATCTGCCCTGATAAATTAAAGCAACTCTCAAGATTGTCAACAATGTACTCTCCACCAAGGGACAAAATAAAACAAGCACAATTCTATTATGCTACAATAAGTTTTATACTGATCCAGCCAAAATAAGCCATACTGGTACATCTAAATTCATTTGAACTGCCATGTGTGCAGACACAAGTTCGCATAGGAATGAAAAGAAGAAAGCCATCTACAAAAGTATCAGACATACTCTTCCTTCAGCCTGAGCTCATAAAGATTGTTACAGTGCAAGTCCTCTAAGTAGAGGTCCTCGATTTGTTCGAGGTCCAAAAGGTCCACTATATTTTCATCAACTGAAAAGCGTGAAGGTACTGAATGTTAAAAAGTGTTGGGCTATATGACATCATTATATATGTACCGACAAGTGTAATAGGAGGTACCCGAGTTTAAGAGCAAATTAATCCTGCGACTATGAGGTCTAGAAAGAAGCACCTCTGGTTCAACCTCCAACTTCAAAACATCCTCAGCATCAAATTCCTGTAAAAAAACTGATTTAGTTTCAGATTCTTCAACTTGAACAGACTTATTATTACTAATCTTTATCATCGGAAAAAATATAATATCTTCCAATCAACACACTTGAACTAGAATAACCAAACTGCAAATGATATATTTAAACATTTCTAGAAAAAAAAAAGATCCTATATATATGTGAAACAATAGATTTGAAAGAATAATATCACTATCATCAGTGAACTTTTAGTAACTACTTTTAGGTTCAAGAAATGTTATTTGTAACGTTATGAAATGGAATGCTTTATTAAATAGTTGTTGTAACTTTATGAAATGCCATGAAATGGAATGCTTTATTCAATAGTTGTAACACTGCTTTATAAACTCAACCTACAAGTATATGGAATTACACATCACCTACAGAAACATGATTAAAGAACTAGAATTCTTTTATATATAGAAATAAATTCAAATCTTCTCACTCGAAGCAGTTATTTGAAACCATTAACCTTTAAAAGAGTAACAGTATTTTATTGTAAACATTTCCCTTTTAAAAGTTATATATGTCGAAATTGAGAGATAAAAATGAAACATACTCTCGACTGAATGAAATTACCAAGGTATGCAATATCAGCCGATACCGATACCGAGATACGTATGAACAGTTTTGCACTATCCTCATCGATTTCGGACGATACATGTTCATATTTTATCCTGTCAGACTGTATCGGCCAATAGTGGATAGTGGCCAAGACGGACCGATACATAGTAGTTTTCCATCAATTCCAGGTACTTTAGTTCAACCAAAAAAAACGAATCTAACAATAAAAAAGGAGAAAAAAGAATCTTAATAAAAAAAAGTAAAAAAAAATCCAGTACTCTTGACAACAAATTCAGCAAAAGAAAAACATTACGGAATGAATCTAATAATTCATAAATGCGACAGTAAAAGAGTAAATTATTGATACTCAGAATAAAAGTCCCTATAAGTCAGAAGAAAAATATCTCATATTTGGTTTTCAATTGATCCAGACAAACCGCGTCAACACATAGACTTCCAAATTTGGAAGCTCAAATTGATCCATGTTAAGTATTAGTATTAGTATTAGTATTAGTAATGGGCTTTAGCTCACATCGGGTAGAATGATAGAGAGAGGAGGGGGTTAGCCTCTCCTATATATATGTATCCTTCTCATTAATAAAATTTATCCTATTATTTTACTTTACATGGTATCATAGCCTAAACCACTCTTCTTTCTCTCTCCACAAAATAAACCTTAACCCTAGATCCCGGCTCTCCCTTCCCCTCCAGTCGACCCCCTCTCTCTCCTGTCGACCCCCTGCTCCCTTTCTCTCCCCCCCCCCCCCGGCCTGTAGCACCTCCTGCCGCCCCCCTGCCCCGCTTCCAGCATCCCCTCTGCCCACCTGCAGCACCCGCCTCCCCCCCCCCTCTGGCGGACCCCCTGCCCCCTCCCCCCCTCCCCCGCCTGCAGCACCCCCCTCCCTCCAGACACGATCAGACCCTCCCCCCTTTGCTGTCAGTGTCGCGAGTAGATTTATGTCTTCTCCAGTTCCACATTGGTAGGCAGTTCTCAGAGTTCTGCACTATCTAGTCCAGAATTCTGGAAAAGAAATTCGCATGGAGAATCAAGGACATACGAATATTGAGTGCTTTACCAATGCTGACTGGGTGCAAAGCATGACGGATAGACGATCTATATCTGGTTACTCGATATTTATTGGCAGAAACTTGGTATCGTGGAAGAGCAAGAAGCAGAGTGTGATCGCACGATCAAGTTCCGAAACAGAATATCGAGCTATTACTCATGGCACAACATATGTGCTATATCTGAAACATCTGCTACAAGAACTGGGAGAAGAAGCAGGATCTAAAGCAGCAGATATGTGGTGTGCTAACCAGTCTGCTATCCATATTGCTACCAATCATGTGTTCCATGAAAGGATGAAGCACATTGAAATCGACATCCACTTCGTCCGTGATGAGTATCAAAAGGGGACAATAAAGTTTCATCCGGTGATCACATAGCTGATATCTTCACACAGTCTCTTTTGGGTCATCGGATTCAATTTCTGTGTAACAAACTGGACATGATTGACATATATGCTCCAGCTTGAGGGTTGGTGTTAGGTATTAGTAATGGGCTCTAGTCCCACATCGGATATCGCATCTACGACTCGATCGTTGGCGTATACCGAACAAATCAGGAAGACAAATCCCATAAGGACTATTACCGGAACTTTAAGGCTATGACTGATGAGATCGACTGTGTTTTACCCCTCACAACGGATATCAATGAAGCAAGGGCTCAATGTGAGCAGCTTCATGGTATATCTTGCATCTCTCCGTCCTGATGCGAACTCTACTCACTCTCAGATTATTGCTGGATCTGATGTTCCGTCTTTGATGGAGGCTCACTATCGTGTCCTCCGGGAAGCGATAGTCGTTAAGACCACTCCAGGTGATGCTCCTGCTGATCGATCCGTTCTGGGTGCAACTCGTGCTAGATTTCGTGGTGGTCGTGGTGGACGACGTGGTGGCAGCAATGCTTGTCATGATGGTGGACGAGGCAATGGCAGTCATGATGGAGGAAGGAAGACCGCACACATGCTTCAACTGTAGTCTGCAAGATCATTTCCAGTGGAAAGCTCATGAAGCCAATGTTATATGAGATGCTCTTGATGATGGTGTTCGATCTATCTAGATGACTGCTGAGTCATATAAAGATTTTCTTGACTTTCAACAAGCTCAACGTCGTGGAGAAGCATCCACATCTGGATCCACAGCCGGGTACTCCGCGGTATGTGTGGTAAGGTCGAAGCAATGGGTAATTGACTCTGGTGAATCTGCTCACATGACAGGCAACACTGGTATAATACGTGATTATGTATCGGTGGATCGTATGTCTGATATTACTGTTGCTAATGGGGGTTCGCTGATAGTACGTGGAAGAGGAAGTGCCCGTCTTTCTTCCGGATTGTCACTCAATTTTGTCTTACATACACCTAGAAACTCATTTAGTTTGCTTTCAATTAGTCGACTTACTCGTGACATGCACTGCTCGGTAACGTTTTTTTTCTGATGGTTGTATTTTTCATAACCTAAAGACTGAAAAAACTGTCGGTAGGGGGCATGTGACTGGAGGCTTGTACCTGTTTTACGCACCTTTCCCTGTTGCTTGTGCCGGCGTGAATCTCGATCCTTTCGAGCTTCACTGGTTAGGTCATCCATCTATCCAAGCTCTCCAAAAAATGTACCCATCTTTAGATATTTCCATTTTTTTCCATTGTGAGTTTAGTTTGGCTAAACATCATCGAATTTCCTATCGATAAGTCAAAATAAATTTGCATCTGCTTCTTTTGAGTTTGTGCATTCTGATATATAGGAGCAATGTCTGGCTGACTCGATGATGGGTTTCAAGTACTTTTTTACATTTGTTGATGATTACTTATGTGTCACTTTTGTCTATCTGATGAAAAATTGTTCAGAACTATTTGAAATTTGGTACAATCGTCATCTCTTGGAAACAACGTGTGTTCTTATGTTTCAAGCAGGTACTCCCAAAAAAATTTGGTCGTATGCGGTACTTACAACTTGTTATTTTATTAATCGCATTTCATCGTCAGTTTTCAATTGTGCTACTCCATTTTCTCGGCTATATCTCGACAGAGAGCCGTTTTCTCTACCTCTTAAAATTTTTGGTTGCTTATGTTATGTTCGGGATACCCGATCAACCCTTTCTAAATTAGATCCTAAGGCAATCCAATGTGTTTTCCTTGGGTATCCTAAAGATCAGAACTGGTATCGTTGTTTTACCCTAAATTGAAGAGGTATTTTTTCTCTCGGGATGTTACCTTTGTTGAAACCGAGTTTCCTCCCCTTCCACAAACTACAGGTCTAGTGTCCCAAGTTTACCCACAAGAGAATTTTTTGTTGTTTCATGTTCAAACACAACAGCCCTCCGTAAGGGTGCCCTCCCCTACCGAACTAGTATCTCAGTCCGACGGTTCGCTGACACCAGTTCAGTCAGCACCGATATCGCCCGAACGAACGTCGCAGATAGTGCCTAGGGTCACAGAGCTATCATCCTCCTCTAGCTCCACTGATTTGCATTCGCCTGTTTCACCAGCTCGACCTCATCGTGCCTGTCGTGATCATCTCTTGTATGTTCACAACTACAAAGGCTCGCGAGCCACACTCAGTCCTTGATAGCTACTATTGATGGGATTCAGATTCCCAATACTGCCGAGGAGGGTCTTAAATATCCCGGTTGGCGTGCTGCTATGAATCAAACTTGGGAGTCGATAGATTTTTACCAACTAGTAAAAATGCAGTAGGTTGCAAATTGGTGATCACGATCAAAGTGAAACCAGATGACACTCTTGATCGCCTAAAGGCTCGTCTGATGGCTAAAGGATATTCTCAGACCTATAGCTATTCCTCATTCTAATAAGAAGTTTATAAACCTATTTCTTTTAAGTCCAGATTCCTGAATAAGCATACATATGGTTTTGAAAGAATGCAAAAAAATATTGAATTAAAAGGGGGTGAAGATTTTCCTCTATCAACTTGTTGGATAAACGAAAAATAGATAAATTAAGAAATATATATCCTAAAATGAGATATTTGCATATTGGTTTAATTCAACTTAATATTACTGGACTATTCCTTCCGAACAGGAATTGACACTCCCATCTTAGTGGTATGTCAAAATTAAAGACTTCCCTGATAAATTCAAAACTCTCAAGGAACTTCAAAGTTTTTTAGAACTCTTAATTATGGGAGAAAGTTTATTCCCCATTTATCTGCTAGAATAAAACACCTTCCAGATAAACTTGCGGCTGAACAAGCCAAGTATAAAGAATCAACCGGTGAACAACCCAGAAGATGAAACACTGATAGAATTCCAATCTCATTAGATAAAAATGAACTAGAAGAAATCACTAAAATAAAGGAATCTGTAAAAACTGAAAATATCATTTATTTTTCACTAGATAATGATTCATTAATACTACAAACCGATGCCTCAGATAGTTTCTGGGCAGGAGTATTGATTGCTAAGCACAAGAAAATTGTTGCTTATACCCCTGAAAAATTTACAAAAACTCAGATAAAATATGCTACTTATGATAAAGAATTAGTAGCGGTTAAACTTGTTATTAAAAGTTTAAAAATTTATATTCTATATAGACACTACGTGATCGAAACTGATAATAAGTCAGTATCGCAATTTCTGAAAAAAAAACTATCAATACCCCGAAGAAAACCTTCGGAGAATTAAAATAGCCATGTATCTCGACATATTTAATTATGATGTTAATTATATTCCAGGGTATACTTTCTTGCGGATACTCTTATGAACAACGGAAGACGAGGATTTCTATAAAAAATTCAATGGTCTCTTTCAAGAAATGAAACGTCAAGGAGAGTTCGAAACCGTAGCCCCTAAAAAGGCGAAAGACAATAATACAGCTGAATCATCACTCAGGGTTGAACAAACCAAATTTTCGGCGAATAGCCAAAATATTATCCAGACGAGCAGCCAAAATACTACCCAGGCGAATAGCCAAAAATTCCTGAGTTTAGGAAGAATAGTCCTAAAGGAAAGCAGGTTAGAACAGGAGTTACCCATAATGATCCCCAGACCAATAGTGGCGCCTCCACAATTTATAGGCCAACCAAGACCCTTGACAATAGTTCAATATACTGATGTAGTAATAAAATATTGGTACAATACAGATATAGAGAATAAGGACAAAACGGTATGGGAACGGTTTAATAGCTGTTTTTGGGGTTTCCAAGATTGGGATGTAAAGGGAACCAGTTACTGGTTGACCCAGACTGAAAGGACTCTGTTTGCCGAAAGGCAAAAAAATTCACTACTCAAAAAGAGGGATGCCGAAACCCATCAACTCTTTTCCAGGATGGTCACTTTCTCCTCAACATCCAGATCTGTGGCCCTCTCTGCCAAAGAACGAGATCTCTTCTCGGGGACTTCTGCCGAACAAAGAGAACTCAGGGATATCTTCTCCCGAATCAAGACCAACGACCTGGTGAACTTCAGAATGGAGGATGTTCTTGAACTCCTGCGAACACAAAAGACCAAAGAATTCAATACGGAGGTTACGGTGCAGGAAATGCTCGCCATGCACCAGCAACAACTAATTGATGACTACAGACTTATCCTCTTCTTCCAAAAACTAGAACACACTGAGATTATTAACTTCCTCGAAAATGAAGAACTAATTCTCAACTCCAACAGGCGGCCCAGAATCCTTGCAGGTTTCAGGAAAATCCAGAAGTTCAAAACCCACATAAAAAAAGGGGCTAGGCCATGAAGTTTACATGAACACCATTTTTGAATACTACAAAGACTGCATTCCGGAGATCACAACGCTCTCTCATGCAACCAAATTCCAAACAATTTTTTGATTCCGAGTCTGGAGCATTTGGGAAGAGAGACAATACATTAAGCTCTATCCCACCTATCAAATTTGGGAGCTCAAGACTCATTGATGAACCTTTTTTGAATATTTCAAATTTTTAAAACAAGAGTTTTTTGAAGAACAGAAAAGGCTAATGGCGGCAAAAGAATTATTTGAATCAGCAAGATGGGCCTCTAGGGCTAATGCCTCAATATCAACAAACAAGCATACTATATTGGTAGATCGACTCAGGCCTTTGCCCAAAATCAACGATGGGCCTTCAAAGATCAAAGATTATCTTTACAATATGATATTGGGCCGAATAGGCCTGCTTGCCAAAGAAGAAGACGAGAATGAAGATCCTATGGGAATCCACGTTAACTCTAACGGAGAGTCAGACTAAGAAGCATGGTGGACCCTTTTCCCTTGCACCCTTATGAGACATCCAAGAAAAATATGTGATAAGAATATTCTAAATAGATATAAAAGGAGATTAAGAACTAAAGACAACTAGAAAAAGAAGACGCACTAAGACAACTTTGCAAAAGCAAAGAGAAATGTGGCAGCAACAGCTCTCGCAACTCAGAGAAGCAATAATTGAAAGAAGATAAACACTACAAGAACACATTGAACAGCTCAGACAAACTATTGCAAAAAGAGAGAATGGTTAAATCACTAATTTTAAAAAGAGAAGTGATGGGGACCCATCACGACAGAGACAACCCACTTACCATCCGAGGAATCTCCATCTGGCTTGATGATAATAATGACAGCATCCACTCGGACGACAACATCCACTCAGACGACAATCCACTAAGACGAAAAAAGATTCTCATCAGATAAAGAAGACGTGGCGCTTAACCACTGATCTTTGAGCTGCCGGTTGCTCAACCAGATACTATAGGTTACCCTTGTCCCTTATGTTGTATAAATAAGACCTTATGCATTTGAAGGTCAGAGAAGTTTGGGAGTGCTCTGGTGTGCTTGTAATCTTCAGCGTTCTTGTGTGTTCTCTGCCCCCTTCTTGTGTGCTCTCTTCCCCCTTCTTGTGGATAAATCTCTCATGTAAGTTAGCGTGTACTCTTGGCCTTAGTTGTTCGGTATGGCTAGCCATTATTTCAGCTGTATATCAATAATATATTTCTCCACGGGGATCTTGACGTAGAAGTGTATGTGGTACAATCTTCCGGGTTCGTTGCAAGGGAGGGTAAAGTGTGTCATCTGAGAAATGTCCTCTATGGTCTCAAACAATCACCTCGTGCATGATTTTGTTGATTTACACATGTTGTTACTCAGTTTGGCATGTGTCAATCGAAGAATGATCATTCAGTATTTTACCGACAAACATCAGCTGTAAGGATACTATTTGGTGTCTATGTTTATGACATTGTGATCACAGGAGACGACAGTCAAGGCATTGCAGGACTAAGAAAGTTTTTGGAAGAACTGTTTCAGACCAAGGATATGGGATCGTTGAACTACTTCTTGGATGTTGAAATCATACGAGAAAAGAGACATTATCATGTCTCAGTGGAAGTATGTGCTAGACAAACTAAATGATGCAGGAATAATGCAATCCAAGGGAGCAACGTCGCCAATGGACCTAGGAAAAAAATTAGTCCCTGACGAGGGGGTACTGATGACTAATCCGGATCAATATCATCGAGTGGTTGAAAAATTCAACTACTTGACAGTTATGACTCGTCTAGATTTTTTTTTGCCGTCAGTGTCGCAGTTGATAACTAGTCTACTATCCATATTGCTATCAATCATGTGTTCCATGAAAGGACGAACCAGACTGATGAGATCGACCGTGTTTTCTCTCTCATAACGGATATCAATGAAGGAATGGCTCAATGTGAGCAGCTTCATATCATGGCATATCTTGCATCTCTCCGTCTTGATACGGACTCTGCTCGCTCTCAGATCATAGCTGGATCTGATGTTCCGTCTCTGATGGAGGCTCACTATCGTATCCTCCGGACAACGGAAGTCGTTGAGACCACTTCGGGTGATGCTCCTGCTGATTGATCTGCTCTAGGTGCAGCTCGTGCTGGATTTCGTGGTGGTCGTGGTGGACGACGTGGTGGCCACAATACTGGTCATGATGGTGGACGAGGCAATGGCGGTCGTGATGGAGAATGACCGCGCACATGCTTCAACTGTGGTCTGCAAGGCCATTTCCAGTAGCAGTGGCATTATCCTAAAGCTCTTGCCGCCAATGTTATATCAGATGTTCCTGATGATGGTGTTCGATCTGCCCAGATGACTGCAGAGTCATATACATATTTTCTTGACTTTCAAGCTCAACGTCATGATGAAGCATCCACATCTGCATCCACAGTCGGGTATTCAGCAGCATGTGTGGTGAGGTCAAAGCAATGGATAATTGACTCTGGTGCCTCTGCTCGCATGACATGCGACGCATGTATGATACGTGATTATGTATCGGTGGGTCGTATGTCTGATATTACTGTTGCCAATGGTGGTTTGCTGACAGTCCGTGGAAAAGGAAGTGCCCGTCTTTCTTCTGGATTGTCACTCAATTTTGTCTTACATACCTGCAAACCCATTTAGTTTACTTTTAATTAGTCGGCTTACTCGTGACATGCACTGCTCGTAACATTTTTTTCTGATGGTTGTGTTTTTCAGGACCTAAAGACTGAAAAGACTGTCGGTAGGAGACATGTGGCTGGAGGCTTGTACCTGTTTGACATTCCCATGTTGATTGTGCCGGCGTAAATCTCGATCCTTTCGAGCTACACTATCGATTAGGCCATCCATCTATCCAAGCTCTCCAGAAAATGTATCTTTAGATATTCTCATTTCTTTTCATTGTGAGTCGTGTAGTTTGGCTAAATATCATCGGATTTCCTATCCGATAAGTCAAAATAAATTTGCATATGCTCCTTTTGAGTTTGTGCATTTTGATATATGGGGGCCATGTCCAGTTGACTCGATGATGGATTTCAAGTACTTTGTTATATTTGTTGATTATTACTCACGTGTCACTTTTGTCTATCTGATGAAAAATCACTCCAAAATATTTAAAATTTGGTACAATTTTTATGCAAAAATCAAAACACAATTTGGTGATCCGATTAAATGCCTTCGAAGTAACAATGGTCGTGAGTATCTGTCTCGTGAGTTCAATTCACATCTGTCTCGACATGGCATCATCTACCAAACTTCATGTCCTTACATACCACAACAGAATGGTGTGGCCGAACGCAAGAATCGTCATCTCTTGGAAAGAACGCGTGCTCTTATGTTTCAAGCGCGTACTCTCAAAAGATTTCAGTCGGATGCGATACTTACAGCTTGCTATCTTATTAATCGCATGCCATCACCTATTTTCAATGGTGCTACTCCATTTTCTCGGCTATATCTTGAAAGAGAGCTGTTTCCTCTATCTCTCAAAATTTTTGGTTGTTTGTGTTATGTTCGGAATATCCAACAAACCATTTCTAAATTATATTATAAGGCAATCCAATATGTTTTCCTTGGGCATCCTAAAGATCAGAAAGGGTATCGTTATTTTTCTCCTAAATTGAAGAGGTAATTTTTCTCTTGAGATGTTACCTTCGTTGAAACCGAGTTTCCTCACCTTCCACAAACTACAGGTCCAGTGCCCCAAGTTTACCCAGAAGAGAATTTCTTGTTGTTTCATGTTCAAACACAACAGCCTCCCATAAGGGTGCCCTCCCCTACCGAGACAGTATTCCGGTCCGACGATCCGCAGACACCGGTTCAGTCAACACCTCCTTCGCCCGAACGAGCGTCACAGATAGTATCCACGGTCACAGAGCCATCCTCCTCCTCTAGCTCCACTGATTCACCTCTGTCTGTTCCACCAGCTCGACATCGTCGTGCCTGTCGTGATCATCCCTTGTATGTTCACAACTACAAAGAGTTCGTGAGCCACACTCAGTCCTTGATAGCTATTATTGATGGAATTCAGATTCCCAATACTGTCAAGAAGGGTCTCAAACATCTCGGTTGACGTATTACTATGGAAGAGGAAATGAAAGCCCTTTGGGAGAACCAAACTTGGGACTTGGTAGATTTACCATCTGGCAAAAAAGGCAGGGTTGTAAATGGGTGTTCACGATCAAAGTAAAATCGGATGGCACTCTTAATCGCCTAAAGGCTCGTCTGGTGGCTAAAGAATATTCTCAGACCTATGGTGAGAATTATTTTGAGATATTCTCCCCCGTTGCCAGGATAAACTCTGTACGCGTACTCTTGGCCTTAGTTGTTCGTTATGACTGACCATTACTTCAGCTGGATATCAAGAATGCATTTCTCCACGTGGATCTTGACGAAGAAGTGTATGTGGTGCAACATTCCGAGTTCGTTGCAAGGGAGGATAAAGTGTCATATGAGGAAGGCCCTCTATGGTCTCAAACAATTACTTCGTGCATGATTTGGTCGATTTACACATGTTATTACTCTGTTTGGCATGTGTCAATCAAAGAAGGATCATTCATTATTTACCGACAGACATCAGTTGGAAGGATAGTACTTAGTGTCTATGTTGATGACATTGTGATCACGGGAGATGACAGTCAGGGCATTGTAGGACTGAAGAAGTTTCTGCGAGAACAATTTCAGAGCAAGGATATGGGATCGTTGAAATACTTCTTGGGTGTTGAAGCCATACGGGGAAAGATGCACATTGTCATGTCTAAGAGGAAGTATGTGCTAGACATACTAAATGATGCATGAATGATACAAGCCAAGGGAGCAATGTCGCCAATGGACCCAGGAGAAAAGTTACTCCCCGACGAGGGGTACTAATGATTAATCCGGATCAATATCGTCGAGTGGTCGAAAAACTCAACTAATTGGCAGTTATGACTCGTCCAAATATTTTCTTTGCTTTCAGTGTCGCGAGTGGAGATTTAAGTCTTCTCCACGAGTTCCACATTGGCAGGCAGTTCTCGAAATTCTGCGCTATCTAGTCCAGAATTCTGGAAAAGGAATTCGCATAAAGAATCAGGTATACATATTGCTATCAATCATGTGTTCTATGAAAGGACAAAGCACATTGAAATCGGCATCCACTTCGTCCGTGATGAGTATCAAAAGGGGACAATTAAGTTTCATCACATGAGGACCGGTGATCAAATAGCTGATATCTTCACGAAGTCTCTTTTGGATCACCGGACTTAATTTTTGTGTAACAAGCTGGGCATGATTGACATATATGCTCCAGCTATTAAGTATTAGTATTAGTATTAGTAATGGACTTTAGTCCCACATTGGATAGAATGATAGAGAGAGGGGTTAGCCTTTCCTATATATATGTATCCTTCTCATTAATAAAATTTATCTTATTATTCTACTTTACAATCTAGATTCTAGACATCTGACAACCCGCATCACTTCGATCCTATATATATGTATCCTTCTCATTAACAAAATTATCTTATTATTCTACTTTACAATTCAGATTCTAGACATCTGACAACCTGCAGCACTTCGAACCATGTAATTTGTTAGAGTTATTTTATTTTGTTATTTATCATATGAGGGTATAATAGTAATTGTGGGTGTATTGCATATCAATATAAATAGACATGAGATGCAACCTAGGGTTTAAGGCCCTTGCAATCTCCTTTCTCATATTCTCTCTTCTCCTACTTTTCCTTCTCCTCTCTATCTCCAAACTTAACTTGGTATCAGAGCATATATTTGTAAGTACTTTTCATGATTCTCCGTTCGTCGTTCGTCGTTCGTTGTTCGTTGTCGTTAGTCGTTCGTTTATGAGATCTAGGGTTTCTATAGATCTCCGTTGGTTATTCGTCGTCGGTTGAGGTTCGTTGTGAGATCTAGGGTTTCAAAGACCTCATCTTTCTGTTGCATCTGCAAGTATGGTGGGGACCGAATCTTCTAGCGAAGTTAATAGTGGTGGTGGTAGCGGAGGTGGTTCTTTTACTGTTATTCGTAATGATGAATTGGGAAAGTCGATTACAGCAGTGAAACTCAATGGTGCGAACTACCTTGCCTGGTCCAAATCTATCAAAGTGGTATTAAGGGCGAAAAAGAAGTTGAAGTTTTTGACGGAAGAACCCCTGCCTGAAACGTCTGCTGAGTATGAAGATTGGATGAGTGCAGATGCATACGTTATGTCGTGGTTGTGGTATAGTATGGAACCACATATCGCTGCTAATGTTCAATGTGTGAATCAAGCAAACAGATTTGGGCATCTCTGAAAGAATCATATTCGCAGAAGCGAAACGTTACCCGTATCTATGAGTTGTACGAGTTATTGTTCAATACAAAGCAAAATAGGAAGCCTGTGAATGAATATCTGGCTTCAAAGAAGGCTTTGTGGAAGGAACTGCTTCAATATCATCCTGTTACTACTGATTTGAAGGAAGCTCGGAGACGGAAGGAAGAGTTTCATGTTTCACTCATCCAAGCCGGCTTGGATCCTGCGCTCGAACCTTATAAAGCTCAAATCCTTGCTGGAGAGCAGTTACCTACGGTGGCAGATACTTTCTCCCGTCTCAATCGTTCCATTCTGGGACAGAGTTCTGTGGTGCCGAGTACTGACTCTTCTGCCCTAGTTTCTAGTGCTGTTGGTCGTGGTGGTGGACGTGGTATTGGACGTGGCGGTAGAGATGGTGGTCGTAGTTTTGGTCGAGGAGGAGGTCGTGGTGGTGGCCGCGGTGGTGGTGGTGGTGGCCGTGGTCAACCACAGAAGTATAACTATTGTGGAATGCTCGGTCATGTAGAAGACTATTGTTGGGACAAATGGGACAAACCAGAATATGCACATCAAGTGCATGATGAAAATATGCAGTCCCAGGTCACCACTTCTGCTCCCAGAGATGATACTTCGGGTTTCAATCAGACTTCAATGTCCGATACCTCATCTCCATTTCAACAGATCCTCCAGAAGTTGAACGTGCTTGCTAGTACCACCTCCCAACCTACTGCAACCATGGCACATATAGGTAACCCTGCTTTTGTGGCAACCCAGTCACCATCCATCTCTTGGGTCATCGACTCAGGAGCAAGCTCTCACATGTCTGGTA
Source organism: Iris macrosiphon (assembly GCA_036927795.1). Taxonomy (NCBI): domain Eukaryota; kingdom Viridiplantae; phylum Streptophyta; class Magnoliopsida; order Asparagales; family Iridaceae; genus Iris; species Iris macrosiphon. The sequence continues at coordinate 26,509,480 of JAYESA010000016.1, read as the reverse complement.
TAACATCTATCTTTCATAATCGTAGTTCCATGAAACATAATATTATCTTGGCTGATGGGTCTACTCGACCTGTGCTTGGGAAAGGTGTCATTCACCCTACTCAATCACTATCATTATTTGATTCATTATATGTGCCTAATTTTTTATTTAATTTGTTATCTGTGAGCCAGTTAACCAGATATCTTCAATGATCTGTGACATTTTCTCCCAATTCGTGTGTTTTTCAGGACCTCAGGACGAAGAAGACGATTGGTTCGGGGCATGAAAAAGATGGACTGTACTACTTGGATCTACCTGGAAAATCCTTCACTTCTGTTTCTACTTCTCCATTGCAGTGGCATTATCGTTTGGGACATCCGTCTTTGGCTAAGTTGCGTCAAGTTGTTCCTAGTTTGAGTCATGTTTCTAGTCTTGAATATGAGGCTTGTCAGTTAGGCAAGCATCACCGCAGTTCCTTTCCTCGTCGTAGTGAGAGTCGTCAATTAGAGTCTTTTGATCTTGTTCATTCTGATATTTGGGATCCGTCTAGAGTCAAAAGTCCAAAAGGATTTCAGTATTTTGTTATTTTTATTGATGATTATTCTAGAATGACTTGGTGTTATTTAATGAAAGAAAGATCTGAGTTTCCAAATGTGTTATCTGCCTTTTATAATGAAGTCTATGTTCAGTTTGATAAACGTATCAAAATCCTGCGTTCTGATAATGCTTTGGAGTATACTCAATCTTCTGTGAACAGTTTCTGTGTTGATCGTGGTATGATTCATCAAACCAGTTGTGTCCACACCTCTCAACAAAATGGTATAGCCGAACGCAAATATCGACACATTTTAGATGTGGCTCAAACTCTCATGTTCAATATGCACGTCCCTAAACAGTATTGGGCAGATGTCGTTCTTACTGCATGTTATCTTATTAATCGCATGCCATCATCTGTATTAAATAACAAAGTTCCATTTATCATATTACATACAGATGTCGCACCTTTTTCCTTATCTCCTCGAGTGTTTGGGTGTGTCGCTTTTATTCATAACTTGGAACCTAATCGAGATAAGTTGGCTCCTAGATCTCTGAAGTGTGTCTTTCTTGGTTATCCCCGTACTCAAAAAGGTTATCGTTGTTACAGTCCACAGTCACGCAAATATTATGTCAGTGCGGATGTTACATTCTTTGAGTCTACCCCTTTCTTTCCTTCAGGAGACCGTTGTATTCCTTTTACAACAGATTTGAAATCTTCCATACCACTTCCGGTCGTTCCTGAATCAATTTCTATCTCCATTCCCCATTTACAGGTTTATCAGAGATCCAAGGACAGGCCAGTGGTTCTGCAGAATTCAGCCTTCAACCAATCATCTTCCGTGCATGAGATTTCTGCTCTCATCACCACAGATCCAGATGATCTTCCTATTGCTCTCAGAAAAAGATAACGCCTTTGTACCACAAAAAATAAGCATCACATTTCTAACTATGTTTTATTACACCGTGCTTCATCATCTTTTCATGCATTTACTGTTTCATTGTCTTCTATTTTTATTCCCAAAACTTACAAGCAGGCTTACGGTTGGTTATTCGCAAAACTTACAAGCAGGCTATGTCATCTTCTGGTTGGAAAAGTGCAATGGATGAGGAGATGTATGCTTTACATCAAAATCAGACTTAGGAGCTTACATCACTTATTGTTGGAAAGCAAACAGTGGGTTGTAGATGGGTGTACACTGTTAAGTATCATCCTGATGGTTCTGTTGAGCGCCTCAAGGCACGGTTGGTTATTCCCAAAACTTACAAGCAGGCTATGTCATCTTCTGGTTGGAAAAGTGCAATGGATGAGGAGATGTATGCTTTACATCAAAATCAGACTTAGGAGCTTACATCACTTCTTGTTGGAAAGCAAACAGTGGGTTGTAGATGGGTGTACACTGTTAAGTATCACCCTGATGGTTCTGTTGAGCGCCTCAAGGCACGGTTGGTTGCCAAAGGGTATACTCACGCAAATATTATGTCAGTGCGGATGTTACATTCTTTGAGGAGACCGTTGTATTCCTTTTACAACAGATTTGATATCTTCCATACCACTTCCGGTCATTCCTGAATAAATTTCTGTCTCCATTCCCCATTTACAGGTTTATCAGAGATCCAAGGACAGGCCAGTGGTTCTGCAGAATTCAGCCTCCAACCAATTATCTTCTGTGCATGAGGTTTCTGCTCTCATCACCCCAGATCCAGATGATCTTCCTATTGCTCTCAGAAAAAAACAACGCCTTTGTACCAAAAAAATAAGCATCACATTTCTAACTATGTTTTATTACACCGTGCTTCATCATCTTTTCATGCATTTGCTGTTTCATTGTCTTCTATTTTTATTCTCAAAACTTACAAGCAGGCTATGTCATCTTCTGGTTGGAAAAGTGCAATGGATGAGGAGATGTATGCTTTACATCAAAATCAGACTTAGGAGCTTACATCACTTCTTGTTGGAAAGCAAACAGTGGGTTGTAGATGGGTGTATACTGTTAAATATCACCCTGATGGTTCTGTTGAGCGCCTCAAGACACGGTTGGTTGCCAAAGTGTATACTCAGACATATGACGTGGATTATATGTTGCCAAAGGCATGGTCTTCTATTTCTCTCTCCAGTGGCTCGGCTGAATTCATTTTGGATTCTTATTTCTGTGGCGGTTAATCACCAATGGCCTATATATCAACTGGACATAAATAATGCTTTCTTGCATGGTGGCTTACATGAGGAGGTTTATATGGATCAACCACCGGGATATGTTATAGCAGGAAATAAAAAACTCGTATGTCGATTGAAGAAAGCATTATATGGACTCAAACAGTCACCTCGTACTTGGTTTGACAAGTTCAGTTCAGTTCTCATTCAGTATGGCTTTCGGCGTACCACATCAGATCATTCAGTATTTTTTTCATTCTTTCTCAGCAGGTATTATCGTGTTGATTGTTTATGTTGATGATATCATTATATCTGGGAGTGATCATGCTGGAATTGTAGACTTGAAGGCCTACCTTAGTCGTCAGTTTCATACTAAGGATTTGGGTCTTCTTCGATATTTTCTTGGAATCGAGGTTGCTCGATCTAAGAAGAGGGTGTATCTGTCACAACGCAAGTATGTTCTAGACTTGCTCTCCGAGACTGGGATGTTGGAGTGTCGGCCAGTTGAGACTCCTATGGATTATCATGACAAGCTTGATGGCAACCACATTGGGAGGCTATCTCTCGCATTCTTCGATACTTGAAGGGTGCACCTGGAAATGGTTTGTTGTACAAACCTTCCCAGTTGCTTACGGTGACTGGGTTCAGTGATGCTGATTGGGCAGGCAGTCACAATGATAGGAGGTCTACTCCTGGCTATTGTACGTTTGTGGGTGGCAATCTTGTCATGTGGCGTAGTAAGAAGCAGAATGTTGTGGCTCGTTCTAGTGCAGAGGCCGAGTACCGTGCGATGGCTCATACAGCTTCTGAGATGATGTGGGTGCAGTCTCTTCTTCATGAAATGGGAATTATGATTCCTATTCCGATGGAGGTGTATTGTGATAATCAGTCGGTAATGTTTATCGCAAGTAATCCGGTGTTTCATGAGCGCACGAAGCATATCGAGGTGGATTGTCATTTTGTTCGTGATTTGTTGCTGAAGAAACAGATTGTCACTCCTTATGTTCGGTCAGAGGATCAATTAGGTGATATCCTCACCAAACCACTTGTTCGTGGTCCATTTTCTGATTTATGTAGCAAGCTGGGCATGTCTGATCTATATGCTCCTGCTTGAGGGAGGGTGTTAGAGTTATTTTATTTTGTTATTTATCATATGGGTATAATAGTAATTGTGGGTGTATTGCATATCAATATAAATAGACATGAGATGCAATCTAGGGTTTAAGGCCCTTGCAATCTCCTTTCTCATATTCTCTCTTCTCCTACTTTCCCTTCTCCTCTCTATCTCCAAACTTAACTTAATTGTTCATTTCTTCTACTCCAACCCACAATCCCTTACTCTTAATCCCCACCAACTCAATAACACAAACAAATTGATCATTACAATACCCTTTCTCCAACCCGACACGACCTTGCTTGATTGCTTCCCCTTTCTCCATCCCGACACGACCTTGCTTGATTGCTTCCCCTTTCTCCATCCCGACACGACCTTGCTTGATTGCTCCCCCTTTCTCCAACCTGATGCATCCTTGATTCCACCATGCCTCCACCGCCAGTATGTTATAACGGTTGTGCCCATGGAGGAACAACACCCTCGAGCTTGCTTCCGCCTACACCACAGTCTGTTGTCGCAATTGTGGGCGCTCATGGAGGAACAACACCCTCATGTTGTTAGGGTTAGGAAATTTTGAGTATAGGAGAGGGAAAGGGAAAAGTGAACATGAAGGAGTGTCGGGAAAGGGAGGCAAAGATCCGAAAGGGAGGCAAGGACTCTCTCTCTCACTCACTCTCTCTCTCTCCTCTCCAATATTTATATATATACAAAAAAATTATATACAGAGAAATTTGGCAAAATTGGTTGTAGAAGGAAGTTGGAAAATTCCATATAGAGAGACAATAAACTAGCACACTTGTTGATTTGAATAATAATTTTTTTTAGCAAATACATCAATCGAACATGCGTACTTGCAATAAATGTGCCAGACGGACTAGTGTATTTTATAAGGCTATGCCAGTGCGTACTTGCAATAAATGTGCCAGACGGACTGGCGTATTTTATGAGGATATGCCAGTCAGTCAGGCACATTCTATGTATCCGCAGAAAATGTATCAATCCAGCAGGTGCTGTACTTATTTTTTTATGATTTGTTGCAATTTTTCTGCTAACAAATTAGCTTTGCATTCTCAACAACTCAAAGAAATAAAATAGACAAAATTGAGAAGAAAAACATTAACTTTCATCCCTAGTTGTCTAAATTGGACTACTTTCATATGCAACAATAGATCAATCTTTACTAGATAAATAAACATAATGCCATAAGAGGAGGTTATATAAGCGTTGGCACCATCGATCCCCTACGATATCCCTAAGATAATTAACGGGGATCAAGTGCAACAGCACCACTCGTGAGGGTTCAGGGACGAAATCCCCAAAACCTAATCCGTTTTTCTGGTCTATGATGTAATTTGGTTTTCTATGTGCCCATATTATGTTTTAAGGGAGTAAAGTTTGGAGATGGAGAGGAGAAGGGAAAGTAGGAGAAAGAGAGAATATGAGAAAGGAGATTGCAAGGGCCTTAAACCCTAGGTTGCATCTCATGTCTATTTATATTGATATGCAATACACCCACAATTACTATTATACCCTCATATGATAAATAACAAAATAAAATAACTCTAACACCCTCCCTCAAGCAGGAGCATATAGATCAGACATGCCCAGCTTGCTACATAAATCAGAAAATGGACCACGAGCAAGTGGTTTGGTGAGGATATCACCTAATTGATCCTCTAACCGAACATAAGGAGTGACAATCTGTTTCTTCAGCAACAAATCACGAACAAAATGACAATCCACCTCGATATGCTTCGTGCGCTCATGAAACACCGGATTACTTGCGATAAACATTGCCGACTGATTATCACAATACATCTCCATCGGAATAGGAATCATGATTCCCATTTCATGAAGAAGAGATTGCACCCACATCATCTCAGAAGCTGTATGAGCCATCGCACGGTACTCGGCCTCTGCACTAGAACGAGCCACAACATTCTGCTTCTTACTACGCCACGTGACAAGATTGCCACCCACAAACGTACAATAGCCAGAAGTAGACCTCCTATCACTGCGACTGCCTGCCCAATCAGCATCACTGAACCCAGTCACCGTAAGCAACTGGGAAGGTTTGTAGAACAAACCCTTTCCAGGTGCACCCTTCAAGTATCGAAGAATGCGAGAGATAGCCTCCCAATGTGGTTGTCGAGGGGCATGCATAAACTGACTAACTACTCCAACTGCATATGTGATGTCTGGTCGAGTAACAGTAAGAGATATATAAGTTTGCCAACCAAACGTCTATAATATCCAACATCCTCAAATAACTCTCCCCTGTCAACATCAAGCTTGTCATGATAATCCATAGGAGTCTCAACTGGCCGACACTCCAACATCCCAGTCTCAGAGAGCAAGTCTAGAACATACTTGCGTTGTGACAGATACACACATTTCTTATATCGAGCAACCTCGATTCCAAGAAAATATCGAAAAAGACCCAAATCCTTAGTATGAAACTGACGACTAAGGTAGGCCTTCAAGTCCACAATTCCAGCATGATCACTCTCAGATATAATGATATCATCAACATAAACAATCAACACGATAATACCTGCTAACGAAGAATGAAAAAATACTGAATGATCTGATGGGGTACGTCGAAAGCCATACTGAATGAGAACTGAACTGAACTTGTGAAACCAAGCACGAGGTGACTGTTTCAGTCCATATAATGCTTTCTTCAATCGACATACGAGTCTTTTATTTCCTGCTACAACATATCCCGGTTGTTGATCCATATAAACCTCCTCCTGTAAGTCACCATATAAGAAAGCATTCTTTATGTCCAGCTGATATATAGGCCATTGGTGATTAACTGCCACAGAAATAAGAATCCGAACTGAATTCAGCCGAACCACTGGAGAGAAAGTCTCCATATAATCCACGCCATATGTCTGAGTATACCCTTTGGCAACCAACCGTGCCTTGAGGCGCTCAACAGAACCATCAGGGTGATACTTAACAGTGTACACCCATCTACAATCCACTGTATATTTTCCAACAGGAAGTGATGTAAGCTTCCAAGTCTGATTTTGATGTAAAGCATACACTCCTCATCCATTGCACTTTTTCAACCAGAAGATGACATAGCCTGCTTGTAAGTTTTGGGAATAAAAGTAGAAGACAATGAAACAACAAATGCATGAAAAGATGAAGCACGGTGTAATGAAACATAGTTAGAAATGTGATGCTTATTCTTTGTGGTACAAAGGCGTTGTCTTTTTCTGAGAGCAATAGGAAGATCATCTGGATCTGTGGTGATGGGAGCAGAAACCTCAGGCACGGAAGATGATTGGTTGAAGGCTGAATTTTGCAGAACCACTGGTCTGTCCTTGGATCTCTGATAAACCTGTAAATGGGAAATGGAGACAGAAATTGATTCAGGAATGACCGGAAGTGGTATGGAAGATATCAAATCTGTTGTAAAAGGAATACAACGGTCTCCTGAAGGAAAGAAAGGGGTAGACTCAAAGAATGTAACATCCGCACTGACATAATATTTGCGTGATTGTGGACTGTAACAACGATAACCTTTTTGAGTACAGGGATAACCAAGAAAGACACACTTCAGAGATCTAGGAGCCAACTTATCTCGATTAGGTTCCAAGTTATGAATAAAGGCGACGCACCCAAACACTCGAGGAGATAAGAAAAAGGGTGCGACATCTGTATGTAATATGGTAAATGGAACTTTGTTATTTAATACAGATGATGGCATGCAATTAATAAGATAACATGCAGTAAGAACGGCATCTGCCCAATACTGTTTAAGGACATGCATATTGAACATGAGAGTTCGAGCCACATCTAAAATGTGTCGATGTTTGCGTTCGGCTATACCATTTTGTTGAGAGGTGTGGACACAACTGGTTTGATAAATCATACCACAATTAACACAGAAACTGTTCACAGAAGATTGAGTATACTCCAAAGCATTATCAGAACGCGGAATTTTGATACGTTTATTAAACTGAACATAGACTTCATTATAAAAGACAGATAACACATTTGGAAACTCAGATCTTTCTTTCATTAAATAACACCAAGTCATTCTGGAATAATCATCAATAAAAATAACAAAATACTGAAATCCTTTCGGACTTTTGACTCTAGACGGACCCCAAATATCAGAATGAACAAGATCAGAAGACTCTAATTGACGACTCTCACTACGACGAGGAAAGGAACTACGGTGATGCTTGCCTAACTCACAAGCCTCATATTCAAGACTAGAAACATGACTCAAACTAGGAACAACTTGACGCAACTTAGCCAAAGACGGATGTCCCAAACGATAATGCCACTGCAACGGAGAAGTAGAAACAGAAGTGAAGGCTTTTCCAGGTAGATCCAACTATTACAGTCCATCTTTTTCATGCCCCGAACCAATCATCTTCTTCGTCTTGAGGTCCTGAAAACACACGAATTGGGAGAAAATATCGCAGAACATTGAATAGATTTGGTTAACTGGCTCACAGATAACAAATTAAATGGAAAATTAGGCACATATAATGAATCAAATAATGATAGTGATTGAGTAGGGTGAATGACACCTTTCCTAAGCACAAGACGAGTAGACCCATCAGCCAAGATAATATTATGTTTCATGGAACTACGATAATGAAAGATAGATGTTATACCAGACATGTGAGAGCTTGCTCCTGAGTCGATGACCTAAGAGGTGGATGGTGACTGGGTTGCCACAAAAGCAGGATTACCTATATGTGCCATGGTTCCAGTAGATTGGGAGGTGGTACTAGCAAGCGCGTTCAACTTCTGGAGGATCTGTTGAAATGGAGATGAGGTATCGAACGTTGAAGTCTGATTGAAACCCGAAATATCATCTCTTGGAGCAGAAGTGGTGACCTGGGACTGCATATTTTCATCATGCACTTGATGTGCATATTCTGGTTTACCCCACTTGTCCTAACAGTAGTCTTCTACATGACCGAACATTCCACAATAGTTACACTTCTGTGGTTGACCACGGCCACCACCACCACCGCGGCCGCCACCACGACCATTGTCTCTACCACCACGGCCACCTCCTCGACCAAAACTACGACCACCATCTCTACCGCCACGTCCACTACCACGTCCATCACCACGACCAACAACACTAGAAACTAGGGCAGAAGAGTCGGTACTCGGCACCACAGAACTCTGTCCCAGAAAGGAACGATTGAGACGGAAGAAAATATCTGCCACCGTAGGTAACTGCTCTCCAGCAATGATTTGAGTTTTATAAGGTTCAAGCGCAGGATCCAAGCCGGCTAGGATAAGTGAAACATGAAACTCTTCCTTCTGTCTACGAGCTTCCTTCAAATCAGTAGTAACAGGATGATATTGAAGCAGTTCCTCCCACAAAGCCTTCTTTGAAGCCAGATATTCATTCACAGGTTTCCCATTTTGCTTTGTATTGAACAATAACTCGTACAACTCATAGATACGGGCAACGTTTCGCTTCTGCGAATATGATTCTTCCAGAGATGCCCAAATATGTTTGCTTGATTCACACCACTGAACATTAGCAGCGATATGTAGTTCCATACTATGCCACAACCACGACATAACGTATGCATCTGCACTCATCCAATCTTCATACTCAACGGAAGTTTCAGGCATGGGTTCTTCCGTCAAAAACTTCAACTTCTTCTTCGCCCTTAACACCACTTTGATAGATTTGGACCAGGCAAGGTAGTTCGCACCATTGAGTTTCACCGCTGTAATCGACTTTCCCAATTCATCATTATGAATAACAGTAAAAGGAGAACCACCTCCGCTACCACCACCACTATTAATCTCGCTAGAAGATTCGGTCCCCACCATACTTGCAGATGCAACAGAAAGACGAGATCTTTGAAACCATAGATCTCACAACGAACCTCAACCGACGACAAATAATCAACGAAGATCTGTAGAAATTCTAGATCTCATAAACGAACCACGAACGACCACGAACAACGAACGACGAACGGCGAATCATGAAAAGTAGACGAAAAACAGCCGAATTTTTTTTATTGATATGCAATACACCCACAATTACTATTATACCCTCATATGATAAATAACAAAATAAAATAACTCTAACAAAGGGAATTTAGGGATTTCGTCTGTAAACGAGTAATCTAGTCTACGTTTAGATTGTCACAAAATAAACAGTCTCCTCCTCTTGCAGCACTATGTTTATTAACGTAGTAACTATAGATTTGCCGCTGCACATGAAAGTAGCCCAATTCTGACAACCATAGGTGAGAGAGAGATTATTTTTTCTTCTCAGTTTTTGTGTATTTTCTTTTTTGACTTATTAAGTATGCAAAAACTAATTTGTTAGAGAAAATTACAAAATTGCAACAAATCATACAAAAAAGTAATGTGTCATACGGATTGACGCATTTTTTGCGGATAGATACAATACGCCAAATCGACTAATACACCAGTTCGTCTGGCGCATTCACTGCAAGTACACCAGTACAACTGTCATATTTGTTGATTTTTTTAAAACTTTCAATCAACAAACAGTACGCCAGTTCGACTGATGTATTGTCTATATATAGGAAAAAAAATTCAACTTCTTCCTTCTTACAACAAATTTTGCCAAATTCCATCTCTCTAAATAAAAAGTTATGTTATAAATACTTAGGTTTGAGTTGGATTTCCGGTAGGGTTGTTAACGTGTAGGACGTAGCACATGCCCCGAATCCAATTCAGATGCTAAGAAAAAAATAAACATAAAAAAAAGAACAAAAATGTCTCTTATGTGAATCGAACCCACACAACCTCACATAGGTCATAACAAATTCCAACTCATTACCACATTGACATTTTATTGATAAGTATATATTTTTATACATAATACAATTTATTCATAAGTGTAACTTTCTATATATATATATATATATATATATATATATATATATATATATATATGCAGTGTTGTTGCGAGTTGTCTGAATCAATTGGAAGCCAAACATGAGGTATTTTCTTCTGCTTTATAAAGACTTTCATTTTGAGTGTCAATAATTGAGACCAATCTTTTATAACATTTCCACTATTAGAATTCATTCGGTATATTTCCTTTTGTTGTATTTGATGTCAAGAGTACTATTATTTTTGCATAAGATTCCTTTTTGGTCTTGTTTTATTGTAAGATTTGTTTTTTTATTGAATTCAATTTCCGGAGTACTTAAGAGTACCTAGAGTTGTTGGATTTCATGAAAAACTACTCTGTATCGGCCCGTATCGAACATGTATCTGTTGATACAGTTCGATACAATAAAATTTGAACATGTATCGACGGAAACTGCTATCGTTATCGGATCAGGATAGTGCAAAACCAATCTAAACAGCCTGATACTGCAAACCTTGGTCAATATTCAAGGTTCATGTGAAACCTTCATAAATGTTTTTTTTTTTTTGCCCTGACATATCACTTATACTATACAATGGAACCTTGTGGGGCTCTCAATATTTGGCCCAGTGGGACAAGAGGTTTCGTAGACCAGGAAAAGACATCCATCAACTTATGGGATGGACTGAATAATACATGAAAAGATGCTATTAAAGTCCGCAGTATATTTGATGCAATGCCACATCTTACCAATGCTAACTAGCAACTATGATATTACGTACTGTGAGTACAAACAGGAAGTGAGGACATAATCTCTGGGAAGCATTCAAATTTCAGGAAGTGAGAACACAATGGAGCTTTATTCCAAGCCCCCACTGAATAAATTTTTTGTATCTGCCCAGATACCAACCAGAGGAAATTGCTCTAAAATTATAAAATGCAAGAATGTGACGACCCTAAAATTTCGGATAAAGACTTTGTTGTTATTGTTGTTGCTGGTACAAGAACATTTCCCAATCTAGCCAAGTAAAACTACAATAGAAATTCTGTCCACATTTCGGCGAACTGCTTAAAAAGGGCTTTTGATAAGGGCACTACAAACTTTACTAAGGGCTAGCCCAGGATTGGGACTAGTCCATTAATGAACAAAGTTTACTCACACTAGTCCATTAGTTTACTCATACTAGTCCAAACTTGAAACCCTTCTCCCAAACCCTCCAAACCCCACCGGAGCCCTCCCCCCTCCCGCCGGAGCCGTTCTCCTCGACTTCGTCCTCCTCCTCCTTGTCGATGGCTCCCAAAGTCTCGAAAGAATCAAGGTACAATTCTTCCTACTCCTTGTTCTATTGCATTTACAAAATTTTCCAAAAATTTTAAAAATTCCTATTGCATTTCGAAAATTTTGAGTGATTTTCTTTCCATTCTTCAAACGAGGGCATACAAGTCCTGAATGTAGTTTAGACGTTTACTTGGATGGTCGTACCCGATTTTAGGACATACAATGTCGACAATCGTCGAAAGTACCGAGCAGTATCGGACGGGACTGTAAGGACTGTAAAAGTTTCTACAGTCCTAAATTTATAAAGGACTGTAGAAATTTCAACAGTCGTAAAAAATTAGGACTGTGGAAATTTCTGCAGTCCTGTATACGTATGAATGTTAAATTAATTTAGGATGTTAAATAAAATTTTATTTTTTGTCTTATAGTCATGACCCTCGGAAGGGCACTGTGGATGAAGATATCATCAGAAGACGCCCTACTGCGTCGATGAGTAAGGAACGCAATGTTTCGCATACTATTGAATCAGGTGTCACTATCCACGACCCCGAGGCACGCCCTGAAGTTTGGAAACGTAGATTGACGAAGAAGACTGCCACTCGTTCGAAGAGACGTGCTCCTCCTAGTTCTTCAGATTCTTCTTCCTCCTTCGATGAGGACATGCCAAATGTCCCAAATCGGCCTACTGATGGTTCAAGACCTTCTCAGCCTGCAGATAGTCCTGTCGAGAGTCTCCCACAAACCCTCGAAAACCGGGCTACTGATGGTTCAGGACCTTCTGAGCAGCCAGATAGTCCAGTCGAGACTCGTCCAAACGGTTACTCTATGTTACCGTCGATCGAAAACCATATTGCATACCAAATATGGAACAATCCGGTAAGTACATTACGTTATGATAATTTTATATATAGTTGTAAGTTCAAAGTTCATCCAATTATTTATAGATAAGTACATTTTACATAGAGTATAACTTCATCCAATTGTTTACTTTTCAAGAGAGTTCTTGTATGTTGACGGTGATCAACCACGAGAAAAAATGCAATATATGGAGGTATGAATTATTAGGAGACGATGTGAAGGCAAAAATCAGTCCCACCGGTTTACAATATTTGGGTAGCTACTCATATACGACGGTGGATAATGCACTGATATCAGCATTTGTAGAACGATGGCATCCAGAAACCAACACTTTCCATCTACCTAATGGGGAGTTGACGATTACCCTTGATGACGTCCATCATATATTGGGACTTAGGGTTGATGGTCGAGTCATGATGAATCAAACTTTTGATGAGCCGAGCATCAACTTTTACGACCATTTTGTGGATTATGTATCACGGTATCTGGGAGTTGATGCCACTAGTTTTACCACTCTTCGAGAATTCAAGAAGTCCTACGGACTTCCTTTAAAATATTTGGAGCAGATATTCGTTGATCCGGACCCCGAAATGGATAATAGCGATAATGTAGTCCGCAGATATTTGCAGTTCATCTTAGGGGCTGTCGACATTACGGATAAGTCTGGAACGTCCATACATGCCAAATATCTCCTCAATTTGGACAACATTGACACGGTGGAAGAAATATCTTTGGGAAGCGGTATACTAGCATACCTTTACCGCGAGCTTGGTGCGGCATCCCGCGTGGGTTCGAAGACAATATCCGGATGCCAGACTCTACTCCATGTATAGATATATCTTTGTCAACTTGTATACATAATTTAAAATTATGTTGTTAATTTTTGAACTAATATTTTTTTAACCTGGTTACGTGAAGGCATGGATATACGAGCACTTTCCAACCCTGCAGCGGGCTAAACTGAACCGAGGGTATGACGAGAACCTTCCTAGAATGTGCCGATGGAAGCCAACTAAGGAAGATGCCAAACGTTCTCACACATTGGCCGTCCTACGGAATGCACTCGAAGATATGACGACAGAAGAGGTGAATTGAGACCTAATTTTTTAATGTTTGGTAATAATTGACTCCGTTATGCTAAATGACGTTATGCTAAATTTTATGCGGTGCAGATTGTTTGGGATCCATATCGTGATTTGCGACAGACTAGTCGTCCATTGCAACCAGTCACTTTATATCACGGTCTTATAAGTTATCATGAAATCGAGGAGGCTTATATGCCGGATAGAGTGCTCCGTCAGTTTGGCTACGTACAAACTGTCCCAAAGCGCACTTTGAAAATGATAACTGTTCCGCGAGGTACAAAACCGCTAAACTATATTCCTGCGGCGTTCTACTGGGTCTCGGACTTCTTCACCGAGTGGCAACGCCACGTTATTTGAGACACTGAACGGCAAGCAGCAGTAAATATGACGGAATGTAGCGACGACTACCTCGCCTACTACGCTGGTGTCGGACTACCTACCGTGTTACAACGCGGAGGCGATATTGTACGTGTACCTTCAGATCTTCCTGCCAAATCGGTCTTGTATACTGCATTGGCCAAGATGGTGAGCCAACTACTTCACTTTCAGTTTGATATTTGTAAATGTTTATAACATTACAAAAAAAATTTAATTCTCATGAATAGGCTAGAAAAGTGAAGTTGGGAAGAATCCTAGTAAGTTGCCAGGGTTCAAATTATATGGCAATCAATGACGAACTACAACAAATCGACAACGCTGAAGATTTTCCTTTCTTGGAAAATAGAGAGCAACGTATAAAGAGGCGGCATGAAGTTTAGGCCCCGTTTGACAATGAATTTGATTTTTGAGACATGTAAAAGTTTTAAGTTTGAATTTGACTTGTAAAACTTTGAATGAATTTGCTATATATGGCACTTTAAATATTTGTATTCCAAGTTTGCTCCAATTGCTACAATTTCAAAATTTGCTACAATTGCTACATACATACAATTTGTGTCCTAAGTTTGCTACATACATACAGTTGTCAAATGTGCAGATTTTGACAGTCCTAAACTTACAAAATTTTGACAGTCCTAATTTTCTGACAGTTTTACATATAATTTTGACAGTCCTAGTATCGATTAGTATCAATGCACAACATACAGTCAAAATCGATTAGTATCAATGCACAACATACAGTCCTAGGGTTTAGATAACTTCTTTCATTGCACAACATACACACAACATACAGTACAATATACAGTTAAACATACATGGCTCTTTGCACAACATACATTTCAATATACAGTGTCAATCGATTAGAATATCAAAGTAGTCGTTCGGCATAATTTTTGGATCCTCCATCTTCATCATCTTCTTATAGGCAGCCATTGCATCCGTGTAGGGTGTCGTCCATGCGATCGCTTCCTCTGGTGCGTGTTTATACCAAAACGTAGAAGGTGGCAGAATAGGAGAATGACCGATCAACCTTGGGATGACGAAGTGTTGTCCGAGAAGCCCTATCGAACATAGATTGGATACTCTGTGTTCGGCCGGGGGAGCACACTTTGGAAAGAAAGTATTGTTAATGCCTTGTGAGATAATTACAATAGGTATCTTATACCTATTAGAGAATACGTAAGCAGCAGGCGGGACATTTATGTAATGGTCTGGTCCGGTAACTGTTTTCGTACAAGGTAAGCTTGCCAACAAATCTCCAACAATTTCTTCGCCGAGTATCTGCCTATAGAAGGGTAGTCGAGACTCCAACTCCTCGTACAGCTCTTCCCTAACCTGTCTCCATCCTGCTTCAACTGAATAGCCTAGTTGTCTTGCTAGTGCATGATATCCACAATGGCCATCCTTAGGAACATCAACAATAGACCAAATGAAATCCCGTATCTCAGGTAGAAAATTTTCAATGTATAGACTATATGAATCAGAAAAGTTATCTAAACCCTTCGCCGTGACTGCATCGTTCGTTTTCTGTTTCTTCCCCCTTCGAATAGTAAGCTTACTCTTTTTCTGCGGAAATACCACCCTTTCGATTACAGACTTTGCCTCCAAATTGCGTTCAATATGTTCAAACAATGATGGATCTCTTTTAGTTGACTCCTCCTTTTTTGCTCTACTCTTTCTTGAATGTGGTCTTCCCTTAGGAGTTCGAACAACAGATGGCTCTTGCAATCGAGTTGTTGCCGGGACTGAATTTCTTGGATTTTAACCTTAATGGATCTTTTCTCCGGTTCCGATGCGACACACCACCTTGCGTGCAGGAGCTTCACTTGTGGCAGAGAAAATAAATCATCTTGAACTTCCACCGTCGGCATTATCGACAGTTGTCTCCAGCGTTGATCAACAACATCTATTGGAATAGGTATAGATTCACGACGATATTCGTTAATCTCATGTACACAAGGAAGTCCGAGTGAATGTCGATATGAACAACCGCAAACCTCGGGATCATAACCAACCGACTTCGACCTACCAATCTCCTCAAACAATAAATCCAATGCCTTGTGAGATATTACATGGATTAAACCATCCAAGAGGTGTTCATGCTTGTATTCATGCTTTGCAATATTGAGGCTCATCTCAAATGATGCTACAATCTCGTTCACCGTAGAAATAATCATCAAATGAATCGATTGCCAAACGGAGACAAAATTACCGACCGATGACCGTAGATATCTTTTTAAACTTGAGTGTGATCCTTCGACCAGGTTCGTAGTGATTGTGCCATAATGCTTCACATGTTCGTCCATACTAAGACGAATTGCTCTTTATGTGGTTCTAGCCAAGTATCTTTGATATAAGATATGCATGTCGGGTTACTCGTCTCCCACTTTTGTTGGAACATGTACCATGCTGTGTCGTAGCTGTCTGTAGTACTTGCTCGCCATACAAGACTCCAATAACTGTAGAATTCCTCGAAGCGAAGCATGTCGATTTTACCGTCCACATTTTCAAATTTTCTCTTGCATTGAGCTTGGATATTTCGATTTATATGCCAAGTGCATAGTAGTCTATGCGCATGAGGAAATACAATATCTATAGCATTTATCAGCGCATATTATGTGTCGGTAACAAAAACAGAGGGCTCTTTGTAACCTGTGTAAAGGGATTGTAGTTTTCTCAACGCCCATGTGTAATCCTCTACTGTCTCACTCTTCATAAAACAAAAAGCGACTGTAAATGTTTTTCCCGTAGACGTAAACCCAACAACGTGAAAAAGAGGCATCTTGAACTTGTTGGTCTTATATGTACAATCAAGGATCAATACGTCTGCGAATGATCGAGCCAAGTGTGTGTAATCAGGATAAGCCCAAAAACAGCGAAAGGAGTTCATCAGTTTGTGGATGTCTTCTATGGTACTCCACGTAGTGATGCTCCCCAAGTAACTTCAATACTTGCTGCATCGCCATTCTTCCTTTCATACTATTACATTTCGCTCTGGCCAAACTATTATAGATCGTCCTCATGGTAGACTTGTTCCATCTTCTTTTTGTCGCACGGCAGAATAAATCTGTTTCGGTGCAACTCCGGAAAGGAACAATTCTTCAACCAACTTTCTCTCATCCTTCTTCAACCGTGCCACGTAGGCATGACCCGTAAGTGTCCCTGGAATAGGATGATTGTGTCTTCCATTCTTAACTTCGATTATCTACTTCACATCTTCTACTTTTACAATCAACACCTTCAATGGACAACCACATTTTCTCGTCCCAACATTTTTTAGGGATTTTTTTTCAACAACACCCTTTTTTTTATGATGCTCCCTAAACACACCTTCTCTTTCGCACCCCAGCTCTACATATTTTCGGCCCGGCCGAGATCTGATGGATCTTGCAATAACAATTACTATGTTATGTTGTCTTCCAACTTCTCTACACCAATCTAATGCTTCTTCCTGGGTTGCAAATTGAATATCCGTTGAGAATATATCATCCACAGCAACCCCAATAGCAGGATGTACCTCTGTACAAGGTTGGTCCTATAACCAATATAAAATAATATAAAAATTAATAACTTCGTATAATTGGCACTTCAAATAATTTAGTCTTTAAGATCCAGGACTGTCACTATTTTGACAGTCCTATTTGTATATAGGACTGTCGAAATTCTGATAATCCTGTATTTATATAGGACTGTCGAATTATTGACAGTCCTATATTTATATAGTTTATATAGGACTGTCTAATTTTATATGGTCCTTACACGATGACTGTCGAATTAGGGTTGTCGTTTTACGTACCGTACGTGCTTCGGAACAACCGACATGTTCTTCGAAACGTCCGGAGTGCATATTTAATGGATTGCATGATCCGACTTCGTCATCGAAGATATTTTCATGCATTGTTCCTACAATAGTCAAAAAAACTAAAAAAAATTCTGACAATCGCAAAACTTATTCATCGTATGTTGTCGAAGACATACCGGAAGAATATTCGTTGGACAATCACCAAAGCAAAATTCTCTTCCACTTGGGACCACAACTATCAATTTCCAAATTTAGGTTTAGACTTGGAGAATGAGAGTTTCTTCAAGTGAGGTGAAATGCCTAAAATAGAAAATTTGTTCACTTATATAGTTTGGTGTGGGCTAACTTTAAGAGTGGCAAACTTGTAATTTTGGGAAAAATAAAGTTACTTGGGGCTAGCCCACACCAAGCTATATAAGTGAACAAATTTTCTATTTTAGGCATTTTACCTCACTTGAAGAAACTCTCATTCTCCAAGTCTAAACCTAAATTTGGAAATTGATAGTTGTGGTCCCGAGTGGAAGAGAATTTTGCTTTGGTGATTGTCCAACGAATATTCTTCCGGTATGTCTTCGACAACATACGATGAATAAGTTTTGCGATTGTCAGAAAAAAATTTAGTTTTTTTTACTATTTTAGGAACAATGCATGAAAATATCTTCGATGACGAAGTCGGATCATGCAATCCATTAAATATGCACTCCGGACGTTTCGAAGAACATGTCGGTTGTTCCGAAGCACGTACGGTACGTAAAACGACAACCCTAATTCGATAGTCATCGTGTAAGGACTGTATAAAATTAGACAGTCCCATATAAATATAGGACTGTCAATAATTCGACAGTCCTATATAAATACAGGACTGTCAGAATTTCGACAGTCCAATATAAAAATAGGACTGTCATAGTCCTATATACAAATAGGACTGTCAAAATAGTGACAGTCTTGGATCTTAAAGACTAAATTATTTGAAGTGCCAATTATATAAAGTTATTAATTTTTATATTATTTTATATTGGTTATAGGACCAACCTTGTACAAAGGTACATCCTGCTATTGGGGTTGATGTTGTGGTGCCCCGTTCCCCCTATTCGGGGAGCGCGGCTAAGAAATACTAGACGGTATCGTTCGATCAGGATAGATTGAATCAAGAACTCATCCTCGTTATGGATTTGTCTCTTCGGAATCGATTCCCATATTCAGTGGACCGTGCCCCAAGGATCGACTTAGCGGCAGAGTCAGGAGGGACCTCTCCGCTGCATTCTTTGTTGCCTAGTTTTCGCTGTCGCTTGTTGCTTTCGTGCCTTGAGTTGGTTTTCGGATTTGCTTGGGTTTTCTTGAACGGTTTCGATGGATTTCATTGCTTTCGTTCTTAGGACTGCACTTCAATTCCGATAAGGGAAAGAGAGGAAGAAGTACTGATCAGCTGTTCGTGTCAATACAGGTGAACCAGCTGTAGGCATCGCTCGAGCGGACTCCTAAAGCACTTCTTTCCTTTTTCCTTCCAACTACCAAAGTGAGTGGCTACCAACCCGATTAGCTAGCCCTACTTGCTAGTCTTCACATCTAAATCTTGTGTTCGTGCTTTGCCCGATCAAACGATACCAAGTAAATAACTAAAAGATATCAAGATAATAAGGGAATAGACTTGGGAAATATTGCTTGTCAAATGAAACTTGTGAACGGTTACTTAATTATATGCTTGCTCGTTTGGAATGTTCATCATATGCATAAATATAAGTTAGAATGTAATTTCTTCTTAAAAACTGTGCTATGTATAGAACTCATTTTCAATGCAATAACTCAACAGGAAGACTATGCTAAAGTAGATCTTGCCCTG
Source organism: Iris macrosiphon (assembly GCA_036927795.1). Lineage (NCBI taxonomy): Eukaryota > Viridiplantae > Streptophyta > Magnoliopsida > Asparagales > Iridaceae > Iris > Iris macrosiphon. The sequence goes on along the minus strand of JAYESA010000016.1, from coordinate 26,489,603 downwards.
TTATTGCCCTGTGCCTGATTTGCCTCAAATGTTAACTTAGTGTACAGCGTTGATCACGGACAACTTGTGCACAAGGTCCCTGCGGATGGTCGCTGGGGCACTGGCACCGATCCGATCCGGACGGAACTCACGATAGCCGCCTGCTTCGGATCGAGTGGCTTGTGGCGCCTCCTGTTCTCTGCGCCGCACGCCATTCCGTCCCGAGACTAGCCCGTCCATTATGGCAACGTGCCAGTGATCCCCTCGTATATTTAAACCTGTTGCTACTAACTTGTGTCTTCTTGGCAGGGAAGGCAAGGTAAGTATTATGCAGGTGGTTCAGACGGGCAGGTAAATGTCACCGAACGGTGGCGAGTTATTTCAATGATTCTATATATATGTCTTGCTGTAAAATGAACTAAGGCAAGATAGAAACCCACAAATATGCATGCTTCATTAAAACAACGTGTTGATTGGTATAGTTGGGATAGCTTGCCTTCACCAGTACGTTTCGATGTACTGACCCTCGTTGAAACAGGTTCCCCGCGCTAAGGAGAGCCGAGCGAGGAGCAGGAGACAAACCCCCAATCCAGTCCAGCTGTAGGCACGCCTCGACTGTCACGCCCCGATCCCGTGGAATCGTTAGTCGTCCCCCGGGCGTGACCGCCGTGCGGGCCTAGGTTGCGCACCGCACAAGGCTTAGTATTTTTGTTTCGCATAGCGAGCACATATTCAGAGTACGCAGATAATTGAAACACATATTGAAACATGAAAAAGTTCTCTTTTTATTGATAATATGAACATCTATTACAAACTCCTTGAACTGAGTCATAAGGATTGCCTCTATGGGCTTACAAAAGTGCTGACACAAAATGAGATAGCAGTCCTGTACATTACATCCTTACTAAACTCAAAATATAAGACCTTGCGTCGGAACGACTGCTTTGCCACGAAGTTGCATGGTTGCTTGGTGGCTAGCTTCTATCTTCAAAATGCTTCTTCTTCTTCAAAATGCTTCAAAGGTTGGCACGGTCGAGGCGTGCCTACAGCTGGACTAGATTGGGGGTTTGTCTCCTGCTCCTCGCTCGGCTCTCCTTAGCGCGGGGAACCTGTTTCAACGAGGGTCAGTACATCGAAACGTACTGGTGACGGCAAGCTATCCCAACTATACCAATCAACACGTTGTTTTAATGAAGCATGCATATTTGTGGGTTTCTATCTTGCCTTAGTTCATTTTACAGCAAGACATATATATAGTATCATTGAAATAACTCGCCACCGTTCGGTGACATTTACCTGCCCGTCTGAACCACCTGCATAATACTTACCTTGCCTTCCCTGCCAAGAAGACATAAGTTAGTAGCAACAGGTTTAAATATACGAGGGGATCACTGGCACGTTGCCATAATGGACGGGCTAGTCTCGGGACGGAATGGCGTGCGGCGCAGAGAACAGGAGGCGCCACAAGCCACTCGATCCGAAGCAGGCGACTATCGTGAGTTCCGTCCGGATCGGATCGGTGCCAGTGCCCCAGCGACCGTCCGCAGGAACTAAGACCTTGTGCATAAGTTGTCCGTGATCAACGTAGTACACTAAGTTAATATTTGAGGCAAATCAGGCACAGGGCAATAACAGGGCAAGATCTACTTTAGCATAGTCTTCCTGTTGGGTTATTGCTTTGAAAATGAGTTCTATACATAGCACAGTTTTAAGAAGAAATATACATTCTAACTTATATTTATGCATATGATGAACATTCCAAACGAGCAAGCATATAAGTAACCGTTCACAAGTTTCATTTGACAAGCAATATTTCCCAAGTCTATTTCCTTATTATCTTAATATCTTTTAGTTATTTACTTGGTATCGTTTGATCGGGCAAAGCACGAACACAAGATTTAGATGTGAAGACTAGCAAGTAGGGCTAGCTAATCGGGTTGGTAGCCACTCACTTTGGTAGTTGGAAGGAAAAGGAAAGAAGTGCTTTAGGAGTCCGCTCGAGCGACGCCTACAGCTGGTTCACCTGTATTGACACGAATAGCTGATCAGTACTTCTTCCTCTCTTTCCCTTATCGGAATGGAAGTGCAGTCCTAAGAACGAAAGCAATGAAATCCATCGAAACCGTTCAAGAAAACCCAAGCAAATCCGAAAACCAACTCAAGGCACGAAAGCAACAAGCGACAGCGAAAACTAGGCAACAAAGAATGCAGCGGAGAGGTCCCTCCTGACTCTGCCGCTAAGTCGATCCTTGGGGCACGGTCCACTGAATATGGAAATCGATTCCGAAGAGACAAATCCATAACGAGGATGAGTTCTTGATTCAATCTATCCCGATCGAACGATACCGTCTAGTATTTCTTAGCCGCGCTCCCCGAATAGGGGGAACGGGGCACCACATCCTACCCAACTAATTGGAAGTTTCGTCCCGAAACTTAAGGAATAAAACCTACCACTAGGAAATAATGAGGGGAACCGTTCCCTCATATCGGATTCGAGCTCCCAAGTAGATTCTTCGACAGACTGATTCCGCCAAAGCACGCGCACTAGAGGAACCGAACGGGTCCGAAACAGCTTTTCTTTTCTATACAAAATTTGTACCGGCTGTTCTACATACGTCAAGTCGGGCTGAAGGTTCAGTTGTCCCAGGTCTACCACGTGGCTTGGATCGTACACATATTTTCTAAGTTGGAAAACATGGAATATATCATGTACGTCAGCTAGGGAGGGTGGTAGAGCGATCTGATAAGCAACTGAAGCAACCCGCTTTAGTATTTCGAACGGGCCGACAAATCATGGACTTAGCTTTCCCTTCGCTCCGAACCTGCTGACCCCTCGCATGGGCGAGACCTTGAGGAATACCCGGTCACCTACTTGAAACTCTAGCGGTCTCCGATGAACATCCGCATAACTCTTCTGACGACTTTGAGCTATCTTTAATCTGTCCCGAATCAGCCGAACCTTCTGGACAGTCTGCTCCACGAGCTCAGGGCCAAGTACTTGTCGCTCCCCGACTTCGTCCCAACAGATAGGAGATCTACACTTCCGCCCGTATAACGCCTCATACGGCGCCATTTGAATGCTTGATTGATAACTATTGTTGTAAGCAAATTCGGCTAGAGGTAGATGAAGGTCCCAACTAGTCTTCGTGTCCAAGGCGTAGAGTCGCAGCATGTCTTCGAGGATCTGGTTGACGCGCTCTGTTTGGCCATCGGTCTGTGGATGGTAGGCGGAGCTGAATTTCAACTTCGTCCCCATTGCTGACTGCAGGCTTCCCCAGAAACGTGATATGAATCGACCATCTCGATCGGAGACTATGGTTACGGGCACGCCGTGAAGTCGGACGATTTCGTTGAGATATATCTGAGCCAGGCGGTCGGCACTCCAAATAGATTTGATAGGGAGAAAGTGAGCTGACTTGGTGAGTCGATCGACGATAACCCAGACTGCATCATGTCCCCGTTGCGTCCTCGGCAAGCCAACAATAAAGTCCATCGTTATATCATCCCATTTCCACTCCGGAATAGCAAGGTTCTGAAGCTCTCCGCCTGGTTTCTGGTGTTCGGCCTTTACTCGTTGACAAGCCATGCAATGCGACACAAACTGCGCCACATCCCGTTTCAAGCCGTGCCACCAAAACGTCGTGCGAAGATCCCGATACATCTTTGTGCTACCCGGATGAGAAGTATAACTAGCATAGTGAGCTTCCGTGAGTATCTCTTGTCTGAGGGCCGCGTCGTTCGGAACACATAGTCTTCCCTTTACTCGAAGCATCCCATCCGTGCTTACCGCAAAGTCGGACGACTTTCCTGCCAAGATGAGGGTATGTATCTTCTGCAGGAACGGGTCATCCTTCTGAGCGGCCTTCACTTTGTGTAACAAGTCGGGCTCGAGGTGCAGTTGAGCTTCTTGCGCCCACTTCTTATATCTTATTTTCAGTGTAATACCCAGTGATTCAAGATCTCGGCGCAGCCTATCATCAATAACCAAACTCCCTACAAACACTCGACTCAACGCGTCAGCTACTACGTTTCCCTTTCCAGGCGTGTATCTGATCGTGAGATCGAAGTCGCTCAGGATTTCAAGCCATCGCCGCTGCCGAAGATTCAAATCCTTTTGAGTGTACAAATATTTCAAACTCTTATGGTCCGTATAAATCTCATACGGCACGCCATAAAGATAGTGACGCCACAGCTTCAATGCAAACACTACCGCGGCAAGTTCGAGATCATGCGTTGGGTAATTCTGCTCGTGTGGCTTTAGCTGTCTAGAAGCGTAGACTATCACCTTGTCGCGCTGCATTAGGACACATCCTAGACCCTTTCCTGAGGCATCACTATATATTTTAAAGTCATCCGGTCCGTTCGGCAGAGTGAGAATTGGGGCAGAGATGAGGCGCTACTTTAACTCCGTAAACGAAGCTTCACAGTCCTCTGTCCAAGTAAACTTCGCACCCTTTCGTGTCAACTGAGTCAAGGGCGAAGCAATCCTAGCAAAATTTTGTATAAATCTCCGGTAGTATCCTGCCAGACCAAGGAAACTTCGGATGTCGCTAGCTGACTCCGGTCGTTTCCACTGCGTGATTGCTTCTATCTTCTTCGGATCAACTGAGATGCCTTCCGAGGAGATGATATGCCCCAAAAACGAGATACTGTCCAGCCAAAATTCTGATTTGCTTAATTTGGCATACAACTTGTGGTCTCGAAGGGTTTGCAGCACCATCCGCAGGTGTCCTGCGTGCTCATCCCTAGTCTTCGAGTACACTAAGATGTCATCGATAAACACCACCACGAATTTATCGATGAAGGGCCTAAAGACACGGTTCATCATATCCATGAATGCAGCAGGAGCATTCATCAGTCCAAACGGCATCACGGAAAACTCGTAATGGCCGTAGCGGGTTCTGAAAGCAGTCTTGGGCACGTCTTCTGGCTTAATCTTCAGCTGGTGGTAACCCGAGCGAAGATCAATCTTAAAAAACACCGTTGCCCCTTGTAACTGATCAAACAAGTCATCTATCCGTGGCAGAGGATATTTGTTCCTGATTGTGACCTTATTTAATTCCCTATAATCTATGCAGAGGCGTAGAGTTCCGTCCTTTTTCTTCACAAAGAGCACAGGAGCGCCCCAAGGAGACACGCTCGGACGGATGAACCCGCGATCAAGTAATTCCTGGAGTTGGCGCTTTAATTCATTCAGCTCTGCAAGTGCCATTCTGTACGGAGGCTTGGAAATTGGCTGTGTATTTGGAAATGTGTCGATAGTGAATTCAATCTCTCGGTCTGGCGGCATACCGGGTAGTTCGCTCGGGAACACATCGGGGAACTCTGCCTCAACGGAAGTTGACTCGACGTTTGCGTAGTCCTGCCGTGTGTCCCGAACCGATGCTAGGAATCCCTCGCAGCCTGTATAGAGCTTTCGCCGAGCAGATTTTGCCGAAATCACCATGCAGGCCCTGGTCGCATTGTTCGCTGGACTACTGGTGTAACAGAACACGGCTTCTCCGGGCAGACGGAAAACGACTCGCTTCTCTGCACACTCAATAGTTGCCGCGCACAGCGCCTAGCCAGTCCATTCCCAAAATGATATCATAGTCCCGTACATCAAGAACTAAAACATCAAGTGACAGCTTTCTCTCCCCAATACAGATATAACCGCCTAGGCATGCTGAACAGACAGGAATTTTTGTACCAGATGGGGTGCTAACGCTTAAATCTAAATGCAACGGAGTCATTTTAACATTGTTCTCCGTGGCGAAGTTTGTAGAAATAAAGCTATGGGTTGCACCTGAATCAAATAGAACGCGAGCAGGTATATTATTGAAAAGTAAGGTACCTGACACGACGGTATCCGAAGCTAGAGCTTCTTCCCGTGTCAAGGTGTAGACTCGGCCTTGAGCTTGATTACGCCCTGGCTGAGGCGCCGCTCGATTTGCCTGAGGAGCCGGAGTCTGATCTGGTTGTTGCGGTGGACGAAGCGGACAGCTGCTAATCTGATGGCCAGGATCGCCGCATCTGAGGCAAGTGCCTAGCCGCTTGCGACAGACATTCTCGGTGTGCCCTCTTCTGTTGCAGTAGGTGCAACGCTGCCCCTGGTTTTCTCGCTGACGACCGCCGTTATTTTGACGCTTTGCAGCGTTGTTTCCTCTATCGTTGCCTTAGCGTTTATGATTGGAAGGTTGCAACAACACGGCGGCAACGTGAGGATACTGCGGTTCGAGCGAAAGGGCGTGGTTTAATACTTCCCGCATCGTCTGATACTGCGAAACGGCTACGTGCCCGTGAATGCCAGGACGTAGCCCCACTTCGAATCGTCTGGCACGACTCGCTGCATCCGGTAGATAAGCGGTAGCAAATTTGGCCAGTTTATTGAATTCTGCCGAGTATTGCTTCACCGTCATGCTGCCCTGCCGGAGTTGAACGAAATCGTTTTCCCGTTGACGTCGTAGTGGTGGGGGTATAAACTCCTCCTCGAACGCGGCACGAAAAGTCGTCCACGCGATCGCCTCCTCTCCATGGCCAAGTTGAAGAGATCGTCGATGCACGTCCCACCAGTCGTGCGCGTTGAGGCGAAGCAATAGTTGGGCACAGGTGACGCGCTTGTCTTCCGGCACTTCTAGGAGAGAAAAATGATCTTCAAGCTCGGCGAGCCAATCTAGGGCCACGATCGGGTCCTCAGTCCCATTAAACGGCGTGTTGCAGACCTTCTTGAAGTTGCCAAAGGGGAAGGCAGTCACTTCCCTCGTCCTTGGCGCTAGCGGTGGTTCGACTTCAAGCCCTGGCTGCTCCACTTGATTGATAACTATTGTTGTAACCACAGGTGACACCAGTGGAGCAGCCAGTGCTTGAAGTCGAACCACCGCTAGCGCCAAGGACGAGGGAAGTGACTGCCTTCCCCTTTGGCAACTTCAAGAAGGTCTGCAACACGCCGTTTAATGGGACTGAGGACCCGATCGTGGCCCTAGATTGGCTCGCCGAGCTTGAAGATCATTTTTCTCTCCTAGAAGTGCCGGAAGACAAGCGCGTCACCTGTGCCCAACTATTGCTTCGCCTCAACGCGCACGACTGGTGGGACGTGCATCGACGATCTCTTCAACTTGGCCATGGAGAGGAGGCGATCGCGTGGACGACTTTTCGTGCCGCGTTCGAGGAGGAGTTTCCACCACTACGACGTCAACGGGAAAACGATTTCGTTCAACTCCGGCAGGGCAGCATGACGGTGAAGCAATACTCGGCAGAATTCAATAAACTGGCCAAATTTGCTACCGCTTATCTACCGGATGCAGCGAGTCGTGCCAGACGATTCGAAGTGGGGCTACGTCCTGGCATTCACGGGCACGTAGCCGTTCCGCAGTATCAGACGATGCGGGAAGTATTAAACCACGCCCTTTCGCTCGAACCGCAGTATCCTCACGTTGCCGCCGGCGCTGTGCAACCTTCCAATCATAAACGCCAAGGCAACGATAGAGGAAACAACGCTGCAAAGCGTCAAAATAACGGCGGTCGTCAGCGAGAAAACCAGGGGCAGCGTTGCACCTACTGCAACAGAAGAGGACACACCGAGAATGTCTGTCGCAAGCGGCTCGGCACTTGCCTCAGATGCGGCGATCCTGGCCATCAGATTAGCAGCTGTCCGCTTCGTCCACCGCAACAACCAGATCAGACTCCGGCTCCTCAGGCAAATCGAGCGGCGCCTCAGCCAGGGCGTAATCAAGCTCAAGGCCGAGTCTACACCTTGACATGGGAAGAAGCTCTAGCTTCGGATACCGTCGTGTCAGGTACCTTACTTTTCAATAATATACCTGCTCGCGTTCTATTTGATTCAGGTGCAACCCATAGCTTTATTTCTACAAACTTCGCCACGGAGAACAATGTTAAAATGACTCCGTTGCATTTAGATTTAAGCGTTAGCACCCCATCTGGTACAAAAATTCCTATCTGTTCAGCATGCCTAGGCGGTTATATCTGTATTGGGGAGAGAAAGCTGTCACTTGATGTTTTAGTTCTTGATGTACGGGACTATGATATCATTTTGGGAATGGACTGGCTAGGCGCGTGCGCGGCAACTATTGAGTGTGCAGAGAAGCGAGTCGTTTTCCGTCTGCCCGGAGAAGCCGTGTTCTGTTACACCAGTAGTCCAGCGAACAATGCGACCAGGGCCTGCATGGTGATTTCGGCAAAATATGCTCGGCGAAAGCTCTATACAGGCTGCGAGGGATTCCTAGCATCGGTTCGGGACACACGGCAGGACTACGCAAACGTCGAGTCAACTTCCGTTGAGGCAGAGTTCCCCGATGTGTTCCCGAGCGAACTACCCGGTATGCCGCCAGACCGAGAGATTGAATTCACTATCGACACATTTCCAAATACACAGCCAATTTCCAAGCCTCCGTACAGAATGGCACCTGCAGAGCTGAATGAATTAAAGCGCCAACTCCAGGAATTACTTGATCGCGGGTTCATCCGTCCGAGCGTGTCTCCTTGGGGCGCTCCTGTGCTCTTTGTGAAGAAAAAGGACGGAACTCTACGCCTCTGCATAGATTATAGGGAATTAAACAAGGTCACAATCAGGAACAAATATCCTCTGCCACGGATAGACGACTTGTTTGATCAGTTACAAGGGGCAACGGTGTTTTCTAAGATTGATCTTCGCTCGGGTTACCACCAGCTGAAGATTAAGCCAGAAGACGTGCCCAAGACTGCTTTCAGAACCCGCTACGGCCATTACGAGTTTTCCGTGATGCCGTTTGGACTGATGAATGCTCCTGCTGCATTCATGGATATGATGAACCGTGTCTTTAGGCCCTTCATCGATAAATTCGTGGTGGTGTTTATCGATGACATCTTAGTGTACTCGAAGACTAGGGATGAGCACGCAGGACACCTGCGGATGGTGCTGCAAACCCTTCGAGACCACAAGTTGTATGCCAAATTAAGCAAATCAGAATTTTGGCTGGACAGTATCTCGTTTTTTGGGCATATCATCTCCTCGGAAGGCATCTCAGTTGATCCGAAGAAGATAGAAGCAATCACGCAGTGGAAACGACCGGAGTCAGCTAGCGACATCCGAAGTTTCCTTGGTCTGGCAGGGTACTACCGGAGATTTATACAAAATTTTGCTAGGATTGCTTCGCCCTTGACTCAGTTGACACGAAAGGGTGCGAAGTTTACTTGGACAGAGGACTGTGAAGCTTCGTTTACGGAGTTAAAGCAGCGCCTCATCTCTGCCCCAATTCTCACTCTGCCGAACGGACCGGATGACTTTAAAATATATAGTGATGCCTCAGGAAAGGGTCTAGGATGTGTCCTAATGCAGCGCGACAAGGTGATAGCCTACGCTTCTAGACAGCTAAAGCCACACGAGCAGAATTACCCAACGCATGATCTCGAACTTGCCGCGGTAGTGTTTGCATTGAAGCTGTGGCGTCACTATCTTTATGGCGTGCCGTGTGAGATTTATACGGACCATAAGAGTTTGAAATATTTGTACACTCAAAAGGATTTGAATCTTCGGCAGCGGCGATGGCTTGAACTCCTGAGCGACTTCGATCTCACGATCAGATACACGCCTGGAAAGGGAAACGTAGTAGCTGACGCGTTGAGTCGAGTGTTTGTAGGGAGTTTGGTTATTGATGATAGGCTGCGCCGAGATCTTGAATCACTGGGTATTACACTGAAAATAAGATATAAGAAGTGGGCGCAAGTAGCTCAACTGCGCCTCGAGCCCGACTTGTTACACAAAGTGAAGGCCGCTCAGAAGGACGACCCGTTCCTGCAGAAGATACATGCCCTTATCTTGGCAGGAAAGGCGTCCGACTTTGCGGTAAGCACGGATGGGATGCTTCGAGTAAAGGGAAGACTATGTGTTCCGAACGACGCGGCCCTCAGACAAGAGATACTCACGGAAGCTCACTATGCTAGTTATACTTCTCATCCGGGTAGCACTAAGATGTATCGGGATCTTCGCACGACGTTTTGGTGGCACGGCTTAAAACGGGATGTGGCGCAGTTTGTGTCGCATTGCATGGCTTGTCAACGAGTAAAGGCCGAACACCAGAAACCAGGCGGAGAGCTTCAGAACCTTGCTATTCCGGAGTGGAAATGGGATGATATAACGATGGACTTTATTGTTGGCTTGCCGAGGACGCAACGGGGACATGATGCAGTATGGGTTATCGTCGATCGACTCACCAAGTCAGCTCACTTTCTGCCTATCAAATCTACTTGGAGTGCCGACCGCCTGGCTCAGATATATCTCAACGAAATCGTCCGACTCCACGGCGTGCCCGTAACCATAGTCTCCGATCGAGATGGTCGATTCATATCACGTTTCTGGGGAAGCCTGCAGTCAGCAATGGAGACGAAGTTGAAATTCAGCTCCGCCTACCATCCACAGACCGATGGCCAAACAGAGCGCGTCAACCAGATCCTCGAAGATATGCTGCGACTCTACGCCTTGGACACGAAGACTAGTTGGGACCTTCATCTACCTCTAGCCGAATTTGCTTACAACAATAGTTATCAATCAAGCATTCAAATGGCGCCGTATGAGGCGTTATACGGGCGGAAGTGTAGATCTCCTATCTGTTGGGACGAAGTCGGGGAGCGGCAAGTACTTGGCCCTGAGCTCGTGGAGCAGACCGTCCAGAAGGTTCGGCTGATTCGGGACAGATTAAAGATAGCTCAATGTCGTCAGAAGAGCTATGCGGATGTTCATCGGAGACCGCTAGAGTTTCAAGTAGGTGACCGAGTATTCCTCAAGGTCTCGCCCATGCGAGGGGTCAGCAGGTTCGGAGCGAAGGGAAAGCTAAGTCCACGATTTGTCGGCCCGTTCGAAATACTAAAGCGGGTTGCTTCAGTTGCTTATCAGATCGCTCTACCACCATCCCTAGCTGACGTACATGATATATTCCATGTTTCCCAACTTAGAAAATATGTGTACGATCCAAGCCACGTGGTAGACCTGGGACAACTGAACCTTCAGCCCGACTTGACGTATGTAGAACAGCCGGTACAAATTTTGGATAGAAAAGAAAAGCTGCTTCGGACCCGTTCGGTTCCTCTAGTGCGCGTGCTTTGGCGGAATCACTCTGTCGAAGAATCTACTTGGGAGCTCGAATCCGATATGAGGGAACGGTTCCCCTCATTATTTCCTAGTGGTAGGTTTTATTCCTTAAGTTTCGGGACGAAACTTCCAATTAGTTGGGTAGGATGTGGTGCCCCGTTCCCCCTATTCGGGGAGCGCGGCTAAGAAATACTAGACGGTATCGTTCGATCGGGATAGATTGAATCAAGAACTCATCCTCGTTATGGATTTGTCTCTTCGGAATCGATTCCCATATTCAGTGGACCGTGCCCCAAGGATCGACTTAGCGGCAGAGTCAGGAGGGACCTCTCCGCTGCATTCTTTGTTGCCTAGTTTTCGCTGTCGCTTGTTGCTTTCGTGCCTTGAGTTGGTTTTCGGATTTGCTTGGGTTTTCTTGAACGGTTTCGATGAATTTCATTGCTTTCGTTCTTAGGACTGCACTTCAATTCCGATAAGGGAAAGAGAGGAAGAAGTACTGATCAGCTGTTCGTGTCAATACAGGTGAACCAGCTGTAGGCGTCGCTCGAGCGGACTCCTAAAGCACTTCTTTCCTTTTTCCTTCCAACTACCAAAGTGAGTGGCTACCAACCCGATTAGCTAGCCCTACTTGCTAGTCTTCACATCTAAATCTTGTGTTCGTGCTTTGCCCGATCAAACGATACCAAGTAAATAACTAAAAGATATCAAGATAATAAGGGAATAGACTTGGGAAATATTGCTTGTCAAATGAAACTTGTGAACGGTTACTTACTTATATGCTTGCTCGTTTGGAATGTTCATCATATGCATAAATATAAGTTAGAATGTAATTTCTTCTTAAAAACTGTGCTATGTATAGAACTCATTTTCAATGCAATAACTCAACAGGAAGACTATGCTAAAGTAGATCTTGCCCTGTTATTGCCCTGTGCCTGATTTGCCTCAAATGTTAACTTAGTGTACTGCGTTGATCACGGACAACTTGTGCACAGGGTCTTAGTTCCTGCGGACGGTCGCTGGGGCACTGGCACCGATCCGATCCGGACGGAACTCACGATAGTCGCCTGCTTCGGATCGAGTGGCTTGTGGCGCCTCCTGTTCTCTGCGCCGCACGCCATTCCGTCCCGAGACTAGCCCGTCCATTATGGCAACGTGCCAGTGATCCCCTCGTATATTTAAACCTGTTGCTACTAACTTGTGTCTTCTTGGCAGGGAAGGCAAGGTAAGTATTATGCAGGTGGTTCAGACGGGCAGGTAAATGTCACCGAACGGTGGCGAGTTATTTCAATGATTCTATATATATGTCTTGCTGTAAAATGAACTAAGGCAAGATAGAAACCCACAAATATGCATGCTTCATTAAAACAACGTGTTGATTGGTATAGTTGGGATAGCTTGCCTTCACCAGTACGTTTCGATGTACTGACCCTCGTTGAAACAGGTTCCCCGCGCTAAGGAGAGCCGAGCGAGGAGCAGGAGACAAACCCCCAATCCAGTCCAGCTGTAGGCACGCCTCGACCGTGCCAACCTTTGAAGCATTTTGAAGAAGAAGAAGCATTTTGAAGTTAGAAGCTAGCCACCAAGCAACCATGCAACTTCGTGGCAAAGCAGTCGTTCCGACGCAAGGTCTTATATTTTGAGTTTAGTAAAGGATGTAATGTAAAGGACTGCTATCTCATTTTGTGTCAACACTTTTGTAAGCCCATAGAGGCAATCCTTATGACTCAGTTCAAGGAGTTTGTAATAGATGTTCATATTATCAATAAAAGAGAACTTTTTCATGTTTCAATATGTGTTTCAATTATCTGCGTACTCTGAATATGTGCTCGCTATGCGAAACAAAAATACTTAGCCTTGTGCGGTGCGCAACCTAGGCCCGCACGGCGGTCACGCCCGGGGGACGACTATTGATTCCGCGGAATCGGGGCGTGACAGATGTGGATGATATATTCTCAACGGATATTCAATTTGCAACCCAGGAAGAAGCATTAGATTGGTGCAGAGAAGTTGGAAGACGACATAACATAGTAATTGTCATTGCAAGATCCATTAGATCTCGGTCGGGCCGAAAATATATAGAGCTGGGGTGCGAAAGAGAATGTGTGTTTAGGGAGCATCAAAAAAAAATGATGTTGAAAAAAAATCCCTAAGAAAAACGTTGGGACGAGAAAATGTGATTGTCCATTGAATGTATTGATTGTAAAAGTAGAAGATGTGAAGTGGATAATCGAAGTTAAGAATGGAAGACACAATCATCCTATTTCAGGGACACGGGTCATGCCTACGTGGCACGGTTGAAGGAGGATGAGAGAAAGTTGGTTGAAGAATTATTCCTTTCCGGAGTTGCACCGAAACAGATTTATTCTGTCGTGCAACAAAAAGAAGATGGGAACAAGTCTACCATGAGGACGATCTATAATAGTTTGGCCAGAGCGAAATGTAATAGTATGAAAGAAAGAATGGCGATGCAGCAAGTATTGAAGTTGCTTGGGGAGCATCACTACGTGGACTGATTACTCCTTTCGTTGTTTTGGGCTCATCCTGATTGCACACACTTGGCTCGATCCTTCGCAGACGTGTTGATCCTTGATTGTACATATAAGACCAACAAGTTCAAGATGTCTCTTTTTCACGTTGTTGGGTTTACTTCTACGGAAAAAATATTTACAGTCGCTTTTTGTTTTATGAAGAGTGAGATAGTAGAGGATTACACATGGGCGTTGAGAAAACTATAATCCCTTTACACAGGTTACAAAGAGCCCTATGTTTTTGTTATCGACAAAGAATATGCGCTGATAAATGTTATAGATATTGTATTTCCTCATGCGCATAGACTACCATGCACTTGGCATATAAATCGAAATATCCAAGCTCAATGCAAGAGAAAATTTGAAAATGTGGACGGTAAAATCGACATGCTTCGTTTCGAAGAATTCTACAGTGATTGGAGTCTTGTATGGCGAGCAAGTACTACAGACAGCTACGACACAGCATGGTACATGTTCCAACAAAAGTGGGAGACGAGTAACCCGACATGCATATCTTATATCAAAGATACTTGGCTAGAACCACATAAAGAGCAATTCGTCTTAGCATGGACGAACATGGTGAAGCATTATAGCACAATTACTACGAACCGGGTCGAAGGATCACACTCAAGTTTAAAAAGATATCGACGGTCATCGGTCGATAATTTTGTCTCCGTTTGGCGATCGATTCATTTGATGATTATTTCCACGGTGAACGAGATTGTAGCATCATTTGAGATGAGCCTCAATATTGCAAAGCATGAACACCTCTTGGATGGTTTAATCCATGTAGTATCTCACAAGGCCTTGGGCTTATTGTTTGAGGAGATTGGTAGGTCGAAGTCGGTTGGTTATGATCCCGAGGTTTGCGGTTGTTCATATCGACATTCACTCGGACTTCCTTGTGTACATGAGATTAACGAATATCGTCGTGAATCTATACATATTCCAATAGATGTTGATCAACGTTGGAGACAGCTGTCGATAATGTCGAGGGTGGAAGTTCAAGATGATTTCTTTTCTTTGCCACAAGTGAAACTCCTGCACGCAAGATGGTGTGTCGCATCAGAACCGGAGAGAAGATCCATTGAGTTTAAAATCCAAGAAATTGCAGTCCCGGCAACAACTCGATTGCAAGAGCCATATGTTGTTCGAACTCCTAAGGGAAGACCACACTCAAGAAAGAGTAGAGCAAAAAAGAAGGAGAAGGAGTCAACTAAAAGAGATCCATCCTTGTTTGAACATATTGAACGCAGTTTGGAGGCAAAGTCCGTAAGCGGAAGGGTGGTATTTTCGCAGAAAAAGAGTAAACTTACTATTCGAAGGGGGAAGAAACAGAAAACAAACGATGCAGTCACGACGGAGGGTTTAGATAACTTTTATGATTCATATAGTCGATACATTGAAAATTTTCTACCTGAGATACGGGATTTCATTTGGTCTATTGTCGATGTTCCTAAGGATGGTCATTGTGGATATCATGCACTAGCAAGACAACTAGGCTAACCAGTTGAAGCAGGATGAAGACAAGTTAGGGAAGAGTTGTACGAGGAGTTGGAGTCTCGACTACCCTTCTATAGGCAGATACTCGGCGAAGAAATTGCTGGAGATTTTTTCGCAAGCTTACCTTGTACGAAAACAGTTACCGGACCAGACCATTACATGGATATCCCGCCTGCTGCTTACGTATTCTCTAATAGGTATAAGATACCTATTGTAATTATCTCACAAGGCATTAACAATACTTTCTTTCCAATGTGTGCTCCCCCGGCCGAACACGGAGTATACAATCTGTTCGATAGGGCTTGTCGGACAATACTTCGTCATCCCAAGGTTGATCGGTCATTCTCCTATTCCGCCACCTTCTACGCTTTGGTATAAACACGAACCAGAGGAAGCGATCGTATGGACGACACCCTACACGGATGCAATGGCTGCCTATAAGAAGATGATGAAGATAGAGGATCCAAATATTATGCCGAATGACTACTTTGATATTCTAATCGATTGATACTGTATATTAAAATGTATGTTGTGCAAAGAGCCATGTATATTTAACTGTATATTGAACTGTATGTTGTGTGTATGTTGTGCAATGAAAGAAGTTATCTAAACCCTAGGACTGTATGTTGTGCATTGATACTAATCGATTTTGACTGTATGTTGTGTATTGATACTAATCGATACTAGGACTGTCAAAATTATATGTAAAACTGTCAGAAAATTAGGACTGTCAAAATTTTGACAGTTCTGGAAGATACTAGGACTGTCAAATTTTTGACAGTCCTAAACTTTATCCACTGTCTATGGACAGTTATATGTAAGTTTAGGGCTGTCAAAATTATGACAGTCCTGGAAGATACTAGGACTGTCAAATTTTTGACAGTCCTAAACTTTACCCACTGTCTTTGGACAGTTATATGTAAGTTTTAGACTGTCAACATTTTGACAGTCCTAGAAGAAAGTTGGACTGTCAAAATTTTGACAGTCCTAAACTATCTCCACTGTCAAAATCCGCACATTTGACAACTGTATGTAGCAAAATTAGAACACAAATTGTATGTATGTAGCAATTGTAGCAAATTTTTAAATTGTAGCAAACTTAGAACACAAATATTCAAAGTGCGAATTGTAGCAAATTCATTCAAAGTTTTACAACTCAAATTTAAACTTTAAACTTTTACATGTCTCAAAAATTATATTCATTGAAAGTTTTACAAGTCTTCAAACGGGGCATAAACTTCATGCCGCCTCTTTGTACGTTGCTCTCTATTTTCCAAGAAAGGAAAATCTTCAGCGTTGTCAATTTGTTGTAGTTCGTCATTGATTGCTATATAATTCGAACCCTGGCAACTTACGAGGCTTCTTCCCAACTTCTTCACTTTTCTAGCCTATTCATGAGAATTAAAAAAATTGTTATGTTATAAACATTTACAAATATCAAACTGAAAGTGAGAAATTGGCTCACCATCTTGACCAATGCAGTATACAAGACCGATTTGGCAGGAAGATCTGAAGGTACACGCACAATATCGCCTCCGCGTTGGAACAAGGTAGGTAGTCCGACACCAGCGTAGTAGGGGAGTTAGTCGTCGCTACATTCCGTCATATTTACTGCTGCTTGCCATTCAGTGTCTCTAATAACGTGGCGTTGCCACTCGGTGAAGAAGTCCGAGACCCAGTTGAACGCCGCAGGAATATATTTTAGCGGTTTGGTACCTCGCGGAGCAGTTATCATTTTCAAAGTGCACTTTGGGACAGTTTGTACGTAGCCAAACTGACGGAGCACTCTATCCAGTATATAAGCCTCCTCGACTTCATGATAACTTATAAGACCGTGATATAAAACGACTGGTTGCAATGGACGACTAGTCTGTCGCAAATCACGGTATGGATCCCAAACAATCTGCACCGCATAAAATTTAACATAACGACATTTAGCATAACGTAGTCAATTATTACCAAACATTAAAAAATTAGGTCTCAATTCACCTCTTCTGTCGTCATATCTTCGAGTGCATTCCGTAGGGCGGCCAATGTGTGAGGACGTTTGGCATCTTCCTTAGTTGGCTTTCATCGACACATTCTAGGAAGGTTCTCGTCATACCCTCGGTTCAGTTTAGCCCGCTGTAGGGTTGGAAAGTGCTCGTATATCCATGCCTTCACGTAACCAGGTTAAAAAACCATTAGTCCAAAAATTAACAACAAAATTTAAAATTATGTATACAAGTTGACAAAGATATATATCTATATATGGAGTAGAGTCTGGCATCCGGATATTGTCTTCGAACCCACGCGGGATGCCGCACCAAGCTCGCGGTAAAAGTATGCTAGTATACCGCTTCCCCAAGATATTTCTTCCACCGTGTCAATGTTGTCCAAATTGAGGAGATGTTTGGCATGTATGGACGTTCCAGACTTATCCGTAATGCCGACAGCCCCTAAGATGAACTACATATATCCGCGGGCCACATTATCGCTATTATCCATTTCGGGGTCCAGATCAGCGAATATCTCCTCTAAATATTTTAGAGAAAGTCCGTAGGACTTCTTGAATTCTCTAAGACTAGTAAAACTAGTGGCATCAACTCCCAGACACCCTGATACATAATCCACAATATGGTCGTAAAAGTTGATGCTCGACTCATCAAAAGTTTGATTCATCATGACTCAACCATCAACCCTAAGTCCCAATATATTATGGACGTCATCAAGGGTAATCGTCAACTCCCCATTGGGTAGATGGAAAGTGTTGGTTTCTAGATGCCATCGTTCTACAAATGCTGATATCAGTGCATTATCCACCGTCGTATATGAGTAGCTACCCAAATATTGTAAACCGGTGGAACTGATTTTTGCCTTCACATCGTCTTCCAATAATTCATACCTCCATGTATTGCATTTTTTCCCGTGGTTGATCACCGTCAACATACGAGAACTCTCCTGAAAAGTAAACAATTGGATGAAGTTATACCTCTATGTAAAATGTACTTATCTATAAATAATTGGATGAACTTTGAACTTACAACTATATATAAAATTATCATAACGTAATGTACTTACAGGATTGTTCCATATTTAATATGCAATATGGTTTTCGATCGACGGTAACATAGAGCAACCGTTTGGACGAGTCTCGACTAGACTATCTGGCTGCTCAGAAGGTCATGAACCATCAGTAGCCCGGTTTCCGAGGGTTTGTGGGAGACTCTCGACAGGACTATCTGCAGGCTGAGAAGGTCATGAACCATCAGTAGGCCGATTTGGGACATTTGGCATGTCCTCATCGGAGGAGGAAGAAGAACCGGAAGAACTAGGAGAAGCACGTCTCTTCGAACGAGTGACAGTTTTCTTCGTCAATCGACGTTTCCTGACTTCAGGGCGTGCCTTGGGGTCGCGGATAGTGACACCTGGTTCAATAGTACGCGAAACATTGCGTTCCTTATGCATCGACGCAGTAGGGCGTATTCTGATGATATATTCATCCACAGTGCCCTTCCGAGGGTCATGACTATAAGAGAAAAATTAAAATTTCATTTAACATCCTAAATTAATTTAACATTCAGGACTGTAGAAATTTCTACAGTCCTTAATTTATATAGGACTGTAGAATTTTTTATTGTCCTAAATCTATATGGGACTGTAGAAATTTCTACAGTCCCGTCCGATACTGCTCAATACTTTCGACGATTGTCGATATTGTAGGCCCTAAAATTGGGTACGACCATCCAAGTAAACGTCTAAACTACATCCTAAACTACATTCAGGACTTGTATGCCATCATTTGAAGAATGGAAAGAAAATCACTCAAAATTTTCGAAATGCAATAGGAATTTTTAAAAATTTTGGAAAATTTTGTAAGTACAATAGAACAAGGAGAAGGAAGAATTGTACCTTGATTCTTTCGAGACTTTGGGAGCCATCGACAAGGAGGAGGAGGACGAAGTCGAGGAGAACGGCTCCGGCGGGAGGAGGGAGGGCTCCGGTGGGGTTTGGAGGATTTGGGAGGAGGGTTTCAAGTTTGGGCTAGTATGAGTAAACTAATTGGCAAGTGTGAGTAAACTAATGGGCTAACCCCAATCCTGAACTAGTCCTTAGTAAACTTTGTAGTGCCCTTATCAAAAGCCTATCAAAAGCCTTAAAAAGATGCAAGCTACAGAATTACCTCTGCAGGAACTCCTAGGCCGCAAAACAACGTCGTGTCCGTCCATCCACGCAAGTCGGCCATCGCTCTCTGCACTTTCTTCTCCACACCTAATCCAAACAGAACTCAATAATCACAACATTACATTATCCAACAAAAGGAGTCGATTTTTTTGTTTTATTACGTCTCTCTATCTGTTCTGTCTGGTGTTTCTGCTCGTCGTAGTACGGCATGCGCTCGATTCCCTCCTCCGCCCATGTGCGGCACCGGTCCGACTCCTCCGTCAGGATCTTGGTCTTGGTCTTGGCCGCAGCGTTGCGGCTACGGGCTGCGGACTTTGTCGTTGTCGCCCCAGCGGCGGAGGAGGAAAGCGGAGGCTTTTCCGGCTTCAACGACAGGTCCCGCAGAGCGCTGCGTTCTTGGCGACCGGCTTTCGACGCCCTTGCCACGTCGGCCTTCGCCAAGTCTTCTTTTCCTGCGATCGGTGATCACCCATCAATTTAGATTTATAATATGCAAAAGAAAAAAGAAAAAAAGTGTTACGAACCTCCTTTGTGAATGGGAAGATTCTCATTTTGAATCATGGAGGCGGAAGCGAGAGTATCCATTCGATCAGAACTCTGAGGAAGAAGAAAGGGAAAAGTGAAATGAGGAGGAATTCAAAACCCTACCTTTGATTTATTTGATTGCCCCCCTTTTCTACATAACGGTCGACTGTGTCTTGTCTTTTCGTTGTTGTAATCAGATCTTCCGATAGAGTCAAGTGTGTTCCACTCAAGGCAAAAATGAACTGACCGGTGGACACCATGAGATGTTTGGATTATTGTAACTTCTCCGAAGTATAAAAGTCACTTTCACATATACTGTAATTTTAATGCATTTTATTTTTTAAAATATGTCTGGATACGTGATTTTTTGTGTTTCAATATATTTTATTTAGATGACCACTTGACTAAAATGTGGACTTTCCAATATCTAACATTTTGCACACCATTTTAAAAATGAAAAAACAAACCAAAATAGTTGTTAAAAAACTAGAAAAATTAGGAGATTTGTTGCAAGTGCTTAGGCCCACTTGCCCACTCTCTAGACTATTCATCTCTCTCTCTCTCTCTCTCTTCCATTTTTATTGGCATTGTTGGTGTGGGGCTGGCGAGGGCGATGGTCAACAATTGCCTCCATGTGGATGGCCTCTCCATCGACATCGTCGGGACAGATGACGACAGGGGTTTGGGAGTTGCAGATCTCGAGCATCGGCGGCTAGGCGTCTCTGGGGTGAGCTTGACACCTTCTCCGGCAGTGTTGGGGCCACGATCAGGTCTGCGGCCTTGTGTCGCGACGAGCTCGGACTGACGGGCTCAGGGAGCTCAAAGGCAGCAACGTCTCGGCTGTTAACGGAGATGAAGGGCTTTGACATATGGATGCCGAGAAGCAAGTCGTCGGCCGTTTTGTACAGATTTTTTATCGGAGAGGTGACCAGAGCTTTAGGAGGCTTCCTTAGGAGAACCCTTGCAAGTGCTGCAGAAACTCAGTGATTTTCATCCGAGTTACTCCCCATTTTGGCTACATCTGAGAATGGAAGAAGAGAGGGGACGACTCTTTGTTTTGTGTCAGAGATTTAACACTTGCAATGTAATTGCAATTGTAAGCAAATGCTAAAACTCTGTTTTTCACCGAGCAATTTCACCGAAAGTCCCATTTTCATGCCACTTTGGTTACTACGATCCAAACAGGCCCTTAGAGCATCTCCAACCCTATTGTGAGTTTGAAAAAAAAATATAGTTGCCAGATAGGAATGACAAGTTTTTATTTAAAAAGTCCTTCTCCAATGCAAATGTCAAATAAATTATGAAGGTGGCATATCATGACATGGTAAAGACATTGTGAAGTTGGTTGTTTAGTTCTAAACAATGCACTTGACAATTACCTCCATATCATCAATTATGAATATAAATATCTATACAAAAAAGGAAGAAGGGGATAAGTGGTCTTGGACGTTGGAAAAAAAGTACTTTTTATTGTCTTCTCAATACTTTTGCATTGGAGAAGACTTTTTTACCTCATTGTCGTTTGTGAATATAATCTTGCCACCTATGAAAGACATTGTCTTGTGTCTCATGCCACCTGATATTCACAACACATAACAAGACAATAGGGTTGGAGATGCTCCTAGTTTTTACTCACCGCGGGACGAAAATGTCCCTACCCACCCATGAACGCCATATGCCTCTATCGGATTTTCGTATAGTAATTGGTCAGAGAAAGATGGACTGGAACTTGATGTCTGAACAATGGTGGGCTCTCGCTGGCAAGATCCGGTCTGGAACCGACCAAAACAAGGGGCTTTCTTCTACCAGAAGGAGTCGCCCTCTTATTTTTCTCTCGGGCGGGCACCTGGTGTTATCAGGAGTGACTTAGGGCCAAACCTTGATGCTTATGCCGCAGGTACTTCCTTCATTTAGTTGCCAATAAAGGGTCATACTTGATTGGGCAACTTCGAACTCTCGGTTGGGCCCATTAAAATCCTTTGTGGTATCTCTTGACCAAGTGGGTGCTGAAGTGCTATGAGCGAGAGCTTAAGGATGCTGGTATAATTTTCAACGGCGAGGGGCACATGTTACAGCCTAGAGACAAACTGTTGCCTCTTTATTGCTCTAATGGAGATGTATAACTGTCATACGGGGACTTTCTTCACGTTTGACCGTGAAATGGGGCTAGCTTTGCATGAGATGCACTCAGTGTCGAAGCTTTACTAGGGTGAGGTGCCCTACGAGGAATACACCCCGAGCAATGACAAACTAGAGGATTTCGAAAAAGAGAATCCAGAGTTCCTAGTCATCTATAAAGAATTGATGTGTCATCATAGCATCTATCAGAACCAGGTTTATCTTTTTTCGGAGGAGTCCGAGTTGGAGCTGGTTTATGTTCGGGGGCCATAATCCCCGGAAGCCATTGCAGTTTTTATCCAGGAATATCGTGAGTCATCAGCCGAAGGCGAGGAATTTGGCTATTTCCTCATGGATACCGATGAGTTGTCCGATAAGGCGCTGTTAGCAAGATACTTGATGATCTGGCTACGCAACTGCGTGATCGCGGGGGGTTCAGGCTCAATCAAAAGGATCAGTTGTGTCATGCCCCGATCTCCCGCAGGCAATCGGCCGTTCCCACTAGGCGGGAATCACCCTCGCCAGCGCTCCCGCGGAATGATCGCTTGACCCATCCAGGCGTGATGCCGCACGAGCGTGAACCGCGCCCGTGCAAGGCCATGATTCATTGGCTGGCGGTAAGAGTTCTAAGCCACAGAGTCGCACAGATTGTCCTAATGCAGCGGAGTCATGAACGCATAGCGATTTGGTAACAGGTTCATTGAGTCGACAATATAGCGGAAGATTGAAACACAAGTTGAAGTAAAGCAAGCTCTTTTATTGATAATAACAAGTGTTACAGGCGGCGTATAGCCGAGATTACAAGTCGCTCAAGCCTCTCTCTCTGAAATAGTAAAGCGTGCCAAGTGGCTATAATTGTGGAATGATTGTAGAGGCGATGTTCAGGCGAGTTCGGGCTATGTTCTAATATTATGTCTTGTATATGTGCTTCTGTTCCGGACGCACCGTTACAAGGCTTCAGAGGGAACTCCTGGCCTTAGCACGCACGTTGGAGGCATCCGCACCGAACGAGATTCTCCCGCACCCTGCATACAAACTGGTGGATTATCAGTACATTGAATGCACTGGTAGAGAAGCTACTCGTCCGCTCGACAAATCTAAACACGTAAATATAAGTTCCGTGCACCAACTATTAAGTTGTCTTTCTAGTTGCCTTAGGATCAGTTTCATGCAAATGTTGAATAGCCTAACGTGTCGGGCAGTGTGCCGTGCAACATGAGAGAAAACACGGCGAGACTTACCAACTTACCATCTCTTCTTCCCTGTCCAAGGCAAACATTATTAATTCAAGCACGGGCAAGTATAAACATTCAGGGACATAGCATATGCAAATACGAGGGTCATTTTAACATGATCGTTCAGGTGTTCAGTTATTCATTGATGCGATGCAGTGACTCGCACGCGGATAGCCGCTAAGCGAGGATAACTTATCTATATGAACATGAGTCGCTGGCATAGCCATAAAGGACCAGTTATAGTCTTGAACAAGGATGGAAAGCAACAAAGATGTAGTGGTGATTGCAGACCATCCTGTCCAGATGCAGTAGACTATCGTACAGTTCGTTATAGTCTTGAATAATGATGGAAAATAACAAAGATGCAGTGGTGGTTGCAGACCATCTTGTCCAGATACAGTAGACTATCGTGCAGTTCCATCTGGATCGGAATGGTCCCAGTGCCCCGGTGATCGCCCGTGGAACCGAAAGACCTTGTTTCCAAGTTGTCCGCGACATGCAGGTCAGTGTCTCGGTCTGGTACAGGAACAAGTTCGATGTAGTATGTGTATATATTGAACAAGTCCTGTATGGAACGAGTTCGAGGCAGTATATATACAAAACTTGTTGAGGCAGTATTCAGTGATTCAGTAGTGTTTGCCAGGCCAGTTGATTCAGTAGTTTGCTCCATGAGCTATGATTCAGTGATTTATTCAGTCAGGGTGAAAATTCGCTGGTTCGGGAATTGCCTTGGTGACCTAACAGTCCCGGATACTTGCAGGTTCATTCAGGCACGGAACGACTACGTAGTAGTATTCCGGGGTTTGGATGAAAACATGGCAACTTACAAGCAGATAAGCATGCGTTTCTAAGGAACATAAGTAAACACGTTTGCTCGGACCCGAAGGTAAGCCGAGAGTTAGATCGTTAGGGGACTTAGCATGCGAGGGTCTGAATACAAGCAGTATTTTATTTTCCATGTTCTAGCATAGCAATACAAGTTGGGATCATTCCCTTAGCTAGGTGCATTAGATTTATTAGCATGCAGGGGTGATTCACCTAGCGACTAGCATGTATCAATCCAGATTTTATGTGTGCTGGCTAAGCAAAGACAAGTTCACCGTAGCCACCCACCTTAGCGATGATTCGCCTCGGTAGAGCTATACGCCAAGCGAGCCTCTGAAAGCCTAAGCTGAAATCCTGTAGGGACAAGTCTAGATATCCTTTGCATTCTCGTTGGGGCAAAGCGGGTCAGGACAGCTGCACTATTACCGTTTGAGACGGCAGTCCGCTTGAGCGGAACGGGGTGTTACATCCTACCCAACTCAGAAAAAGTCTCGTCCTCGAGACTTACTGAGGACAAGCAGTAATCTAGGGTTGAGGCAATCCTAGACAAGTCGTTACACTTGTTTATTTGGATATTCACTTGCACAAGCATCGAAATCAGCATATCGCTTAGACTGGATCATGTGCACTTTCGAAGTGCACTTCTAGCGTAAACACGTCAACCAGTTTAGTGATAGCGAAGTCTTAGAACTCGAGTTTCACCTTTTCTTAAGTCTTGGATGGTGCACTAGTTCAAGGCATCCCTCGAATAGATGCATTCAACCAAACTTAGAGTTAGTGAAAATCGGACAAGCTACTAGCGATACTCTCAAGGGTTCGCACAGGTTGGCACAAAGGCCACTCGCAACATACAACCAGACAAGCAATCATATCATTCAAAATGCATTTTGAAGTATTTAGACTTATTGTTGGAACATCCCATCGAGGCATTGAGAGAGAGCGTGCACATAACCCACGAACGAGCTTTCGAAATAGAGATATCGAATCGAAGGCCAAAGGCGTAGAAGCCAGGATCTGATACCACTATGTCACGCCCCGATCTCTCGTAGGCAATCGGCCATTCCCGCTAGGCGGGAATCACCCTCGCCAGCGCTCCCGCGGAACGATCGCTTGACCCATCCAGGCGTGATGCCGCACGAGCGTGAACCGCGCCCGTGCAAGGCCGTGATTCATTGGCTGGCGGTAAGAGTTCTAAGCCACAGAGTCGCACAGATTGTCCGAATGCAGCGGAGTCATGAATGCATAGCAATTTGGTAACAGGTTCACTGAGTCGACAATATAGCGGAAGCATTAAAACACAAGTTGAAGTAAAGCAAGCTCTTTTATTGATAATAACAAGTGTTACAGGCGGCGTATAGCCGAGATTATAAGTCACTCAAGCCTCTCTCTCTGAAACAGTAAAGTATGCCAAGTGGCTACAATTGTGGAATGATTGTAGAGGCGATGTTCAGGCGAGTTCGGGCTATGTTCCAACATTATGTCTTGTATATGTGCTTCTATTCCGGACGCACCGTTGCAAGGATTCAGAGGGAACTCCTGGCCTTAGCACGCACGTTGGAGGCATCCGCACCGAACGAGATTCTCTCGCACCTTGCATACAAACTGGTGGATTATCAGTACATTGAATGCACTGGTGGGGAAGCTACTCGCCCGCTCGACAAATCCAAACACGTAAATATAAGTTCCGTGCACCAACTATTAAGTTGTCTTTCTAGTTGCCTTAGGATCAGTTTCATGCAAATGTTGAATAGCCTAACGTGTCGGGCAGTGCGCCGTGCAACATGAGAGGAAACACGGCGAGACTTACCAACTTACCATCTCTCCTTCCCTGTCCAAGGCAAACATTATTAATTCAAGCACGGGCAAGTATAAACATTCAGGGGCATAGCATATGCAAATACGAGGGTCATTTTAACATGATCATTCAGGTATTCAGTTGTTCATTGATGCGATGCAGTGACTCGCACGCGGATAGCCGCTAAGCGAGGATGACTTATCTATATGAACATGAGTCGCTGGCATAGCCATAAAGGATCATTTATAGTCTTGAACAAGGATAGAAAGCAACAAAGATGCAGTGGTGGTTGCAGACCATCCTGTCCAGATGCAGTAGACTATCGTGCAGTTCGTTATAGTCTTGAACAAGAATGGAAAGCAACAAAGATGCAGTGGTGGTTGCAGACCATCCTGTCCAGATGCAGTAGACTATCGTGCAGTTCCATCCGGATCGGAACGGTCCCAATGCCCCGGTGACCGCCGGTGGAACCGAAAGACCTTATTTCCAAGTTGTCCGCGATATGCAGGTCAGGGTCTCGGTCTGGTACAGGAACAAGTTCGATGCAGTATGTGTATATATTGAACAAGTCCGGTATGGAACGAGTTTGAGGCAGTATATATACAGAACTTGTTGAGGCAGTATTCAGTGATTCAGTAGTGTTTGCCAGGCCAGTTGATTCAGTAGTTTGCTTCACGAGCTGTGATTCAGTGATTTATTCAGTCAGGGTGCAAATTCCCTGGTTCGGGAATTGCCTTGGTGACCTAACAGTCCCGGATACTTGCAGGTTCATTCAGGCACGGAACGACTACGTAGTAGTCTTCCGAGGTTTGGATGAAAACATGGCAACTTACAAGCAGACAAGCATGCGTTTCTAAGGAACATAAGTAAACACGTTTGCTCGGACCCGAAGGTAAGCCGAGAGTTAGATCGTTAGGGGACTTAGCATGCGAGGGTCTGAATACAAGCAGTATTTCATTTTCTATGTTCTAGCATAGCAATACAAGTTGGGATCATTCCCTTAGCTAGGTGCGTTGGATTTATTAGCATGCAGGGGTGATTCACCTAGCGACTAGCATGTATCAATCCAGATTTTATATGTCCTGGCTAAGCAAAGACAAGTTCACCATAGCCACCCACCTTAGCGATGATTCGCCTCGGTAGAGCTATACGCCGAGCGAGATCTGAAAGCCTAAGATGAAATCCTGTAGGGACAAGTCTGGATATCCTTTGCATTCTCGTTGGGGCAAAGCGGGTCAGGACAGCTGCACTATTACCGTTTGAGATGGCAGTCCGCTTGAGCGGAACGGGGTGTTACAAGTTGTAACCTTATCCTCCCAGCTATGAGACTAGCTTTCGGCCAGCCACTTGCGCTACTGTACGCGATGGTCTGCTGCATCCACCGTGGCTTTCGATATTTTCTCCTCAAAGGTGAAGTAGCACAAATGTATTAGAGAATTCAACAGGGTAGAGTTACCCTATCACTACTTGATGGGTTAGCTTTTGTTGCACCATCAGTCCTTGATGCGTCCCGGAATACAGAAAGGGATGCTGGAGGAGATGCCTTTATCCGCTGCTATTGAGGGATAAAGTGGCACTGTGAGGATGTGCCCTCCTGTAGAAAGGAGCCTGCCTACTTGAACAATTTGACATTCTTCACAACTGTCCCATAGTTTACTGAGGCGGAACATAATGCTACTCATCGGGACAGCGGGACTGCTGATCATTCGTTGTCGGCAAAACTTTACTACTAGCTCCTGGCTATCTGCCCCTCTCATCTGGTATACCAAAATCAGATTGATGACTATTTGGAGCCCTATCTGGTCCTTCCACGGAGGACATTATAAGAGGAGAGGTAGGGACCCTTGTACTGGTGGTTTCTGAACCATACCCCACTTTAGATGCTATGGAGGTATCCACAAAACCTTTTAATTTAATTATTATACCTTCTCTGCATGAAACTTTTTTTTGGTCTGTTTGAAACTTTACAAACACTGGGGAGTGAAGGACCGTAAGGAAACTCTAGAAGGGGGTGAATAGAGTGCAGCGGAATAATCCACCAAATTAAAATTATGTGCAATGTGAAGTCAGCTAATAACTAATACTGTATATGCAAGACAATAATATAAAGCAATAAAAGCAAGAGAGAGCAAACGCGCGATGTATACTGGTTTTCCTCTAAGAGGACTAGTCCAGTCCCGAGAACTCTTGCTCGGAGTTTTATCCATTATAATCACCAATAGTGAATCACAAGCTTTGATATGAAGGCTTGTTGACTTCTTAGAACCTCGAGCTTTGATCCGAAGGCTCGAAAGTCTTCACACGTACGTTTGATGCGAAGGGCATGCCGACTTCAAACTAAGAGCTTTTATAACTCTGATAGACTTCTAACCGATATCGCACTTGGCATTAGAAGGCTTGGGAGTTGATCTTGGAGATGAAAAGGTTAAAGCTCAAGGTTTACTCACTTATAGGATAGAAATATTGAGAATGTTTAAGTGAGTATGAATGTAAAAATTTAAGGCTATTTATAGGGTATTAGCAAACCGAATTCGATCAGAGTTCAGTCTAGATATTTTAATTTTTGAACGTTGGAACCAAAAAATCAGGGATTAATAGCTAGCCAGATTTTGTATTTAAGGCAGACCGAGTTCGGTCCGAGTTCGGTTGGCCTATTTCAGAATGGTCTTACGTTGGTTCAGGTTAGTTTTGGTCTAATTTTGGGTTTGTATATGTGGATAGGTTTCAGGCTATTTTTAGTGGACTTAGGTTATGCCAGTATGACTCGATGCATGTAAGTCCTAGACTCAATAAACATCAAATTACATTGCTGAAACCAAGAGCACTGATGACGCTAATTCTTCTGAAATATCCCCTGACTTGAAGACGCATTTTCCTTTGACTACAGATATCCAAAGATAAACAGATCTTGAAATATGAATACCTTTCAGGGGCTTCCCTGAATCCCCATGGGGGTGCTGCCCATTCGATCCCCATCCGCTGACCAGGCAGCGGAACCCCCGGGTGTGAGGCTCCGGATAAGTCGTAGGCGATTCAGAAAAATCTTCTGGTATAACGTCGTCTTTGGCTCATCATCATTTTGTCATAGGATATGTCCATGCTTATCTTTCTTATTGCTTTCTGCAGATGCGCGTTAGACTAACAAAGCAATATACAGAAGCAAATATTAAAACATTAATGCATATCTGGACAATGTTGAGTAGAAGTTACTATAGTGATTGATCGATTATAATAAGGCTAAACTTAATCGATTAGCCATATTCAAAAACTCAATATAAATATTAGGCTAACAATCTTTCCCTTTTGTATTATGACAAATCAGTTAAGTTTAAGACAAATATAATCGATGTATATATCAAAAACAATCAGCACAAATCACTATACATATACTACATAAACATATACTTACATACTTAAAATTACTTATTCCCCATTGACATGATAAAAAAAAAGCTCCCCCGTAATAGGAGATATTGAAACATCTGATATTACCTAAGCTTCTACATGTGCATAAGCTCCCCCGTAGTACATGAGATATTGGCAAAAATGCACATATGTGACATATTTCTCCTCCTTTGTCAAAATATATAGTTTATGGCTCCCCCGCAAACCAAGAATTTATCATGAAGACAAAGTAAGTAACATACAACATATAACATGATCAGGTGTAAGTAGCTAGGATGTCAACATAAGGAATCATATAGAATAATGACTACATAACAATGCTTTAAATAGTTACCAATTGAATGTAACTAGATACATACAAACATATCATAAAATTACTATCAAACATTGAGTAACAATAATACAAGAGAAGCATAAGTGAATATTCAAATTTAGTCAGACAAATAAACAACTTCTCTTAGATATCCTAACTTAAATAAATCTTAAAAGTTAGGAGGCATGCATGAAAGGATTTAAATACTACAAAAATATGTAGTAGAAAAGAAAATAAGCAGATCATTGCAACTAGCCTAAGACCAAACTAATTGACATAGTTCTAAAATAATTAGACGTACACAAAGTGACTAGTAGTGCTTTACTAAATGTCATAGTGTCACAATCTATACTAAGAGTTGTCAGCTTTAAGTCAAAACATAGGGCTTAGATTCACTGCTATATTCTGGAAATAATTACAAATAGACCTTAATAAATTATTATTCAATAAAGTGTTGATCATCTTGGGTTAGCTGTAGGGGCTGGATTCCAGCTAGCAGCTAGCGGTGGTCCGAAGACACTTAAGTACAGTGTCGCTTAGGCTATTTATGCCTTTTTGAAAGAAGGGCCATTTCGGCTTATAACCAAAAGTAACTTAACTTTAAAGAACTTAGATTTTACAAGTATATATGCTAATTATAACATCATACAACATCAAAATCTAGAATCCTAATTCTTGACGAATAAAGCTTACTAAAATTTATAAAGCATGCATAGACAATTGTGCCATACTAATAGAAAGTAAATAACTCCATAGTGACAACTAATATTTTAGCTAAACAACTAGTCATGCTAGATAGAGGTAGTTACAAGAGAATTAACTAAGCATGCTAGTGTCACATCTCACATTGATTTGAATAAATAATAACTAAAAATATTAAATAAGAGATAGTAACAAAATATTGATTTAGAAATATGCTAGATTCTAAGATATTAGCTATTTAGGAAGAAACGTTTAACATGTTACCAAAGTGGCTTAAGTAGCCATATTTATGTTGGTGCAATTACTTAAAAGATAACCTTTGTAGATTTGCAATCACCAATATTCTCCTTGGTGCTAAATTATGATACAAAGCATTATACCTACATCATTAGGCAAAGACTTTGGTATCCAAGATTTGGATCCATATTTGTTAGCTTTAGGAACCCACTTATACATATTCATATCAACCAATTTTTTAGCCTTACACTAATGTGAAATGTGTCCTTTTAAACTATAATAATGACATATAGCAAAGGCATTTGTATTAGGTGTAGAAGTATGAGTATGTGAAGTGGTGTGTTGTATTCTTCTTGGATACTTATAATAAAATATATGATTATGTGAAGTATGTTGTATTCTACATGCATGATAGTGTGAAGCATTTGGTTTGCTTGTTGGTGTCTTATTGTGAGTGCTCTTTTGCTTAGACACGTATCTTGTGTTAGACTGAGTAGTAGGTTGTATGACATGTTTTCCCAATCTAATCTCTAACTTTTTAGAGATGGCATATAAATTATTATATTTAGCAGTAAGAGCATTAATTCTAAGTGAAATAATAGAATACTTCTTTATCTCTTATTCTAAGTCCTCCTTAAGTTTAGCATTTTCTTGATTGCTTTCATCAAAGTAGTCAAGTGCTTCTTGTAAGCTAAGCTTAAGTTTGGAGATTTCAATAGAATCGTCAGGAGAGGAATAGTCTCTAGCTTCATTTAGTAAACAAGTAAGCTTTTCATTCTCAAGCTGATGTCATGCCCCAGTACTAAAATACGGAGACAGACATGGCTAGCTACCCCGTATAAGGTACTATACGTCGTACGACGTTGTATAAGACAAGGGGTGCATGCTACAATCAAGTCTCCTATGGTCAAGAACTTCTATGTCTCAATTATTCAAACAAGAAACAGTAAGTATAGAGCATATATGGTAAGCAATAAGATGTCCCAAAGGCTTTTTCAAAATATTCTGGAGTCCAGCTGTGCAAAAATAAGAAGCTGAAAAAGTAGCAAAAGTATATGACAATAATTCAGCTGCAGTTTAATTTAATACAATCATGTAAGGAAAACTAATGTCCAGACGAGCCGGCTAACATGTGCTGGTGGCTAAACGCCCAAAAAAAAGTAAATGTGCAAGACAAGCAGGGAAGAAAAAAAACTCACTCGCTATCCCATGCGACCATATTTCGGGTGCGCGCCATGAGTCGGGGGAAAGAACGTTGGATCCTCAGGTGCTGGCTCGAAACCTGGCTATGCAAAACCAGTGGGGTTAGACCCCAAATAGCAAGTACCACAAAAGAAGCACGAAAAGGAGAAACAAAAACCCAAGAAAAATAATATAATATTATATAGGTTCAGTGTCGTAACTTAGGTCCCTGACATATCCTAGCGCTAAGGCTCAACCATACAACCAAACAAGGACAAAGATTGAACCCTTACACTATGATAGTCCATTTTTCTAGGCTACTAGCTAAAATAATACAATCATAAATAATTCTATTTCTTATATCGGCCAATCATTTGTACGGCTTGCTATTTTGTGGAGTCTGAGGTTATCTCAGAATAATGCATAATAAGTATCCTCAGGTCACGCCAGTGCCGAACATGAGCTAACTGAACCAATATAATAAAACAAACACTTGCAAGATGCACCAGCCCCCCGTAGGGCCACTGTGTTAAAAATATGGTATTAGCGGTTCCAGTGTTCCTATATTGAAACAATAGCTCGACATAATAATAAGTCAGATACTGCACTCCACTAAGGCAGATGATATACAATATCTGTGGTGGCCAGCCCACAACGCACTTAGAATGAATCTCTGTAGGAAGGTTCGTTGGCATGATCTCGGGATACCGTTTCCTCCAAATGTTACTACCAATTTTAGTTACTGTCACATCCCAGTCCCAAAATAAGTAGGACTAAGAATACGTAATCATGTCAGCCATATGTATATGGCAACTCCAATATATAGAAACCATAACACATACGTATGCTGTATTATGAATATCCATTCCACAAGTGGTAATACATTGTCAACACAAGTCACATGTAATCTATATCTCATTCACAGCCTAAATAAAGAAATAGGAATAAATAACTGAATCTCAAATATGAAGTATCAAAGAATGATAGTCGGGTGGAAACAAATCCACTGCCAATCGACTATACTAAAAACTAAATGAGAGAAGAGATCAAACTCTAATATAAAATAAATATCAATAAAGAAAATGGCAACTAAAATATCCATCAGTTGTGATGAATCAGAGGTACTCTGAAGATAAGACCTCCTCAGTCTGGTATGAAGCGTCAGGTCCGGGTCCGTACTCCTGTGGATAGTCCTGTCCGTCTATACCTAGAAAGAGACCAGGTCCTTAGAGGGACGTAACAAGATACATAGAAGCATGCCAATAAAGTACTGAAAATAAACATCCAATGGGTCGCCTAACCATTTATGTAAATGCACTTTGAGAACAACTTTCCAACACGTGGGCTATCTGACTAAAATAGGATTGGCATGATTCTCTCAGAGATTCAGGGGCCTAAAAAGTATGTCGTCTTTTGAACGCCAGAGGCAGCCTGATAATAATAATAATATATATAGTGGTCATCATGACCGCGCATCTCCGACGGAGCGTACGGGTTACACAAGAAAAGTACAAAGGAGCCCAAATGCCTTACTTGTTGTCCTCCCCAACCCATGCTCTAAGCATGTCATATCCATGACATGATGATACCTCTAATAACTGCCAAGGCTTCTAAGAATGAAATTTTTATTAGCAGTTATCCCTATCCGTCGTATATCCCATACGTACCAGTGGCCAGCCGAGTACGCAAGTCCGTGTCCTACATGAGACTCACACTCATGTAACAACTGTGTCATCACCAATGAAACATAAGAATACCTCATGATAATAGGGTGGTCTCATAAACTAGGTCAGCATGCATATATATAATAAAAACAGAATACGACGCCACCGTCGTTGCACCCAAGTTATTCTTGGATGCGCAGTTTATATAGCAGTTAAAATATATAAATTAAATAACAGAAATAAAATACATGCATCATATGAAATATAAATTATAGTACAATGGCAAGGTATACTTGCCTGGCAAGCAATCTGTGTAGTGTAAGCGTCCGGACGTCAAGCATACAGGATCAGAAACTATGGCCTCCGAATAAACGTCTCCGGATGTTAAAATAAACATCACCAATATTTCCAAAATCAGTGAGATAGCTAAAAAATACTACCCTTTCGTCCCATTTGGACACAAGGGCAAAACAGTAATTTTGGGTCAAGGTAGGGTTCACATGTGGCTCACTTTGTACCGAAATACGTGTAAGAGGTAAAGGTCTCTAAATGGGATAAATTATAGGTCAAACAAATTCTAAATGTTAATACAAACTCAACGGTATGTCCAATTTTGGATTTCGGTAAGCCGAACACAAATTCGCCCTAAAAGTCAACCAGGGGCCCGCAAATAGGCAACTTTGTCAACTATCTCGGAATTGCGTGAAACTTGGGTCACAGGACCAATGTGATACCACGAATCCAATGGCATAAGTTTTATCATATTCCGACGAGCGTACACAAAAGGGTGTGGTATTTAGCAAAAGTCGCAATATGGGAACTTTTTACGGATATGGGTTGATTCCGACGAGCACACACGTCCATATAAGTTTTCATAAAAGTTCACACGTCAGGACATACTATACGCACCTTTCGGTGCAATTGGTACGCGATGAGGCAGTCCCGTTTGGTGGGGCACATTCCGTATCATAATTTCTAATATTTTAAAAATAAGTTTTTCATGATTTTTAACCCAATTTATCTCTGATTCTAACGCAAAATAAAATAATCTAATTTAAGAGAATGATCTCGGTTATATAGACTTCATATAGCAAAAAGTAGATTTCAATTTGGAAGTCTAGGGTGGAAGATATCAGTCTCTAAACATAGGTTGTTGAACAGTTCATAACAGTTTAAATTATGCGGTTTTTCCTTAACTTGGCTTTGATTTCTACCTAGTGTTTAACGTTGCTTGATGGAAACTAATTAACAGAGTTGAGAGGGGGATATGTTGTTATCATATCGGTGAAGACGGATCTGAAAATGATCAAAAGATGGGACGAGAAACTACGAGTGAAGTAGCGGTCGTCGCTGTCTTTCGGTGCTGCGGACGCTGACGCGATCGCGCGACGTTGCTGGCGTGGCCGGCCGGTCGCTCTCCGGTGGCTGCGCATTGGGCGGAAGTCGGGGTCGTCGCATTGGGGGGTGGAGAAGTCAGCGGCTAGGGTTAGGGTTTATAGGATTTATGTATATATATATATAGAGAGAGAGGCGGGGTGAGAGGAGAAAGGGTCGGGTCACGGGGTTTGCTCGCGGGGGTTGGCCGCGGGTCTGCTGGGTTAGGGGTTGTGGGCTACAGTGGGTGGTTTAGACTTAGGAATTAAGGTTTAAGGATTTAGGATTTAAGGATTTAAGATTTTTTTTCTTTTCTTTTTCTTACTCTTTTAGTTAATACTATATATATTTATATATATATATGTATATAAGGTAAAAATCCAAAAAATAAATATTTGTTCACAAAATAAATTCTAAAACCTACCACTCTTCTACAATAAAATAAAATAATAGTTTTGGATTTTTACTGGATAAAATAATAGTTTTGTTCAATAATTTTAAATGAGTAATGATCTAGGTAATTAACCCAATTAAAATTTATTTTTTACTTAACTAAGAAATAATGTAATTAAATTCAATGATTAATTAAATATTTATAATATTTACATTTTAGGGGTTTTATATTCTACCCAACTTATACAAATTTTATCCTCGAAATTAAAAACTAAGCTACGATAGGGAATCAAGAATGGTGTATGGTAGAAATGAACAAAGTAAATTCATACCTTGATCTACGAACAGATGTGGAAAACGTTTGCGCATGTCATCTTCACGCTCCCAAGTGGATTCTCTTGGCGCGCAATGCTTCCATGCCATGCAGACCAAGGAAATAGACTGATTCCTCAACACTTTCTCTCGACGATCAAGGATTCCCACATGTTGCTCTTGGTGTGACAAGCTCGGCCCAATGGTGATCTTAGAGTGGTTGAGAACATGACTACTATCTGCCATATATCGCCTAAGTTGCGACACGTGAAATACATTATGTACTCCCTCGAGTGAAGGTGGTAGTGCCAGTCGATACGCCACTTCTCCCACTCGCTCTTGTACGTCAAATAGTCCAATATACTTTGGGCTCAACTTGCCATGCCCTCCGAACCGAATAGTGCCTCTAGTAGGTTATATCCTAAAGAAGACATTATTGCCCTCTTTAAACTCCAAGGTACGACGGTGAAGGTTTGCCCACTGCTTTTGCCTATCTTGCACTGCTCGCAAGTGCCCTTGTATCTTCTTCACTATCTTCACGGTGTCGACTACCAACTATGGTCCCAGAATCTGACGTTCTCCCATGTCACTCCAACACATGGGAGACCTACACTTTCTTCCATACAACGCTTCAAATAGAGCCATCTGGATGCTCGCTTGATAGCTATTATTGTAAGAAAACTCTACAAGATGTAGGTGGTCCTCCCATGATCCTCCAAAGTCTAATATACAAGCCCTCAATATATCCTCCAGTGTCTGAATAGTACGTTCAGACTGCCCATCTGTCTGCGGGTGATAAGATGTACTCAACTTCAGACGAGTTCCAAGACTCTTCTGTATGCTTCTCCAAAAGTGAGATATAAAATGCGAATCCCTGTCTGACATAATGCTGACCGGAATATCGTGCAACCTCACGATCTGCCTCATGTATAAGTCAGCCAAAGCTTCTGTAGACTGGCCAACTCTAAAAGACAAGAAATGTGCGGACTTGGTGAGTCAATCCACTATTATCCATACAACATCTCTCCTACTTGGACTCTTGGGAAAACTCGTGAGGGGATTTCTGCCCTAAAGAAGAATGAGACATGGGACCGAAGTCCATAGTGATGTGCTCCCACTTCCACTCAGGAATCGGAAGTGGTTGCAGTAGCCCTGCTATTCTCTGATATTCCACCTTCACCTTCTGACATACTAGACATTTGGCCACAAAGTGAGCTATCTCTCTTTTCATCCCATGCCACCAAAAGTGCTGTCGCAAGTCCCGGTATATCTTGGTGCCTCCAGGATGAATAAAATATATCTAACTATGGGCTTCTGCCATCAGCTCCTGTCGAATCTCTCCATTGGGAACATATAAACGATCACCACATCGTAAAGTCTCGTCACCATAAATGCATAATCCTGTCTGCTCTCCGGCCTCTGTCATTTCTTTCAATCTCCTGAATCTGGCATCCATAGGCAAAGCTACCTTGATCCTCTCTACTAGTGATTACTGTACTTGCAAGTTGGCTAGTGTCCCATCTGCTCCGGGTAATACAACTTTTATGCCAAGTTCTTGCAAGTCCTCCAATAATTCCTTCTGTATCATCAAGAAGTAAGCTGGCTTCCGGCTTAACGCGTCTGCTACTACGTTAGCCTTGCCTGGGTGATAATGCAACTCTATCTCAAAGTCCTTTATTAACTCAAGCCACCAACGTTGCCTTATATTTAGCTCCTTTTGCGTGAAGACATACTTGAGGCTTCTGTGGTCTGTATAGATCTCCACTCGTTCCCCATATAGGTAATGTCTCCATAGTTTTAGAGCAAAAATAATGGCTGCAAGCTCTAAGTCATGAGTTGGATAATTCTTCTCATGTACTCGTAACTGTCTAGATGCATATGCAATTATCTTGCCATATTGCATCAATACGCATTTCAAGCCTTTTTCTGATGCGTCACTGTAAATCACGTAACCTCCTGATCCTGATGGAATAGTCAACACTATCGATGTGGTTAGTTGCTTCTTCAAATCCTCGAAAGTGACTTGACACTCGTCGGTTCATACAAACTCTTGGACCTTGTACGTCAATCGAGTCATAGGCGCTGCTATCCTTGAGAAGTTTTTCATGAACCGTCGATAATATCCCGCAAGTCCATGGAAACTCCTCTCCTCCGATGTTGATTTAGGAATGGACCATGTCTCGACTGTCGAGATTTTCTCCGGATTAATAGAAATACCATCTCCTGTAACGACATGGCCAAGAAACGAGACTCTATCCAAGAAAAACTCATATTTACTGAGTTTTGCATATAACTGCTCTCCACTCAAGGTCTCCAGGACGATCCGCAAGTGCTTCTCGTGGCTCTTCGAATAGACAAGTATGTCATCTATGAAGATGACCATGAACTAGTCCAAATACTGATGGAATACTCGATTCATTAAGTCCATAAAGATTGCTGGAGCATTGGTCAACCCAAATGGCATGACCAGAAACTCGTAGTGTCCATATCTTGTTCTGAATGCAGTCTTCAGGATGTCCTTCTTTCGTACCTTCACCTGGTGATATCCCGTTCTCAAGTCTATCTTTGAGAATACCTTGGATCCACTAAGCTGATCAAATAAGTCATCAATGTGTGGCAATAGGTATTTATTCTTCACAGTCACTTCATTTAAGGCTATATAGTCAATGCACATACACACCGACCCATCCTTCTTTAGTACAAACAATACTGGTGCTCCCCAGGGTGATGCACTTGGCCGGATGAAACCTTTCTCCTCTAATTTTTTCAACTGTGTCTTCAGCTCATCCATCTTCTTCTTCGCCAATCTATAAACATGCGACGCTATGGGTGCTGCTCCCAGTGTCAATTCAATCGAGAATTCTACGTCTTTGTCCGGAGGTAGTTCTGGCAATTCCTCTGGAAAGATGTCTTGAAACTCTGAAATAATGGGGTAATAAATAACGTCGTCCATTGTAAGCTGAACACCATCAAGGGCTTCTGTGGATCCCCGAGCAAACTCAAGTTTCGGCTGGCCTGGTACCTTAAAAAGAATGTTTCCTCCAAAACAGTCGAAGAAAGCATGGTACTTGCTTAGCCAGTCCATCCCAAGCACAATATCAAAATTTGGCATAGAAAGGACTAAGAGTCGGGCATTCATCTCTCTGCCACGAATCACTACATGGCAAGATCTATAAATCCGACTAACAGGTACAACTCCTCCTCCGGTAAGAATTTTAATACAACTAGGTAAAGGTGTAGTGGCAATATTGTGCTTGGCAATAAAATTAGAATATATGAATGAGTGGGTGGCTCCCGTATCAAATAATGTCACAGCAAAAAAAGTAAAAACAAGAGTAATACTTGCTATAATATCAATCTCATGTTCCATGTCATCCAGTCTAGTGCAAAAGCTTGTCCATTCCTTTGTGGTAGTCCATGTCTGGCCCTCGTGAGCTGATCCTCCTGAGTAGGTAGCGGTAGTCCTCGTTGAAATCCTCCGGCTGCTGGGGGTCGAGGTGCTCCTGGTCTTGTCATCTGCTGAACTTGTTTCGGTGCTAGAAGTGCTGGCCTCTGTATTGGTGGAAGCGTCAATGCCTGCTATATTGGACAGTCACTCGCCATATGCTGTCCAGAACCACACCTCATACATTATCCCAAGCGAGTCCTACAGTCTCCCAAAATATGTCCGCGTTTCCCACAATAATTGTAGTGGGGCTTCTCCGAAATCTAGTACAATCCTGCTCTGTGTTGATGCTGCTGTTGCTGTGCCAAAGAACGTCTGATAGGCCCTCCTTGCTGTGTCCTTGCTGGTCCCTGCTGTGCCTTCAGTTGACCTCCTTTTCCCTTGCTGATGGTCTCTTGTAACCTAGCTTTTGTCAATAATTCGACATAAGAGATCCGGGATTATGAGCTAGTATAGTGTTGGAGCTCCTAAGTCAGCCCGTGGTAAAATCTCTTAGCCTTCTCCAAGTCATTCGGTATCAGGGCAATGCCATATTTACTAAGGCGACTAAACTCTGCATCATACTCGTCAACTTTCTTATTTTCCTGCTCTAGATGGAGGAACTGATCGTACAATGCATCCCTTACAGTGTCCGGGAAGTACTTTCTCTCAAAGCACTCCAAGAATTATTCCCAAGTATGACACATACCCAACTGGCGCTCTATTGATTCTCAGCAATGATGAGTGTTACTATCTAGCTGGGTCCTTACGCCTGTTATCCATAGATCTGTAGGCAACTGTGATGCTTCTAATAACTTCTGGGTGTGAGTAATCCAGTTTGTGGTCTCCTTTGGGCTCTCAGTGCCTTTATACGGCTTGGGACCCATCTGTACAAAGTCCTTAACTGAACCAACTCGAGCTCGCGGTACTGGAACTAGTGCCTGGGCTGGTACAGGTACCTGTGCAGCCATTCTCTCAAGTGCTACCAGAAATTCTCGCCTCTGCTCTGCCGTTTGCTGCCTCTGCTCTACAGCTAGTGCGGCCGTCTACTGTCTCTGTTCCTACATCATCATTTGGAAGAATTGGAACAACTATGTCTGGCCGTCCTGTGGTATCGATGAAGCTGGAAAAGTCCCATTAGGTAGAGCGGAAAGATCAGATAAAACTGAATTGTGAGTCTGTCCATCCGGCCCCAGAAGTCTAGGAGTCGTTGAGGCCTCCCCTCGAGTTTGGCTATTGACTCCTGAAGGTGTGTTGCCTCCGGTGGCAGTACATCCACTACGCAAATCTATCTCTTTGCAAGAGGTGGTCGAAACGATTAGGAGTACAGGAATCAAACGAGATACAAGCATTTTAAATAGCAAGGTTGAAAGGGAAGATGAGTTTTAGTCAAGAGTGAATGAGATCCTATACTCTATTCTTATACACAGGCTTGTTCGGTACAATAACGTAACCGAGACAATATATTCGAAGACCTGCATGGGCCACCACAAAAATATGTCACGCCCCAGTCCCAAAATACGTAAGACTAGGAATACGTAATCATGCCAGCCGTATATATATAACAACTCCAATATATGGAAACTATAACACATACGTACGTTGTATTATGAATATCCAATCCACAAGTGGTAATACACTGTTAACACAAGTCACACGCAATCTATATCTCATCCACAGCATAAATAAAGAAATATAAATAAATAACTGAATCTCAAATATGAAGTATCAACGAATGATAGTCGGGTGGAAACAAAATCACTGCCAATCGACTATACTAAAAACTAAATGATAGAAGAGATCAAACTATAATATAAAACAAATGTCAATAAAGGAAATAGCAACTAAAATATCCATCAGCTGTGATGAATCAGAGGTACTCTGAAGATAAGACCTCCTCAGTCTGGTATGAAGCGTCAGGTCCAGGTTCATACTCATGTGGATAGTCCTGCCCATCTATACCTAGAAAGGGACTAGGTCCTCCGAGGGACGTAACAAGATACATAGAAGTATGCCAATAAAGTACTGAAAATAAATATCCAATGGGTCGCCTAACCATCTATGTGAATGTACTTTGAGAACAACTTTCCAACACATGGGCTATCTGGCTAAAATGGGATTGGCATGATTCTTTCGGAGATTCTGGGGCCTAAAAAGTATGTCGTCTTTTGAACGCCAGAGGCCGCCTGATAATAATAATATATATAGTGGTCATCATGACCGCGCATCTCCGGCGGAGCGTACGGGTTACACAAGGAAAGTACAAAGGAGCCCAAACGCCTTACTTGTTGTCCTCCCCAACCCATGCTCTAAGCATGTCATATCCATGACACGATGATACCTCTAATAACTTCTAAGGCTTATAATAGTAAAATTTCTATTAGCAGTTATCCCTATCCATCGCACGTCCCATACGTACCAGTGGACAGCTGAGTATGCAAGTTCGTGTCCTACATGAGACTCACACTCGTGTAACAACTGTGTCATGGCCAATGAAACATAAGAATGCCTCATAATAATGGGGTGGTCTCATAAACTAGGTCAACATGCATATATATAATAAAAACAGAATACGACGCCACCGTCGTTGCACCCAAGTTATTCTTGGACGTGCAGTTTATATAGCGTTAAAATATATAAATTAAATAACAGAAATAAAATGCATATACCATATGGAATATAAATCACAGTATAATGGCAAGGTATACTTGCCTGGCAAGCAATCTGTGTAGTGTAAGCGTCCGGACGTCAAGTACACAGGATCAGAAACTATGGCCTCCGAATAAACGTCTCCGGATGCTAAAATAAATATCACCAATATTTTCGAAATCAACGAAATACTAGAAAATACTACCCTTTCGTCCAATTTGGACACAAGGGCAAAATGGTAATTTTGGGTCAAGACGGGGTCCACATGTGGCCCACTTTACACCGAAATATGTGCCAGAGATAAAGGTCTCTAAATAGAACAAATTATAGGTAAAACAAATTCTAAACGTCAATACAAACTCAACGGTATGTCCAATTTTAGATTTCGGTGAGCCGAACATAAATTCACCCTAAAAGTCGACCGTGGGGCCCGCAAATAGGCGACTTGGTCAACTGTCTCGGAATCGCATGAAACTTGGGTCACAGGACCAGTATGATACCACAAATCCAATGGCGCAAGTTTTGTCATATTCCGACGAGCGTACACAAAAGGGTGTGATATTTAGCAAAAGTTACGATACGAGGACTTTTTACTGATATGGGTTGATTCCGACGCACACACATGTCCAAATCAGTTTTTACAAAAGCTCACACGTTAGGACATACCATACGCACCTTTCGGTGCAATTGGTACGCGATGAGGCGGTCTCGTTTGGCGGGGCGCACTCCGTATCACAATTTCTAATATTTTAAAAATAAGTTTTTTATGATTTTTAATCCAATTTATCTCTGATTCTAACGCAAAATAAAATAATCTAATTAATAGGGAATAATCTTGGTTATATAGACTTCACATAGCAAAAAGAAGATTTTAATTTGGAGGTCTAGGGTGGAAGATATCAGTCTCTAAACATAGGTTGTTGAACAGTTCATAACAGTTTAAATTATGTAGTTTTTTCTGAACTTGGCTTCGATTTCTACTTAGTATTTAACGCTGCTCGATGGAAACTAATTAATAGAGTTGAGAGGGGGATAGGTTGTTATCATACCGGTGAAGATGGATCCAAAATGATTGAAAGATGGGATGGGAAACTGCGCATGAAGTAATGGTCGTTGTTGCCTTTTGATGCTGCGGACGTTGACGCGATCGCGCGACGTTGCTGGCGTGGCCGGCCGTTTGCTCTCTGGTGGCTGCGCGTTGGGCGGAAGTCAGGGTCATCGCATTGGGGGGCGGAGAAGTCAGTGGCTAGGGTTTATAGGATTTATGTATATATATATATAGAGAGAGGCGGGGTGCGAGGAGAAAGGGTCGGGTCGTGGGGTTTGCTCGCGGGGGCTGGCCGTAGGTCTGCTGGGTTAGGGGTTGTGGGCTATAGTAGGTGGTTTAGACTTAGGAATTAAGGTTTAAGGATTTAAGATTTTTTTCTTTTATTTTCTTTTTCTTACTCTTTTAGTTAATACTATATATATATTTATATGTATATAAGGTAAAAATCCAGAAAAATAAATACTTGTTCACAAAATAAATTCTAAAACCTCCCACTCTTCTACAAGGATTCTTAAGGTAGAATAAAATAAAATAACAGTTTTGTTCAATAATTTTAAATGAGTAATGATCTAGGTAATTAACCCAATTAAAATTTATTTTTTACTTAACTAAGAAATAATATAATTAAATTCAATAATTAATTAAATATTTATAATATTTAAATTTTGGGGTTTTTACATTTACCTAATTAGCCCTAGGTTATATTTGAAATCTCAAGGCGTGGTCACATGAGAATTTCCCTGAAGATGTCGTATAAGGTACGAGCACGCTAGATACGAATCCATGTACGTCAAATCTAGATTCACCCGAGCGAGTATGCAACATTCATACAATCAAAAAATTTAGCCACGCTTTGGTAGTTCGACTCTCTTATTATGTCTGTGCTGGAAAAACAATGTTCATTTTTATAATATCACGCGTTCAAAAATTTGGAGGCATTTTTGATGCACAACCTAATTATAATCATTTAACAAATAACACGATGTGTCACACCTGGCAATAGTAGTATCAGTACGGATACAATATTCGAGTCTAATTAATAATTATGCATTGGGTCACATGAATCAAAAATTTTTTTGATCAAACAAGCAGGGCCGTATGGGTCTCTAGGCCGCATGAGAAGTCAGGCCGCATGACAATCCTGGCCGCATGGAGTCATGCCGCATGGAGTCAGGGCTAAGGTCTACCCTTGGGATAAGTGATAAAGCGACGAAAAATAAATAAAATGTCAGTGATGTGACATAAAGTGTGTCAGAAAAAAAAGATAAAACCATAGAAAGATACGCCAAGGATGCGCTGAAGATGTGCCAAAGTTCATAGTCATGCATCCAAGGGAAGGTGGCCGCATGCTCTGCTTGCCGCATAAGTTTAATGTCGCATGGAGTTCGATGCCATATGGAGTGTCTTTAGACTAAGCAAATTTCTCATTCGTTCACCGAGTGAATACACAAAGTGTTCAAGGACACTTCTGTAGATCAGCAGTCATGCGTCCAATAAGATGGATGCATGTAGTCAGTATGCGGCAAGAGTTCAGCCGCATAGCACTCTCAGTCGCATGGCTCGCTGGCCGCATGAAGACTTCGTCTTCTCCAACAGTAGGTTCGACCATGGCAAAAACTCCCAAAAGTTAAAATCTTATTTTCTTCATAAAAAATCTTATTTTAAGTCCAAATTAGGTGAACCAAAAGCCAAAATGCTCTAAATCGAAAGATCTAACATGTAGCAAAAACTAGTTTTCAAAGATACAAGTTTAATAGATCAAAATTAAGGAAAACTCATAAAATCTAATAAAACCTAAGTTAGAAATGTAGATCTACACTAATCCATCCATCAAAATAAAAAACTCCAAGAACTAAAAGTGCTTAGAAATACATAATAATCATAATAGAACAATAATATGGAGGATATCTTCATTTATCATGCAAGGTGTACTTGCCTACCAAATGGGGAGAGAAAGCTAAAGAAAGAGGCAAAAATAAAGAAGTGAAGAGAGAGAATGAATTGTTGGTTTATATATGCTAGGGTTTGAGGGTTGAACCAAAGACTCTCATGAGTTGAACCAACCCACAAAATAAATCATACACCAGGTTAAACCAAAGAATAGGTCTAGTTTCCATGCACATGCAACCATGCAAAAATAAAAATATGTTCCAAATACGTATATCGGGAACGGGGAATGACATCTCTATCCACCTTAGAAAAATTTTGTCCTCGAAATTCGAATCCAAGAAATAGATAGAGAAGTCAGGACAAAGCATGATATAAACCTACTAGCAACTACTCATGCAAGC
The DNA here is from genome assembly GCA_036927795.1 of Iris macrosiphon. Taxonomy (NCBI): domain Eukaryota; kingdom Viridiplantae; phylum Streptophyta; class Magnoliopsida; order Asparagales; family Iridaceae; genus Iris; species Iris macrosiphon. The sequence goes on along the minus strand of JAYESA010000016.1, from coordinate 26,444,875 downwards.
AATATCATCACAACATCTAAGTGATCACCTGACTACAGAATCCAAGGTATGAAGGCATATGATAGAATATACCTTTCGAATCGAACATGTGTGGGTACCGAGACCAAATATTATCCCTGCTCTCCCACATCGATTCTCCAAGAGTGTGATATCCCCAGGCCACCCGGACAAGGGAAATAGTCCGGTTCTTGAGTACTTTCTCTATTCGATCCAGAATGGATACAGGTTGCTCCTCATAAGATAAGTCGGTACCAACGACTAATTCAGAGTGATCGAGGATATGATTCAAATTTGGAACATACCTACGCAACTAAGACACATAAAATATATCGTGTACCTCACGTAGCGAAAGCGGAAGGGCAAGACGATAAGCAACATCGCCTACCCGCTCGAGAATATCGAAGGGACCTACGTATCTGGGACTAAGCTTCCCACGAACCCCGAATTTAATGACTCCATGGGTAGGCAAAATCTGCAAAAATACGTGGTCGTGGACACAAAATTCTAAAGGTCTACGATGTCGATCTATCCAATAACGATGCCTATCTTGTGCAACCCAAAGTCGCTCTCTAATCTGCTTGACAACCTCTACTGTCTGCATAATTATTTCAGGACCTAACATCTTTTGCTCATCAATGTCGTCCCAAGCCAACAATGACCCATACTTCCTGCCGTATAGTGCTTCAAAAGGTGCCATCTGAATACTGGCTTGATAACTGTTATTGTACGAGAATTCTACCAAGTGAAGGTGATTCTCCCAAGATCTACCAAGATCTAAGGTACAGGCTTGTAGCATATCTTCTAGTGTCTGGATGGTTCTTTCTGATTGCCCGTCTATCTGCGGGTGGTAAGCTGTGCTGAATCTTAACTTGGTGCCCAAGCTCTGGTGCAAAATTTTCTAAAAAAGAGAAGTGAACCGTGTGTTTCAATCTGATACAATACTTACTGGGATACCATGTTGACTCACTATTTGTCGCATATATATTTAAGCTAATTGTTCTGTAGTCTGTCCTACTCGAAAAGGAAGAAAGTGAGCTACTTTTGTGAGACGATCTACTATCACCCAAACTGTATCTCAACTAGTCGATGATCTGGGTAAACCAGTCACAAAGTCCATCGTGATGTGTTCCCACTTTCACTCTGGAATATAAAGTAGTTGTAATAATCCTGTCGGTCTCTATTGTTCTTCCTTTACTTGCTGACATATCAGACACCGCAATACGAAGCGTGCTATTTTTCTCTTCATTCCTTTCCACCAAAAGTATTGCTTAATATCTTGGTACATCTTCATGCCTCCCAGATGAATGGAATATTGAGAACTGTGTGCTTCAGCCATAACTTCTTGTCGAATATCCCCGCTTGGTACACATAGACGATTTCTAAACCTTAGCGTTCCATCCGCATGTATAGTAAACTCCTTCTGAAGACCTGACTCACATTCATCTCGAAGCTTTTGAATCTTTGGGTCCCCTGCCTGAGCTAGCTTGATTCTATCTATCAAAGTTGACATAATCTGTAGGCTAGCCTGAACACCTGTACTATGTGGAAGTATTATCTTGATACCCATCTCTCTTAAATCTTCTAGAATATGCTTCTGAGTAGTCAACATAAATGCTCTACCTCGTCTGCTAAGTGCATCAGCTACTACATTAGCTTTGCCTGGATGATACTAAAGTTCCACGTTATAATCTTTTAACAACTTTAGCCACATTCTCTGTCTTATGTTCAGGTCCTTCTGCGTGAACACATACTTCAGACTCTTATGATCAGTGAATATTTCTACTCGATTACCATATAAGTAGTGCCTCCATAGCTTAAGTGCAAATACTACTGCTGCTAACTCCAAATCGTGAGTTGGATAATGTCACGCCCCAGTCCCAAAATACCAAGGGACTAGCCACGTGGCAATGGCCAGTAGCACAACTCTAATGGGCAAACCCAATTTAATAGAGTCGTTAGAGTGCACTTAAGCTGTAATACATATAAAATGGTCTATAAATACATGTCATAGTCTATATATCTAATCTCATCCACGATAAGCATCGAAATCACAAAGAGATAGACTAGTCATAATAATATAAAATGATCTGTCCAACTAAAGCAATATAAATAATGTCATAGAAAATAATCCGTTATCAAAATAGAAAGGAAAATAACTCTAAGTACAATATCAGAAGCTATTACAATATCAAATATCTAAGAACAATAAGCATAATAAATGAATGGTGAGAATACTGTATGCTCAAGAGAAGTCCTCTGGAATAACCTCGTCCTCTGCAACCTGTACGTCCCCAATAGTAGCACCTGCCCCGTAAATCTTAGGATAGCTCTCCTCGTCTATACCTGGAGACATAATCCGGACCCAGGATCTCAGGGAACATAGCAAGGTACAATAAACACTCAAGCCAAAATAAAATACAGTAAGTAAGAACAAATCCTCAGGGCAAGCTATGTAACCAGCTAAGTGAAATACAAATAAGAGCATCACTAGTACTCAGGCTGAGACCAGTACAAGCTTTGTGTCGGGGAGCCTATAGCATCAAGTAGTATTTCGTAGGGCCAGTAAATGTGCCAAGCTCTGGTATAGAGATTAAAGCACCTCCAGTAACATAGTGTATATATATAACATAATCAGCTTGTAGCATGTGTGTCTTTTCCTATCCAATGTAACTGCATGTCTAATATCCACAATGTCTCATGTCCATAACACGCAAGATCATGACCTCTAGCTAGTACAACGAGTCATAACGATATATATATAATATGCAAGTCTCATATCATGAATCCTGTAAGCCTATATAGAATCACCATGAATAACTCAAGAAAGATTCTGTTACATAAAATAGTGTCATGTGTCCTATAGTATGACGTACTTGGTAAAGAAAGCACATAAAAATAGGATCATGGAATTAACTCTCTAAGTGACTGTAGAAGCATAAAAAATACGCTGGGAATCATATACGTAAAACCTTCAACAGACAGGAAGCTCGCGTAAAAACAGAGCTCCAGCACTGGGTGGCGTAAAACATGAATTCAGAGCCATTGGCGTACGACAGAGCTTCAACGCTGTTCAAGCGTAAAACATAGCTCCAGAACAACCCACGTAATACAGCATTTCGAGACTGCTTCGGCGTAAAAAGGTTGCTACATCGCCACTTCGGCGTAAAACCCGTCTGCATTTAATGCAGCGGAAAGTTGTACGAGGAACTCTTCGTATTCCTCGAATGAACCTGTCAGATCAAGCAGTGAACCTGACTCCTGACAAAGAGTACTGCACGATGATCGAGAGGACGACGGTAATGATGATTCTGTACAGAACTCCAGACTGTCGTCTAGTGACATAATCCTTGATATAAGATATCATTTACACATTCAAGGAATACGCTGCCTATTCTACACAGGCATATATGAGATTTACGCTCAGGATGAGACGAAACCAACAGCCACGTCAAAAGCTGTTCTTCGTACAGAACTCGAGCCACGTCTCTGCAATTAATGTGCGAGATGGTGGCAGATCTCTGCATTTAATGGATGAGATTTGGTTCTACTTTTAATGACTGTGTGAGCTATAATTAGGGCTAATACGTCCACATCACCATCCCCGCACATTACGCCAACCAGACTATTTTCAGCTATAGGAGTACGTCGTATGCTATCTCCTTGAAATACGTCGTCCTGGCTATTTTCAAATATAGGAGTATGCCGTATGCTATCTCCTCGAAATACGCCAACTCAAGCTATATTTGCAAAGGTGCATGATAAGGCTATCTGGCTCAGGATACGCTTAAAACCTCAGTCAAAGAAGGATAAAACTGGCTAACTTTACGCTGGTCACCTATCCATGCAGCATCTAGCTTTATGCAGAATTTGGCTTCTATGCCTATTTTGGCTTCTACGCCAACTCGACAGCTATTTGGCTTCTACGCCAACTTGACAGCTATTCGGCTTCTATGCCTACTTGACTTTTACGCCATCAGAACAGCTACTGGGCTTTTACGCCATCAGAACAGCTATTTGGTTTTTACACCAATGAGACAGTTATTTGGCTTTTATGGCAACCATCTCTACGCGAGGGGCAGTTATCTACGTGGCTTGCATGCCGTGATCTTCGATGAGTGATTATATGCGTTACCTCATAATGGGACACGTGTCACATGCCAATTCAAGAGATCATTCATACGTGGGTAGCAGTTATTATAACCGTCACGTAAAAGGTGCAGCTCTCTCCACTGTTCGGTTTCTACGCCGACTGTAGCTGAACTCTATAAATAGAGACCTCCGATCATAGAGGTCAGGGGGTCGAGGGGTCGAAAAGGTCAAATACATAGGTCAAGGTCAAGAGAGCACATATAAAGAGCTTTGGCAACGAGAGTTTAATCCCTCCTGCAGCCTTTGAAGCTTCTTTTTCGTCTTCTACAACACTTCTTCGTCATCGTGTGGTCCAAGGGACAAAGTGATCGACCGCAGATCAGACTCCTATAACAATATTTCCCCAGAATCAAATTTTTGTACTTAACATCCTCGTATAGGATTAATTGTACTTCTTTTTCTTGTTTGTAAACCAAAAAAAGGGTTTCGTATAAACCTAGTTTTAATTTCTTTCGTTTATTATCAAACACAAGATGGCGACTCTGCTGGGGACTACTTTCTCATCTGACGAGAAAGCCATTGCTCAACATGATGTTGTATCCGTAGGATCAATGAAGAAGACTCTGGTCGTCCAATTCGGCCAATCGGCTTACGAAGACATGCTTCAAGTAGGGGGTAGCTCTTATTCCCTCTCTGTCCAGGACAACAAAAAATTGTGTAAAGTATGGATGCCCCGGACATCCTCTACCACTCCTGCGGACTCTCTCTCTCTGATCGACAAGGTTGTGACATCGTGACCTGTGCGCTCCGCGCGTAAAACTTTGTCTCCCGTCTGTGACATCGCAGACAAAGCTTCTGGTAGTGCCATAGGGCCAACCCAGAAGTCTACTCCGTGCCCTGCGAACTTTGTCTCCCGTCTGTAATGTGGCAGACGAAGCTTCTGGCAATGCCTTAGTGCCAGTCCAGAAGTCTACTCCGCGCCCTGCGCGTAAAACTTTGTCTCTCGTTTGTGACGTGGCAGACGAAGCTTCTGGCAATGCCTCAGTAACAATCCAGAAGTCTACTCTGTGCCCCGCGCGTAAAATTCAGTCTCCCGTCTGTAACGCGGCAGACAAAATTTTTGATAATGCCTCAGCACCAATTCAGAAATTCCCAACGTGCCCTACGCGTAAAAATACATCTCCCCTCTGCGATGAGGCAGATGGTCCTTGCAACCACCGCAAGGGAAAACAAGTGGCGAATTTTCCGACCTCTCACCTTTTACGCCATCAAGAGAAGAATCTGCCCGCTCTTCAGATTACGCGGAAGGCTGATGGCCGATTGAGGACTTTTTCAGTTTTATGCCAACCTGTGCAAAGTTCCAGATTACGCCAGGACAAACCCTCCAGTGTAAAGAAGGCCCAGTACGTGGATAGATACGCTCCTCATGGATCATATGCTACTCACATGGCTGAACTGCTGTATTCATATGGCAGGGAAAGAGTTATGATTCCCAATATCCACATTCCTACTGATATAAAAAGGCAGAATAAGCCTTCTTCTTCTTCTTCTCCTGATTATCCTCCTGACTTGCGTAAATTCCTGATCCAGAAGCATAAAGACAGGGGATCTCCTAATATGTCTATTACACCCCCCAGGGAGCATTGTTGTAATAGTCATAAAGTTGTAGTTAATTACTGATGTTCTAAGGCAAAACGGTCAGTTTTCGACCGGTTGAACTACTCTCTGTCTTTACAGGAAGAAGAGCCTACAGTCACATCAGTGAACATGGCATCACACATTCCAAGAGGAAGGTCAAATTCAAGACGTCATCCCTCTAGAAATCCAAGCCAAAAGAGAATCAACAGACTCCTTGAGAATATTGCAGCTGGTGTATTCCGAAACACCCGTTCGAGGTCACGACAACCAGCTTTATATTCTTCTGATTCCGACACTAGGGGTCGCCAGTTTCCCGAATCGGATGCTGAAAGTATAGACTCATTCTCTACAGAGACCTATACTAATCCTTCAATGACATCTAGAGAAATGGGAGTCTATGCCATTGGAGATGAACATGAAGAGACTTCCCCATCAGGAAGTACTGAGTAACGCATCGCTGTATTGGAGACATCACTTAAAGAGATGCATTCCATGATGGAGAATATGTACCAGATGATGCTAACTCAACATACAACTGCTATAGCTCCAGCATCGATTCCTCCGACTCAAATACGTGTGGGGGTGGATCTACCACTATCCAATGCAAACCAGGAGCCTGTTCTAAATCAAGAGTCAGCGGCTCCTCAACTTCCTAACCCGGAGAACGTATTGCCTCCGGTTGGAGTTACAATACAACCGATCTCTTACCACTCTGTGGTCCCGTTACTAGCTGAAGACCCAATGCAGGCAGTGCGGGAATTGAAAGCCCAATTTGATGCCTTGAAGCATAAGGATCAGCTCAAGAAATTAGGAATCAACCAACCATACCCAGCTATCTGGGACGAGATCCCTTTCCCACCTAAATACAAACCACTGGCTATGGTTTTGTTTGAGGGAAAGACGTCTCCGAGCCAGTACATGAACTACTTTAGCATGATAATGGTGTTATTGCAAGGGAATGATGCCCTTCTCACTCGAGTGTTTAAAGGCTGTCTATCTGGAGTGGCCTATCAGTGGTACCGTAGTCTTGCGGACAACTGCATTACTTCTTTTGAAGATTTCAAGACTCTGTTCTTTGCTCGATTCTACGAAGGAGGAATGGACATGTCTATGTCCTCGCTCATCGAAGTAAAGCAGAAGGAGAAAGAGAACGTTCGTACTTTCATCGAACATTTTCGTCAAGCCACCCTACAGATGCCTCCCAGAGTTCCGGATTCAGCCTTAGTGGATATTTGCAGGAAGAACCTTCTTCCACTGATCTCGGTGTTCACAGGACCATATCAGTTCCATGATTGGCCCTCGTTTATCATCTCAGCGGTAGCTGTTGAAGACAACCGTTGAAAGGTGCGTGCTAATGGAATCATGATCTCTACCTCTGATAGAGGGAAGAGGTCGTCCTCCAATAGCGACCATCCTCATGGTTCCAAAGGGAAAGAAGCTCTGGCGATCAATACGTCCAGGCAACATACTCTAGGGACTACGCAGACGAATCCTGGGACTTCCAGGCCTAAAGAAGAATTCTCTTTTGATGACGATGATATTCCGAGCATATTCGATTGTCTAGTCAAAAGCGGTAAGCTCACCCTCCCCGAGGTAAAGCGGCCTAATGAAGTCGGCAGTACCAATAATCCTAAGTACTGTATTTTCCATAGGTACATACATCATCCCACAAAGACGTGCTATGTACTAAAGAGGAAAATCCAGGAGTTGATCGACGCCAAGGCCATCACTCTGCGTAATAGCAAGAAGACGGTCACCGCCAACATGATCTATCTCCAATTCGGCAATCTTCTCCCTCAAGAAGTCCCGGATGGTGTTGTACCTATTTCTCGGACAATGATGAACATCGTTAATCTTCCTCCGTCCAGGGGTCAAAATCATGACTTAGTACCCCTAACTACCCAGCGTAGTGAGATTATGTGGGTTCATCCTGATCTGGTATCAGAGATTGAGAAAGAGACTCATGCTGCTAAGGCTAAGTCTAAAAGAACTTAAGGCATAAACTATGCCATATAGTTGCAATATCCCTAACATTAGAAGAAGAGGCTTTGGCTACCGGAACCCGTTCAGGGAAAGCCTACCTCAAGGACTATGGAGGAAATCAGGAAGATGCAACGACAGACACTTCAGCTGCCAAACTTCCAGAACCTGAACTTGTCATACCAGAGACAGGTCCATCTAGACCAACTTCGGTGGACAAGGGCAAGCAAAAAGAAGTACGTTTTAAAAAACCTTTGAAGAATATTCAAAACAAAGATTTGGAGAAACCATATAACTTCGATATCCTGGACTAGTTGGCTAATACACCAGCCAGATTGTCCATTTTTGAGCTCCTAAGGCTATCCAAAGACACTCGTCAAGCCTTAAATGAAGCGTTAATGCAGGCGGATGTATGCTTGACTCAGCTCAAGTCCTCCGGCAAAGAGCCTGTGGCATGTCCTTAATGCCATAGCGTAATGGAAGTGGTCCCTAACATCACTTTCACTCAAGAAGACATACTGTTAAAATATAACAGGCATGACAGACCCCTCTATTACACCGGATAGTCGGTGCCATGGAGGTAGACCAAATTCACATAGATCCGGGATCATCGATCAGCATTATCCCTCATAATCTGCTCAGACCTCTGAGGATTCCTACCAGCGAACTGGCTTACACTACCACAACAATCATGGGCTTTAACGCCAGGAAAAGTAAGCCGTTGGGAAAGATTCGGCTGAGGATCCAGATAGGAGACCTTAGATCAGTGTCTACATGCTATGTCATTGATTCAGAGGTGTCCTACAATATTCTACTGGGCAGACCGTGGATCCACGATCACAACATTATTCCTTCGACTCTACATCAATGCTTCAAATATGTAGATGCCCAAGGAACAGTAAAAATAGGGTTTGCTGACCTTAACCCGTTCAAGGGGGTAGAGTCCTACTATTTCGATGCCATGTTGTACACCCAAGACTACATGAAAGAGGTGTTAGGCAAGACGGAGGAGGAATCCCACCGGGAGCTAGAAGAACCGTCTGCTGAGCAACCTCTGTCAATCCAGGTGAAAGGGCGGACTACCCGTCCGAAAGTCCTGGAATCCATGGCTATCCACTTGAACAAAACCAAATCAGGAGGACGAAGTGATCCTCTAGTGATCACTCTGAACCAGAAGCCTCCACCTTTGGTCATCAACCTCAGGCGCGACAAGCAGCCGACTGATGTAAATACAACCGAGAACGTGGTTTCTGACGATAATAAAGATTCTCTTTTCCAGTATACTGACGCTCAATTTCCAAATCATGAATCTTTCCCCCATAACGATATAGCGCCTATAGCACAAAAATTCTTGGAAGCTATAGACTCTTATCATCCGTATGTGTAGGAAGTAGCATTAACATCTAATGTCATCACGATATATGGGCCACATAAGATTCCATCTTTATTATCCTACCTACTTGCAGCAATCAGCATCCAATAGTCTTCGGTCGCATGCGCAACAGACCAATTGTACAAGAAGATTCTCACGAATTCGATGCTGGGAAAATGCAGGTTCACAGATATAGCCCCCAAGCTTTGAAGATTATACAAAGTATGGGTTATGATCTGAAGTCAGAACCAGTCCTTAACTATGGGAAAGGCAGGCGAATGCCATTGCATGGTGATCCCTACTGTCAACGAACTCATTTTGGGTTAGGATATACCACGTCTCTTGCAACTTCTGAGTCAAATAAGGATACCTTTTCCTCTTCTCAAGATGACTCGTCGTCCTCCGGCTCGTACACTGAACTCGAACAGGTATTATCAGTAAATATGGTATTGACAGATTCTCTCAAAATAGAGGAACAAGAATCTGAACCATTCGAAGATGAAACCTGGGCTCAGCAAATGGATACACAATAGGAACTTCGGTTCGAGCAGAGAGAACCGCCCACTGAAGATAAAGTTATCCAGATCGATGTTGGTGATGAACTTTTACCGAAGGCGATATTTATCAGTAACAATCTTTCCAAAGAAGAAAGGAAAGAGATGATCCAGCTGATAAAAGAATATATCGACATCTTTGCGTGAAATTATAAGGATATGCCAGGTCTTGATCCTAAAGTGGCTACCCATAAGCTCAATATATTGCCCAATTCAAAGCCGGCGAAGTAACACCAACGCCGGTTCCGTCCAGATATGATGGATGCCATCGAAGCGGAAATCAAAAAGTTGATAGCCTGTGGGTTCATCCGGGAAGAACAACATCCTGACTGGGTCGCCAATGTTGTCCCAGTTATGAAGAAAAGCGAAAAAGTGCGTGTTTGCATCGATTTTCGAGATTTGAATGCGGCATGCCCTAAAGATGAGTTCCCTCTTCCCATTACAGACATCATGATCGACAATACATGCGGTTTTGAACGCATGTCTTTCATGGATGGATTTTCAGGGTATAATCAGATCAAGATGTATCCTGAAGATGAGAAGCATACTCCTTCCATACACCACTGGGGGTATATTGCTACACAGTCATGCCCTTCGGACTGAAGAATGCCGGGGCTATATATCAGCGAGCTATGAGTAACATATTCCATGAGCACTTATGCAAAACCGTAGAATGTTACGTAGACGATATTGTTGTCAAAAGCCGCCTCAAGGATAATTACATCCAAGACTTGAAGACAGTGTTCGAGTTAATGCGCCAACATCAACTCAAAATAAATCCTACAAAGTCCTTTCTTGGTGTATCCAGTAGCAAATTCCTGGGATTTGTCATTACCGCTAAAGGTATTCAAGTAGACCCTGATAAAGTGAAGGCTATCTTAGTAATGCGACCATCCCATAATCTGAGGGAACTCAGGGGATTTCAAGGTCGTCTGTCTTATATCAGGAGATTCATATCCAACCTCTCTGGGAGATGTCAACCTTTTTCTCGCCTGATGAAGAAAGGTGTATCCTTTGTGTGGGACGAAGCCTGTCAGCAAGCGTTTAATAATATCAAATGCTACCTCACTAACCCTCCAGTTCTGGTGCCTCCCGTCATAGGAAGACCATTTTTGCTGTATGTTCGAGCAATGGATCATTCTTTTTGAGCTCTCCTCGCACAGAAGAACGAGGAAGGTTATGGACAGGCTATCTATTATTTAAGCAGGATGATGGTCGGAGCCGAACACCAATACAGTCCAGTAGAAAAAGAATATTTGGCCCTAATGTTCGCCATTTATAAGATGCGATATTATGTCACAAGCCAAACTATTCATATCATCTCCAAGATCAATCCTTTTCGGGTATTAATGAACAAGACGAATATTCTTAATTCCTGACTCGTGACTTGGGCGATGTTATTAACACCTTATGATATGGTGTACATCCCTCAGAAGTCCATAAAGGGTCAGGCCTTGGCTGATTTCTTAGCTGATCATCCAATTCCGGAAACCTCTAAACTATACGAGGACATTCCCGATGAAGTTGCAGAATGTAATTCCTCAATGTAAAGTGTTACATGGCAGCTATTCTTCGATGGTGCCTCCAGGACTGGTCCTAGGGGAAACGTGGTTTCAAGAGTAGGAATTGTCCTGGTCACTCCTGATAAACTCGTCATCTATCGAGCATATTCTCTTAGCGAACCCTGCTCCAATAATGTAGCAGAGTATAACGCTCTACTAATCGGGCTCCAAGTCGCTAAAGAATTAGATGTGGAGTACCTGGAAGCTTTTGGCGATTCTCTGCTAATCGTCAATCAGGTCAGAGGAATATATGAAGTCCGCAATCCAGACCTCATTCCTTACCACCAAGCAATGATCGAGATTGCAATGTCTTTCAAAGGATTCTTCCTAGAGCATGTGCCTCGATCTCAAAATTTGGAAGCTGATGCTCTGGCCAGTCTAGCTGAAGATCTAGCTATTCCTATAAGGAGGCAGAATTCGGTAATTCTTCTCAACAGAGATCTATTTTGTGTAAAAAATAACTTTCACATAGAACGCAGCTACGCCTCAAATATGGTTCCTCCTAAGAGAGACTGGAGAAGGCCCTTTATAGATTTCGTGGCATACAGAATCTTACCTGAGGATCCTAAAGAAGCAGTGTCTATCAAAAGACGATCACTACGCTTCTACTTTGATGCCTCTTCACAAAGTCTATATCGTCGAACATACGATGGACTACTATTATGATGTCTCTCCGATGATGATGCAAGGCGGGTCATCCGCGAAGCTCATGACGGTATATGTGGAGCACATCAATCCGGTCCTATGTTACAGGATCGTATCAGGAGGATGGGCTACTACTGCCACGACCCGCACCCAAAATTTGGGCATGAGTCGTGGGTACGTCCAGCCTACGCCGCAGCATCGGCGGTAGAACGCTGTCTAGGTCTCAACATATAATATATCCTGTCAATAGTCTCAACTCCGTACGGAGGGCAATGATAAATAACCCACAGTCTATGATATACTCAATCACAAGCTATAAGAATAATGGCACGATGAGAATAGAAAAGAGTTCTATTAAAAACCAACCACAAAAAATCCAACTCAAATCCTGGGTCTAAATGACCTCACAAAGTCACAAATAATAAATACAACTCAGTCTCAGTCTAAAACAATAATGCAGAAAAAGTAGTCTAAGAGCAGCCAGGTACGTTCTCCTCTAGGCTAGGCAACTCCTCTGGGATTTTCGGGGTAAAATCTCCCTCTAATCCTGGGCCATAATGAGTGGGGCAAAGATCCTCCAGGTCCTCTGAAAAATGTTATCCAGTCAGGATTGGAGCAAAACACAAGCACTAACAGCAGTTTCATTAAATTGACAAAATCTATAAACAGTGTAAGAAATACAAGATGGAAATAAATGCTGGAAATGTAAATACTGGAGAAAAATAGAAATAGGCAATAGAGCATCTAGCAATGAACAATAAATAGTGAATGCTAGACAGTAAGTAGTGAATGCTGGAACAGGTGAATCTGAATAAAATAGATATCTAGCTAAGTGTTTGAAATATTAGTTTATTATGTGATCGGCTTGGGACTTGATCAGGCTGGTTATATATGATTAACTATGATTCTTGTAGGTCAGGCTAACCATATGGTTAGCTATGATGCATGTAGTGGTCAGGTTAATCATATATAACAGCTATGATGCATGTAAGATGGTCAGGCCGCACCCAACATGAGAAGTGGGGTGAGCTATGATGCATGTAAAGGATTTGGATATGATCACATAATCTACTAATAATTCCCCATCCCCCAGCTAGCACGATGGATTCCAATCACGACTCCTCATGATGGGGATCTAGGGTGCTAACCCGTGTATCCATGGTATCGGAATCAAGTATGTAATACACTACAATTTATAGAAGAAATCAACAATGAAAACTGTCAGAGAATGTACTCGCCTGTGGTCCTGAGCAAAAGGTGAGGATCGATGTCCAAAGTGGGATCACAATGACCTATATATAAGATATCAATGTTAAATAATAAATTAAAGGAATGAGCATGATTAACTAATTAAACACGAGGCCTCTAGGTCAATTCTAAAGCCTACTGGTCAATACTAGCCTAACACTAGCTAATTGTGTCATCCCTAGTTATAAACACTAGGGTGTACTCATAACACCTCAATCTGGGTTCAAATCTAGTTTCTAGGGGATTACAAGTATAACTTAGCTAATGCTAAGTGATACAATATATACAATAGTTAATCTATCATCTAATATTATCTTAGTTCTAATACTCTAATACCTATACTCAACTCTACATATTAACCCACACCAATACCCCATATTATTTCCTAACTGCTAACTGATACCCTTGTACTAGTGTATTTCCCACATCTAGTACCTCACTGCATTCTGACATTCTCTCCTGTACAGCAACACATAGGTTCACCTAGTTAAGACACTGAAATTAACACACTGCCATACTGCACAGTACACACTGATATAAAATGCACAGGCACAGGTAACCACAGTTCACATACATATAGACCTACACCTACACATTACTGGCTACACTTACTGCACAGCACAGTAAAATTCTTACAAACACAGCCACTTGGTTACTTGTTGTTTCTACTCAACCAATCCATAACCCCAACTGGACACATAAACACTTGATACTTACTCACAGATATCACTCAGCCACACACAGCATTCTGTTGATCCTGTGACAACTCTACACACTGGCTACACAGGTATTTTGCTCCCACATATACATGTGCACACACACATCAGATACTGCTACACAGATAACCTGCTCCCTGAACTCAGACATTTACACAATATTCACATACACACTGTTTACACAGGTCTGGACACAGGTTTCACATCTCACACACATAAGCTATACACACAGATACACCCTCCTCCACAGAAAATCTGATACTCATATTGAGACACCCACAACACATAAACACTGAGACACACCCTATATCCTAACTCAAAACACACACAGGTTTACTCCCAGACACTGAACTATACATACACACACACAGTATTTAACTCAAGGTATCACCTACCCACACAGTCACTGCCATTTAAACCCAGGTTCACACATAATGCCCCCAACTCGACTGCTCAGGATTCCACAGTGCACATAGCACATATCCCGAACCTACACTGCCCAGAACTCCCCTAATGCACAGAATTCTGCACAGTGAACTCCCTCTTCCCCCTTGGTGCATTTCCTTCTCCCAAACACACAATTATATATATATATATATATATATGTATAAATATATACATATGTATCATACATCAAAACATACAACATTAGAATAGATTAGCTAGGTAAACCCCTATGAAGCATTTCATCGAGCACTTAGGGTGCTGGAATCGAACCCCTACACAGAACTTCTAAAATCCCAATTGAAACCCCCTAAACGAGATCTGAATCTTCATGTTGGAGGGTGAAATCAGCCTACAAGCAAATCCTAAGGGTTAGGGTTCACGAAATATGGGGTAATCCAAATGTAGGGACACCTAAAACCCAAATTCTAAACCCTAAATCGAAACTACACAGCAAGGGTGGGTTCCTAATGGGTATTAACATCAGAAAACAGAAATTAAATGAGTAAAAATAGGGTTTTACCTGCAGGGATGGTTTCTCCAATGGAAGTTCTTCTTCCCCAAGGCTTTTTGACCCAAGTTCCTTGCTTTCCTTGCTTTGGAGGAGGAGAATGGGATCTCTAGGGCTAGATTTCGAATTCTGGAGTAGGGAGATGGCTTTGTCTTGATGGAGGCTAGGTTTTAGGTTTTTCTTCATGAAGGAATGGGTTCCCTTTTATATTAAACTAGGTTAGGGCTTCATAAGCATAGTTTTAGGTTAACCCCCTATGTTAGGTCATGTAGAACCTAATTAACTAGGGTTTAGTCAATTTAGGGTTTGAGGTTCCACCCAAAAAATTAGAATTCTAGGGCTTCTCTAGAATTGGTCTTCAAATTAGGGTTTAGTCATTAGGGTTTGTCCTAATGAGTTCTAGGGTTTGACCTAAAACCAATATCACTAACAACATATAAATAGTTTATAAAACTCAGCAATTTAATTTAATACATAATTATCCAAAATAGTAAATTACCCAAATGCCTTTATCTGGAAAAGTGGTAGTGACAAGTCTACCCTCCTAAAAGAAATTTTGTCCTCGAAATTTGGACTGAACAAAACAAGAATAAAATCAGAAAGGGATATACCTCAAGTCTAGAAAAGATACGGGTATTGTTCGCGCATTTCGTCCTCTCTCTCCCAGGTCGACTCCCCTGGAGAGTGATGTCTCCATGCAACACGAACCAAAGGAATAGTTTGGTTCCGCAACACCTTCTCTCTGCGGTCCAAGATCTCTACGGGCTGCTCAGGGTAGCTGAGTGTCGGACCAACCTCAATCTCCGAGTGATCAAGTACGTGACTAGGGTCTGCCACGTACCGTCTCAGCTGCGATATATGGAACACATCATGCACTCCCTCTAATGCAGGCGGCAAGTCTAGTCTATACGCCACTGCACCTACCCTTGCAAGAATAATGAAGGGTCCGATGTAGCGTGGGCTAAGCTTTCCGCCTCCACCAAAACAAATCGTTCCACGCGTAGGAGAAATCCGTAGGAATACTAGATCGCCAACCTAAAACAAAACAGTCTTAACACGCAGTCTAAACAAACAAACACAAGCCAGAAAAACAACAATCTATACCTGAAACTCAAGGGGTCTACGGTGGCTGTCGGCCCAATGCCGCTGTCTGTCCTGCGCCACTCGCAGTCTGTCTCTGATGAGTTTCACCTTTTCTGCTGCATCCACGACCATTTCTGGTCCTAGCAAGGCTCTCTCTCCAACGTCGTCCCAAGATAACGGTGTACGACACCTCCGTCCATAAAGAGCCTCAAATGGTGATATCTCGATGCTGGCCTGGTAGCTGTTGTTGTAAGCGAACTCTACCAGGTGCAGATGATCCTCCCAAGAACCTCCAAGATCTAGAACGCAAGTGTGTAGCATATCCTCGAGAGTCTGAATAGTCCGTTCAGACTGCCCGTCTGTCTGGGGGTGATATGCGGTACTAAACTTGAGCTGAGTGCCCAAGCTAGCCTGCAGACTCCTCCAGAAGCGGGAAGTGAAACGGCTATCCCGATCCGAGACGATGCTTACAGGAACTCCATGAAGTCTAACGATCTGACGTATGTACATCTCTGCTAGCCTCTCTGTCGACGTGCCCACCTTGAAAGGTAAGAAATGGGCTGATTTGGTCAACCTGTCCACGATGACCCAAATTGCGTCCTTCCCTCCTGGAGAACGTGGAAGCCCTGAAACAAAATCCATGGCCACGTGCTCCCATTTCCATTCTGGAATCGGTAAAGGTTGAAGCAACCCACCTGGCCTCTGCCGGTCTGTCTTTACCTGCTGGTACACTAGACACCGAGATACGAAGCGTGCTACCTCGTGCTTCATTCCATACCACCATACGTGCTCCCTCAAGTCTCGATACATCTTGTTGGCACCGGGATGCATCGAGTACTGAGAGCGGTGTGCCTCCTGCAAAACCTCCTCGCGCAACTCCCCGCTCGACACACACATCCTCGTGCCGTGTCGTAAGGAGCCATCCTCTGCGATAGTAAAGTCGTCCGACAATCCTGCCTGAACATGTGCTCTGATACTCCTCAAGGCCTTATCATCATACTGCGCCGCTCTGATCCTGTCCATCAGCTCGGACTGTATCTGCAATCCCCACATCTGAATCTCTGTACCGGGAACTAACACCTCAATCTCCAAGCTCTCCAAATCAGCCAACAAATGTCTATCTGTCGTCAAGTACATAGCCATCGGATACCTGCTCAAGGCATCGGCGACTACGTTGGCCTTCCCTGGGTGGTACTGCAATGAGATGTCAAAATCCTTCATCAACTCTAACCACCTCCTCTGCCTCATGTTCAGCTCCTTCTGTGTGAATACGTACTTCAAGCTCTTGTGGTCTGTAAAGATCTCCACACGCTCTCCGTACAGGTAATGTTTCCACAGCTTTAGAGCGAAGATAACTGCTGCCAACTCCAAATCGTGGGTGGGGTAGTTCTCTTCATGAGGGCATAACTGCCTGGAAGCATAGGCAATTACCTTCCCGTGCTGCTGAAGAACACATCCCAGACCCTTACCTGAAGCATCACTGTAGATGGTGAAACCACCTGTCCCTGCTGGCAACGTCAAAACTGGAGCTGTTGTCAACCTCTTCTTCAGCTCATCAAATGCAGCCTGGCACTCCTCCGTCCAGACAAAATCCACATCCTTCCTAGTCAATCTGGTCATTGGCGCTGCAATCCTGGAGAAGTCTTGTACAAACCTCCTGTAGTATCCTGCTAGCCCGAGAAAACTCCTGATCTCAGCGACCGAACTGGGGGTAGCCCACGACTTCACTGCCTCGATCTTCTGTGGGTTAACCGAGATTCCGTCACCCGATACCACATGCCCAAGAAATTTGACCTTGTCAAGGAAGAATTCACACTTAGAGAGTTTCCCGTACAGCTTCTCCCTCCTGAGAGTCTCTAAGACCAACCTCAGGTGCTCTTCGTGCTCCTCCGGGGTCTTGGAATACACAAGAATATCGTCGATGAACACCACCACGAACTTGTCAAGGTACTGATGGAACACCTTGTTCATCAGGTTCATGAATACTGCCGGTGCATTGGTTAAACCAAATGGCATCACCATGAACTCAAACTGGCCGTATCTGGTCCAAAAAGCTGTCTTTGTCGTGTCTTCTCTCTTCACCTTCACCTGGTGATAGCCTGACCTCAAATCTATCTTTGAAAACACCCTCGCCCCGCTCAACTGATCGAAAAGATCATCTATCCTCGGCAGCGGGTACTTGTTCTTGATAGTGATATTGTTCAAAGCTCTATAATCAATGCACATGTGCACCGTGCCGTCCTTCTTCGGTACGAACAATACCGGAGCTCCCCATGGTGATGAACTGGATTTGATGAAACCTTTGTCCTGCAGCTCCTCAACTTGCTTCTTCAGTTCTGCCAGCTCGCTGTTGTTGACTCTATAGACATGTTGCAAAATGGGCTCCGCTCCTGGAACCAAGTCTATAGAGAATTCAACATCTCTGTCTGGCGGCAAGCCTGGCAACTCCTCTGGAAATACATCCAGGAACTCCGCTATCAGAGGATGTGGCAACTCCTCTTCTTCTGCCCTGGCTCCGCAAAATGTGCTCCTGCTCTGTTCCGCTGCTCCTCTGACAACCTCAAACTCTGGCTCTCCTGGTGGTCTAAATAATACTCTGCCTCTAAAACAATCTATAGTAGCATGATGCCTACTCAACCAGTCCATTCCGAGTACAATATCGTACCCCGGAAGTGGCATGACGAGTAAGCTCACGTTCAACTCTCGGCCTCCTACTGACACTCTCCGGTCCTTGCAGTGATCACGGACTAGGATAATACCTCCACCAGTCGTGATCTTGCAAGTCCTAGCTAATGGTTCTGTGTCTAAATGATGTCGAAGTGCATAAGATACAGACACAAAACTATGGGAAGCGCCAGAGTCAAATAAGGTAAATGCAGGAATACAATCGAGAAGAACCGAACCTGTGATCAAGTCTCCTGCTGGCTCGATCTCCTCGACTGCCATGGCGTACGCTCGCCCCTGGGGTACACCTCTCTGCTGCTGGTGCTGGGCAAACTTCTGATGTTGTGGTGGAAGTGGTCCCCTCTGTTGTTGGCCTCCTGGTACGGTAGGTACCCTGTCTGGTCCTCTCTGGGCGGCTGCTCCACCCTGACCTGGACAAATGGTAGGACAATCCTTCAGCTGGTGTGTCGTCGATCCGCAGGACAGACATGAGCCCAATCTCTTCCTGCAGATCTCTCTAGTATGTCCCATCTTTCCACAGTACGTACACTGGATGGCGGGCTGGTTTTGTCTCTGTTGCTGCTGTTGGACCTGCCCTCGGGCTGGTGCCTGATGTTGCTGCTGAAAGGGTCTCTGCTGTTGCTGCTGAAAGTATGGACGCTTGCCCGGTCCCACACTACTGTTTGCTCCTCCGGAACCATCGCGTCCCCTCTTGGGCCTGAGGCCCAAGTCGTCCTCGGCTACTTGGGCATCCATCAATATGCCCTCGTAGGTAGCTGTGCGATGTCCCGACGTGCGAGACTTGATCTCCCTTGTCAGCCCCTTTCTAAATTTTTGGGCCCTGTCCCCCGGATCTCTAATCATCGATGGCGCGAAGCGGCTCAGGCGGGAAAACTCTGCGACATACTCATCGACGGACGAGCTCCCCTGGGCTAAGTCATGGAACTGACTCTCCAAAGCTCCCAGGGCAACATCAGGAAAGAACTTCTCCTTGAAGAGCTCCTTGAAATCCTCCCAAGTGAGTCCCCTGCGCAAGAGTCTCGGCTCCGTGCGAAACCACGTCAAGGCAATATCGAACATCTGGCTGCCAGCGGCCTCGATCTGGAGGGCCTCTGGAAGCTGCGCCAAGCGCAAGTTCCTCTCGATGTCCTCTAGCCAATCATCGGCATAAAGTATCCCTTCTGTCCCCTTGAATTCCTGAGGCATCATCCTCTTGAAATCCACAATGGTGCCCGGCCTCTGGTGGTGCTGATCAGGACGCTGCTGCTGCTGAGTAACTCTCTCCACAGCCTGGAGAGCCACTTGATGAGCATTCTCCATGTTCACCCTCATCATCTCTGTCTGGGCCTGATGTGCCTCAGCCTGCACTCTCTGGGCCTCTGCCGACGTCCTCTGGACATCGACCATGCCCTGAATCAAGGCGAATATCTGTGCCCCATCGACGGGTACACCTCCTGGATGCTGAACTGGTGGTGGTGGAGGTGGTGGTGCCGTCGTAGCTATGGGGACCCTCTGAACAGGTGGTAGAGGACCCCCGAATGCTGCAGACACTCCCACATGTACTGGAGATGTAGGAGGTGCTGCGGATGTCTGTCCGGCAGGGCGAGAGGTGGCAGACCTCTCTGAATCTGCTGCTCCAAGCCTCTGGGACCTCCTCGGCGGCATCCTGAAGTCAGATCGAAAGATTAAATTAAGGCAATAGATACGATATCATCAAGGAAGGACAGAAAATTTCTAAAGGAAAAAATCATTAAGAGCAATGTCATAAGAATCAGAATTTCCTAATTGTGATTGAGCATATCCTCGGCCTAAATCCTATTTCCTAAAACAGGCTCGTAGTAATTCTCTAAGCGAGCACCACTACGATATCGCTCTAATGCGAATCTAGGACTCGACCTGCATGGGCCACTACTAAAACGTGTCACGACCCGCACCCGGAATTTGGGTATGAGTCGTGGGTACGTCCAGCCTACGCCGCAACATCGGCGGTAGAACGCTGTCTAGGTCTCAATATATAATATATCCTGTCAATAGTCTCAACTCCGTACGGAGGGCAATGGTAAATAACCCACAGTCTATGATATACTCAATCACAAGCTATAAGAATAATGGCACGATGAGAATAGAAAAGAGTTCTATTAAAAACCAACCACAATAAATCCAACTCAAATCCTGGGTCTAAATGACCTCACAAAGTCACAAATAATAAATACAACTCAGTCTCAGTCTAAAACAATAATGCAGAAAAAGTAGTCTAAGAGCAGCCAGGTACGTTCTCCTATAGGCTAGGCAACTCCTCTGGGATTTCTGGGGTAAAATCTCCCTCTAATCCTGGGCCATAATGAGTGGGGCAAAGATCCTCCAGGTCCTCTGAAAAATGTTATCCAGTCAGGATTGGAGCGAAACACAAGCACTAACAGCAGTTTCATTAAATTGACAAAATCTATAAACAGTGTAAGAAATACAAGATGGAAATAAATGCTGGAAATGTAAATACTGGAGAAAAATGGAAATAGGCAATAGAGCATCTAGCAATGAACAATAAATAGTGAATGCTAGACAGTAAGTAGTGAATGCTGGAACAGGTGAATCTGAATAAAATAGACATCTAGCTAAGTGTTTGAAATATTAGTTTATTATGTGATCGGCTTGGGACTTGATCAGGCTGGTTATATATGATTAACTATGATTCTTGTAGGTCAGGCTAACCATATGGTTAGCTATGATGCATGTAGTGGTCAGGTTAATCATATATAACAGCTATGATGCATGTAAGATGGTCAGGCCGCACCCAACGTGAGAAGTGGGGTGAGCTATGATGCATGTAAAGGATTTGGATATGATCACATAATCTACTAATAATTCCCTATCCCCCAGCTAGCACGATGGATTCCAATCACGACTCCTCATGATGGGGATCTAGGGTGCTAACCCGTGTATCCATAGTGTCGGAATCAAGTATGTAATACACTACAATTTATAGAAGAAATCAACAATGAAAACTGTCAGAGAATGTACTCGCCTGTGGTCCTGAGCAAAAGGTGAGGATCGATGTCCAAAGTGGGATCACAATGACCTATATATAAGATATCAATGTTAAATAATGAATTAAAGGAACGAGCATGATTAACTAATTAAACACGAGGCCTCTAGGTCAATTCTAAAGCCTACTGGTCAATACTAGCCTAACACTAGCTAATTGTGTCATCCCTAGTTATAAACACTAGGGTGTACTCATAACACCTCAATCTGGGTTCAAATCTAGTTTCTAGGGGATTACAAGTATAACTTAGCTAATGCTAAGTGATACAATATATACAATAGTTAATCTATCATCTAATATTATCTTAGTTCTAATACTCTAATACCTATACTCAACTCTACATATTAACCCACACCAATACCCCATATTATTTCCTAACTGCTAACTGATACCCTTGTACTAGTGTATTTCCCACATCTAGTACCTCACTGCATTCTGACATTCTCTCCTGTACAGCAACACATAGGTTCACCTAGTTAAGACACTAAAATTAACACACTGCCACACTGCACAGTACACACTGATATAAAATGCACAGGCACAGGTAACCACAGTTCACATACATATAGACCTACACCTACACATTACTGGCTACACTTACTGCACAGTACAGTAAAATTCTTACAAACACAGCCACTTGGTTACTTGTTGTTTCTACTCAACCCATCCATAACCCCAACTGGATACATAAACACTTGATACTTACTCACAGATATCACTCAGCCACACACAATATTCTGTTGATCCTGTGACAACTCTACACACTGGCTACACAGGTATTTTGCTCCCACATACACATGTGCACACACACATCAGATACTGCTACACAGATAACCTGCTCCCTGAACTCAGACATTTACACAGCATTCATATACACACTGTTTACACAGGTCTGGACACAGGTTTCACATCTCACACACATAAGCTATACACACAGATACACCCTCCTCCACAGAAAATCTGATACTCATATTGAGACACCCACAACACATAAACACTGAGACACACCCTATATCCTAACTCAAAACACACACAGGTTTACTCCCAGACACTGAACTATACATACACACATACAGTATTCAACTCAAGGTATCACCTACCCACACAGTCACTGCCATTTAAACCCAGATTCACACATAATGCCCCCAACTCGACTGCTCAGGATTCCACAGTGCACATAGCACATAACCCGAACCTACACTGCCCAGAACTCCCCCAATGCACAGAATTCTGCACAGTGAACTCCCTCTTCCCCCTTGGTGCATTTCCTTCTCCCAAACACACAATTATATATATATATATATATATATATAAATATATACATATGTATCATACATCAAAACATACAACATTAGAATAGATTAGCTAGGTAAACCCCTATGAAGCATTTCATCGAGCACTTAGGGTGCTGGAATCGAACCCCTACACAGAACTTCTAAAATCCCAATTGAAACCCCCTAAACGAGATCTGAATCTTCACGTTGGAGGGTGAAATCAGCCTACAAGCAAATCCTAAGGGTTAGGGTTCACGAAATATGGGGTAATCCAAATGTAGGGACACCTAAAACCTAAATTCTAAACCCTAAATCGAAACTACACAGCAAGGGTGGATTCCTAATGGGTATTAACATCAGAAAACAGAAATTAAATGAGTAAAAATAGGGTTTTACCTGCAGGGATGGTTTCTCCAATGGAAGTTCTTCTTCCCCAAGGCTTTTTGACCCAAGTTCCTTGCTTTCCTTGCTTTGGAGGAGGAGAATGGGATCTCTAGGGCTAGATTTCGAATTCTGGAGTGGGGAGATGGCTTTCTCTTGATGGAGGCTAGGTTTTAGGTTTTTCTTCATGAAGGAATGGGTTCCCTTTTATATTAAACTAGGTTAGGGCTTCATAAGCATAGTTTTAGGTTAACCCCCTATGTTAGGTCATGTAGAACCTAATTAACTAGGGTTTAGTCAATTTAGGGTTTGAGGTTCCACCCAAAAAATTAGAATTCTAGGGCTTCTCTAGAATTGGTCTTCAAATTAGGGTTTTGTCATTAGGGTTTGTCCTAATGAGTTCTAGGGTTTGACCTAAAACCAATATCACTAACAACATATAAATAGTTTATAAAACTCAGCAATTTAATTTAATACATAATTATCCAAAATAGTAAATTACCCAAATGCCCTTATCTGGAAAAGTGGTAGTGACAACTACTGGCCTACTATGATTGCAGATGCAGTGAAATATGCTAGAAAATGCAAAGCCTGTCAAGTTCATACATATTTTATACATCAGCCTTCTGAGTATCTACATCCTACCATTCCATCATGGCCCTTTGAAGCATGGGGAATGGACATCATTGGTCCTATTCATCCGTCATCTTCTAGAGGACATCGGTTCATATTGGCTATCACAGACTACTTCTCTAAATGGGCGGAAGCAATTCCCCTAGCTGAAGTAAAAATATCCAACATGATCAGCTTTATCAAGCACCATGTCATTTATCGCTTTGGGATACCCCGAAGGATAATTCATGACAATGGGTCTTAATTTATCAGCCAAGCATTTCACCGATTTTGCGATAAGAATCGAATACAAAATATGGCCTCTACGGCATACAATCCGGCTGCTAATGGTTTGGCAGAAGCCTTCAACAAAACCATCATCAAACTCTTAAAAAAGTTTATTTCTTCGAACAAAAGAGATTGGAATAAGAAGTTGGAAGAGTGCCTCTGGGCATACCGCACAATGGTACGAACACCGACGGATTATACCCCATTCTCATTAGTCTACGGGTGTGAAGCAGTTTTCCCCATTGAAATCCAAATCCCATCACTCAGAATAGCAGTGGCTAATGAGTTGACTCAGGAAAACAATGATCGACTACTGCTTCAAGAGCTAGAAGGATTAGACGAGAAACGCTTTCAAGCTCAACAGCGTATTGCGTTCTACTAAGCACGCATTTTCAGAGCTTTTAATCGAAAAGTGAAGGAGAGAGTGTTCAAAGTTGGCGAGCTAGTTCTACCTTTAAGGAGGCCAATAATCATTACACACAAGAGTAAGGGTAAATTCTAGCCCAAATGGGAGGGCCCTTATGTGATTGAAACGACGTTTTCAAACGGTGCTTACATATTAGCCAAGCCTAATGGAGATATGATAATAGCTCCTATCAACGACAAATTCCTGAAGAGGTACTACGCTTAATCTCCCTTGCTTAAACGGAGTATGGTGAAGATCTTATTCTGACAATACTACGTATAAAGACTGGTTGGAGCATATTCTATCATGTCCATATAACCTCTGAATAGATATGTTTAACTAATTTGGATCTTCAAAACCTATCACGTCCATATTACCTCAGATAGTATTTTGTACACAAATTTAGTTGGAGCTTATCGAAAGTATATCACGTCCATATTACCTCTGATATCACTTTCACCCTAGCCTATCATTTATATTCAAAAATGATGGGTCCACAAAGTCAGATGAAGTCTCTTTATTACCTCTGGGAAGAGCAAATTACATAGAAAAGAAAAAATACATCATTGGGGAGGAGCAGTCAAATTACGAATCTGCTGCGCCAAGGCGACCATCCTCTCATTCTTGGATTCCAAGATATTAACGTGAGCCCGTTCTAGTCGTGCCTCGTCTTCACTAAAGAGGGATAATTCGGACCGAACATGAACAAATTCGGCATAAATGACTCCCCCACGTGCCAAGTTCCGCTGAGCTGTATCCATTCGGCCCTTCACTACATCTAGAGCTGTCGATGACTGAAGGGACCACCCCTTCGCCTGAGCGAGTTTGGCTTCCAATTTGCGAACCCTCGCTTTATTTCCCTCATGTTCGGCCTCGCACTGGGTTAGAAGAGGAATAACCTCTTTCAAGACGGCCTTCTCTGCACCAATCTCTTGTTGCTGTGTCTGGATGGATTTATTTAAGCTTTCCATCTGTTCAGCAAGCTTCGCAGTCAAGGAGTCATACTCGGCTTGAATCATATCATTGATGTTGTCTCGAGATAGTTGCAAATACTCGTTAATGGGTTATTCTAAACCATTAACTATTTGCTCTAGCACATTAGCCCTTTCAGCGTCACTGAAATTTCTAATCTGCGCTATAGTAAGATTTTAGGACATCTTCAGAGCATCGAAGCCTAGATTCTTCTCCAGCACCATCGATATTAATTTTTTCAAAGTGATATAGAATACGCTAGTATACTGTTCAACTAGCATGGCATAGTTCGAATGGACGCTCGGAGTGGTGGCGATATCGATGAATCCCCCTCCAGGAATGACCGAGGAGGATGTTGCCACGGTCGTTGCCTCTACAGATGGCGCTATAAAATAATAAACACCAGCAATGGTAGAAGTTGCTGGCGTACTCAACGAAGGAGGCGCAGTCGAGATGATGGGCTCATCATCCTCTGAAGATATCTAAACTGCCGTTGGCAAGACGACACTTGATAACATGGCAGATGAAGGATCGGCAGCTTCAAGGCATGCCTCTTCAATATTAAACACCGTCATCTCATCGGCGGTATCTGCAACAAAGTCAAAGGTTGCATCAACTCTGCCCTCCCCCGAGATATCTTCACCTGAAGAAGATAAGAGAAAGTTAATATCAACCTGATATTAATTTTTCTAGAAAGAGGCGTAAAGACAACATTTACCCATAGCTGATGGTATATATGTCGCGTTTGCAGCCAATACAGCTAAATCATTTCTTAATGATGCTAAGAGAGCTGTCATACCTGGAGAAGAGGGTGCACCAACTGACACTGGCGGGTAGTCTTCCCAGTCTTTGCCAAGATCTACTCGAGTCTCATCGGGTGGAATCTCGCTGGATATACTTACAGACGAAGTAGGGGTTACCCCCATTTTTGGTCTGGATAAAGGTATATGCAATCTTATTATGCTCGGCCTTGGAGGCGATCTCGTAGCACTACCAGAAGCAGTAGTAGCAGCGATCTCGAGCAAAGAATCTCCGGCACTGCCAGCCGAAACTATGAAGGTTCTCTCTCTAAAAGGCGAAGGACCTCTAATCAAAGAATCATCCCCAACAGGGGAGACGACAGGGTCGCTCCTAGAAGTCACCCTGGTGGAAGCCCTTTTTGGACCTCTGGCCATCTTCTTCTTGCGAGGAGAAGGCTTTTTCGGAGTGGAAGCCTTCCGTTTCTGGGGGATAACGAGAGGCTCAGCTGGCGGAGCTATTATGCCTCTCGGTATTGTCGTCAAGATCTCGTCTGCCCCGGCGGTGTCTTCATTCTTATCCGAGGAAACAGACAGAATCTCCTCCCTTCCACCAGGTCTATGGGAGGGCATCCTAAAACTTCCACGCACATCAAAATCGCGATAGAAGCTATTGATGGATGCATAGAACTGTGTGTACGAGTGGAGGATGCGCAACTCCATAAAAAAAGAAGTTACGGGCACAGCAAAAGTTGCACCAGTACAGCCCGTGATGAATTATCGCCATCCTCGGGCTCCATCAATAAGTCCACCTTTGGACTTGAAGCTGGTAATGGCATTCCCCACATGCAACTGGTCGTACCCAAACTGCCTGGCAAACCGACTGGGCAGATAAGGCTCCAGATAGTAGTGGTCATCACTTCTGTACAGTAAATGGGAAGGTCTAATGCAGACCAACCGATAGAAGGCTTCAGGAGAAAGAATGGTCCTCCCTTGACCCCCATCCTTAAGCTTCTTCCCCTATTGATTGATATGTATTGGGGGGACAATACAAAAGAGCTTCCAGCTGTGGGCAATATTTAACGCCTGCCGGCAATCTATGACGGTCGCCACGTTCCAAGAGGAATTTTTGTAATTCAACAAGAAGTTATTTCCCGAACCGCCATATAAAATTGCTGATCTTCCCGAGCAAAGGAAGCTATGATATCCTTCCATGATCCATCGTTGCAGAGGACATTTGCTCGAAGATGCCTCTTTTTACGGCTTCTTACATGCTGGAAGAACATGATCTTCTTCTTCCTCAAGTCAACCTGACGAAGCTTGGCAACCATCTCTTTGTGGTGAAGGAAGTATGAAAAAAAATAGGTTAACTCATTTGCCTTTATATAGGTAGAGGAGAACACACCAAATTCCAACAAACTCCTAAAAAATTTATCGAGAAATCAGCCTTGCGGAACGAGTCAAACTTGTCCGTTTCATGCTTCATTCAAAGTGTTTCAAATTATAAGGAATTTAAAAACTTTGAAGGGGGTCTTGTAGAAGCATAAAAAATATGCTGGGAATCATACTCGTAAAACCCTCAATAGACAGAAAGCTCGCATAAAAATAGAGCTCCAGCACTGGGTGGCGTAAAACATGACTTCAGAGCCATTGGCGTACATTAGAGCTTCAACGCTGTTCAAGCGTGAAACATAGCTCCAGAACAACCTGCGTAATGCAGCATTTCCAGACTGCTTCGGCATAAAAAGGTTGCTACATCACCACTTCGACGTAAAACCCGTCTGCTTTTAATGCAGCGGGAAGTTGTACGAGGAACTCTTCGTATTCCTCGAATGAACCTGTCAGATCAAGCAGTGAACCTGACTCTTGACAAAGAGTACTGCACGGTGATCGAGAGGACGGCTGTAACGATGATTCTGCACAGAACTCCAGACTGTCGTCTAGTGACATAATCCTTGATATAAGACGTCGTTTACGTATTCAAGGAATACGCTGCCTATTCTACACAGGCATATATGAGCTTTACGCTCAGGATGAGACAAAACCAACAGCTACGTCAAAAGCTGTTCTTCGTACAGAACCCGAGGCACGTCTCTGCAATTAATGCGCGAGATGGTGGTAGATCTCTGCATTTAATGCATGAGATTTGGTTCTACTTTTAATGACTGAGTGAGCTATAATTAGGGCTAATACGTCCACATCACCATTCCCGAACATTATGCCAACCAGGCTATTTTCAGCTATAGGAGTACGCCATATGCTATCTCCTTGAAATACGCCGACCTGGCTATTTTCAAATATAGGAGTACGCCGTATGCTATCTCCTCGAAACACGCCAACTCAGGCTATATTTCCAAATGTGTGCGATAAGGCTATCTGGCTCAGGATACGCTCAAAACCTCAGTCAAAGAAGGATAAAACTGGCTAACTTTACGCTGGTCACCTATCCATGCAGCATCTAGCTTTATGCAGAATTTGGCTTCTATGCCTATTTTGGCTTCTACGCCAACTCGACAGCTATTTGGCTTCTACGCCAACTTGACAGCTATTCGGCTTCTACGCCTACTTGGCTTTTACGCCATCAGAACAGCTACTGGGCTTTTACGCCATCAGAACAACTATTTGGTTTTTACACCAATGAGACAGTTATTTGGCTTTTATGGCAACCATCTCTACGCGAGGGGCAGTTATCTACGTGGCTTGCATGCCGTGATCTTCGATGAGCGATTATACGCGTTACCTCATAATGGGACACGCATCACACGCCAATTCAAGAGATCGTTCATACGTGGGTAGCAGTTATTATAACCGTCACGTAAAAGGTGCAGCTCTCTCCGCTGTTCGGTTTCTATGTCGACTGTAGCTGAACTCTATAAATAGAGACCTCCGGTCACAGAGGTCTGGGGGTCGAGGGGTCGAAAAGGTTAAATACTGAGGTCAAGGTCAAGAGAGCACATATAAAGATCTTTGGCAATGAGAGTTCAATCCCTCATGCAGCCTTTGAAGCTTCTTTTTCGTCTTCTACAACACTTCTTCGTCATCGTGTGGTGCAAGGGACTAAGTGATCAACCGCATATCAAACTCCTATAGCAATATTTTCCCAGAATCAAATTTTTGTATTTAACATCCTCGTATAGGATTAATTGTACTTCTTTTTCTTGTTTGTAAACCAAAAAAAGGGTTTCGTATAAACCTAGTTTCAATTTCTTTCGTTTATTATCAAACAGTGACGTTACATGACTCTGCGTACGGCGCTAACACCCGAATCTTGTTTGGATGCTAAGCAACATCTCATGGTCCTAGGTTGAGTAGTTATATCACAAGAGTATATACATATATATATATATATATATATATATATATATATATATATATATATAATATATATATAAATATATATATATATAGAAAGAAACACAAGCATATAATATAACATGATCTACTACAAGTTTGGCAAGGTACACTTGCCTGGGTTCTGAACTCCGTCAACTGCTCCTGGGAAAGTGGAATCTGCACATATAACTCCATATGCTGAAACAAACATCACCAATGTTTTAAGAATACTTGAAATAGCTAGGATTGACTACCCATAAGCCCAATTTGGACACATGTGCAAAATTAACAGTTTTGGGTCAAAGCGAGGTCCACATGTAGCCCACTTCGTACCAAAAAATGTGCCGGAGACAAAGTTCTCCAAATTTATCAAACTTAGTACCTACGAGTCCAAAATAATGATACAAACCCAACGAAACATCCAGAACTAGATTTTGATGAGCTGATCACGAAATCTTTCGTCATGGGGAACCGTGGGGCCTACGAAATGATGTTTCATCAACGTTCTCAGATTCGAACCAAACTTGGGTCATAGGACCAGCGTAACTCTGCGAATACAATGGCATAAGTTTTGTTGCGAACCGACGAGTATACATGAATTTATGGCATGGTGTCGGAATAGGCCGATATAGTACTTTTCGGTAGATATGCGTTGATTCCGGCGTGCACGCACGTCCAAATCAAGTTTCGTGAAAGACCACACGTCCGCATTTACGTTATGCACCATTCGGTGTAATCCGCATGCGACAACGTAGCCTCGTTTGGCGGGATGCACCCAGTATCAAAGATTTTGGGTTCTTTAAAAATAAGTTTGTGATCATTTTGGAATCAGAATAATTTAAGCATTAAAGCAAACTAATAAAAATTATAGTTATATTGTGAAGAAGTCCTTTCAATTATATTTCAAACATAATTACTGAGTTGGTAGAAAATTAGACATGAACATGGGTACTTGGACTGAATTTCTGAACTATTTTTGAACAGTTTTTCGGCTAACTTTCGGTCGATTTTTTTATCAAACCTGGGGGGCCTAATTTTGTTCTACTTGAAGGGAATCCTAGGGGGTTAGATTGTGAACATACCATCGAAGATGGGACACAAAAGGTATGAGTGAGGAGGAAGGAAACTCTGCGCAAAGGGAGGGCCGTACGGCTGCTGTTATTGTATACGCGCGGGGGCAGATCTGCGACGATGCTCCGGCGCGGGAACGGCGGTGGCGAGGGGTCAGGGTGGTCGCCTGGGTGGTCGGGGTCGAGCGTGGGTGATGGTAGAGTTAGTTTAGGATTAGGGTTAGAATTTTGTTGTAATATTTATATATATGTGTATGCATATATGTATAAGAAGGGGTTTGATGGGTTGGGGTCTCCTGTGCACGGGTAGTTTTAGGTTTTGGGTTTAGTTAGGTTAATTGGTCTGGGTTTTATGGTTAATAGATTTTATTTTATTTCTTTTCCTTTCCTTTTCTTTTGTTTTATTTTATTCGTCCCAAAAATAGTTAGGCATTTGGAAAAAATTCAAGGAAATTTATATTTCCTCTAGCAAATAATTTATAACCAAATTTATATCAATTCAAAAGGTATTTACCAAATATGAATAAATATTAAATTAATTAAATAAATTCATAAAATCTATTTTCTACTTAATATTATATTAGAAGCATGCAGGGATTCGAATAATGCAACTCGAGTGTCATACGCGTAATAGGACCAGTAAGGCTCATAGTATGGATTTAGTTGGAAGCAATGGGTTGGGGTGGCATGTTAATCATTATTTCCTCGTAAATGTGTCACGAAAGTTATGCGACCAAAACAAAGCATGGGATTATAAATTTGTGAGTGACAGTCATGGTAGGAGCCTAATTTGACTCGTCTAAGTCGAGCATGCTAGGTTGGTTGGAAGGGAGGGGCTAGTGTTGCACTCAAGATTTTAAAACCATGGTGGTTGGTTTCCAAAATTTAATTAAATTATCGAATAAATAATTAAAATAAAAAAATAATTATTAATTACCGAACTAATCCTATATAAAAACCAGGGTGCTCACATATAGTTCTTCTCGTGATCTCTGAGCTGCCGAGAGGCATATGCTATCACTCTCCCTTGTTGCATCAAAATACCTCAAAGTCCCTTTCCAGATGCCTCATAGTACACCGTGAATCCTCTGGAGCCTACTGGAAGAGTAGGGATTGGGGCAGAGATTAACTTCTTCTTCAGTTCTTCAAAGGCTATTCGATATTCTGCTGAACACACAAATTTTACTTCTTTGCACGTCAACCGAGTCAAAGGTGCCAAGATCTTAGTAAAATCTGACATAAATCTTCTGTAGTATCCTGCCAAGCCTAGGAAACTACGTACTTTTGCTACCATCTTTGCGGTTGGCCAGTTCTCTACTACCTCTACCTTCTTAGGGTCAACTGACACTACTGCTCCAAAAATAATGTGTCAAAGAAAGGATATACGATCCAGCCAAAACTCATACTTACTAAGCTTTTCATATAACTAATGCTTCCTCAAAGTCTGCAGAACTATCTTGAGATATTCTTCATTCTCCTTCTCATTACGATAATACACCAGGATGTCATCGAGGAATACTACCACAAATTGGTCTAAGTAAGACATACAAATATGGTTTATCAAGTCCATGAATACCGCTGGAGAATTAGTCAGTTCGAATGGCATAACTAAGAATTCATAATGCCAATATCGTGACCTAAATGCTATCTTTGGTATATCCTGCTCCCGGACTCGTACCTGATAATATCCTGATCGTAAATCTATCTTAGAGAAGACTCTTGCTCCACTTAATTGGTCAAACAAATAATCAATCCTTAGTAATGGATACTTGTTCTTTACGGTCACTACGTTAAGCCGCCTATAATCCATACACAATCGTGTTGATCCATTCTTTTTCTTTACCAATACCGCTGATGCTTCCCACGATCATGCACTAGTCCGAATAAACTTTTTGCTTTCAGTTCTTCCATGTATCGATATAACTGATCAAGCTCTGATGGTAACATTGAGTACACCTTCTGGGATACTGGTTCTGCTTCTGGCATCAACTTTATACAGAACTCTACTGCCCTAACTAGGGGTAATCCGGGAAGATCATTGGAAAAGACATCCATGAACTCTTTGACTATCTTGGGGAGCGGGTTTGCTTCTTTCGCTATGGTTGTGAGTCCCCCATTGTGCTGGTCTCTTATTATTCTGCTAAGGACAAACTCTACTAGACTAGGAATTCTAAACAACACTCTACCCTCATAACATTCTATCGTTGCATGACTGTCTCTCAACCAGTCTATGCCTAAGATAACATTAAAGTTACCCATTGGAAACTCGATAAACTTTGCAGGTAATAGATGCCCATATACTATGATTGGACATGCTAGGCACACCCTATTAACTTCTACAGTCCCATTGCCAGTGAGTATATTCAACCTCGCTAGCAATGCCTCAAACTTTAATCTAATATGTGTCGCATATTATGCATATATAAATGAGTGCGAAGCTCCAGAATCAAATAAAGCTATGGAAGAAAAGTTTATAACGAAAATGTTACCTGCCACTACATCGCCCGACGCTATTGCTTCCTCCAAAGACAAGGTGAATGCCTACCCTTGGCCTTGTTGAGCTCCCTGCTGCTGTCTTTCTTGCTGCCGGGGTTGTGGCCCTTGCTGATTTTGTTGTTGTTGCCTATAAAGCTGGGCCTGCATTGGCAACGAATGCTGAGCCAAGGGCTGAGCTGCTACTGCTGGTCCTCCTTGTGGCACTGTCCTTGGAGTTGGCAATACAGAAAACTGTTATACTGGCCCTCCTGGCTTGTACATCAATGGGCATGTAGCAATCTTGTGATCATGGCTCCCATATCTCAAACATAGTCTGTTAGCTGCCCGACAAATATCCCGGGTATGACATTTCTTCTAATAGTAGGTACAATCTGTCGACGCTCCCTGTTGTTGTTGTTGCTGCCTCGACTGCTGTTGCCGAGTTGGTACTGTCACTGTTGGAACTCCAGCCCTTCGCGACGCTGAATCATTTATACGAACGCCAGGTAATGGTATTGATGTTCGAGGTACTGGTCCTCCCTCATTATTCTGTCTATGAGGCCTCTACCGATCTACTCTTCTTGATGCCATCCTTTGAGAAGTAAGCTCGACCCTTTTGGCTGCTATCAATACCGCCTCGAAGGTCTGGTAGTCGTGCACCTCTACCATATGCAAGATATCCAAGTAAAGTCCCTGCTGGAACCTTATTTCTCTCTCCAACTCTGTTGCCACTATGGTTGGAGAAAATCTGCTTAGCCGACAAAACTCTGTCGCATAGCCATCAACCGTCCTTCCAGCTTGCTTAAGATTAATGAACCTCTACTGCAACTCATACTGAGCTATAATCCCAAAGTACTTTGCCCTGAACCAGGTCCTAAAATTCTTCCATAAAATAGGACGCCTCCGTCCTACCTCCATCGTAGCCCACCAATCTCTTGCCAGATCTTGGAGTTGTAGGCGAACCAAGTCAACTTGTTCCTCGACCGAAACTTTAACCGTTGTCAGAATGGTCTCAATATATTGGAGCCAATCACCTGCCATGATTGCGTCCTTCGTGTATCAAAGTATCTGGGGTTCAGTCTTCAAAATCTAACATATGCCTTAGAGTCTGTTCTCTCGCCTCGTTCTAGGGCCGTTTGTAACCCTTGGTTCAATATGACATTCTGTTCCTACTGTTGGAGCTATTGTTACTGATATTGTTATTGTTGTTGCACCACCATATGGTATTGTTGTGTAGCCAATAATCTACGAATAATCTCTAGCAAGGCTGGGTATCCAGTACTACCGGCACCGTGGGAGCTACGAGAATACTTGGAGCCTGCTGCTCGGTACCATTTTGTAGGTTCAACTCGGATCCTTGGCTGAGGTTCCACAGGATATCGTTCCACTGGCAATGCTGCCTCTTCTGTTGATGCAACATCGAGGGAAGAAGAAGCCCTAAAGAAGAGCACAAGAACCAATAAGCACAGGACGAGAGGGAACAAGAAAGCAACCAATTTGGGAAAATCCAAGCTGAGTATTGAAGAGTATGAATTTAGAGTTTTAAGAAGGATCATATTTGATTGAGACTCCTATGACCATGATACCCCATAAGTCTGAAGAACAGACCTGTATGGGCCACTACTAAAACCTTGTCATGCCCCAGTACCGAAATACGAAGACGGACATGGCCAGCTACCCCATATAAGGTACTGTACGTCCTACGATGATCACGGCTGTATAAGACAAGGGTGTGCATGCTAAAATCAAGTCTCCTATGATCAAAAACTTTTATGTCTCACTCATTCAAACAAGAAACAGTAAGCATAGAGCATATATGATAAGCAATAAGGTATTCCAAATGCTTTCTCAAAATATTCTGGTATTCCAGCTGTACAAAAATAAGAAGCTGGAAAAGTAGCAAAAGTACAAGACAGTGATTCAGCTGTAGTCTGATTTAATACAATAATGTAAGAAAAACTAATATCCAGACGAGCCGGCTAACAGGTGCTGGTGGTTAAACCCCCAAAAGAAGTAAATGTGCAAGATGAGCAGGGAAGAAGAAAAATCCACTCGCTATCCCCTGCGACCATATTCCTGGTGTGCACCATGAGTTGGGAAAAAGAACGCTGGATTCTTAGGTGCTGGCTCGAAACCTGGCTATGCAAAATTAGTGGGTTTAGACCCTAAATAACAAGTACCACAAAGGAAGCACAAAAAGGAGAAATAAACACCCAAGGAAAATAATATAATATTAAATAGGTTCAGTGTCGTAACTTCGGTCCTTGGCATATCCTAGCGCTAAGGCTCAACCCTACAACCAAACAAGGATAATGGTTGAACCCTCACACTATGATATTCCATTTCTCTAGGCTACTAGCTGAAATAATACAATCATAAACAATTCTATTTCTTATATCGGCCAATCATTTGTACGACTTGCTATTTTGTGGAGTCTGAGGTTATCTCATAATAATGCATAATAAGTATCATCAAATTATACCAGTGCCGAACATGAGCTAACCGAACCAATATAATAAAACAATCACTTGCAAGATGCACCAGTCCCCATATGGCCAATGTGCTAAAAATACGATATTAGCGGTTCCAGTGTTCCTATATTGAAATAGTGGCTCGGC
This sequence comes from Iris macrosiphon, assembly GCA_036927795.1. Lineage (NCBI taxonomy): Eukaryota > Viridiplantae > Streptophyta > Magnoliopsida > Asparagales > Iridaceae > Iris > Iris macrosiphon. The sequence continues at coordinate 26,409,160 of JAYESA010000016.1, read as the reverse complement.
ATAATAATAAGTCAGATACTGCACTCTACTAAGGCAGATGATATACAGTGTGTGTGGTGGCCAGCCCACAGCGCACTTAGAATGAATCTCTGTGGAAAAGTTCGTTAGCATAATCTCGAGATACTGTTCCCTCCAAATATTACTACCATTTTTAGTTACTTAATTAGCCCTAGGTTGTATTTAAAATCTCAAGGCATGGTCACACGAGGATTTCCCTTAAGATATCATATAAGGTACGATACACTAGATACGAATCCATATAAGTCAAATCTGGATTCACCCGAGCGTGTATGCAACATTCATATAATCAAAATTCTAAGCCATGCTTTGGTAGTTTGACTCTTTTATTATGCCCGTACTGGGGAAACAGTTTTCATATTAATAATATCATGCGTTCATGAATTTGGAGGCATTCTCGATACATAATCCAATTATAATCACTTAACACATGACACGATGTGTCGCACCTCGGTGCACATGAAAATATGAATAATTATCAGGAAATAGTAGTATCAGTATGGATACAGTATTCGAGTCCAATTACCAATTATACATTAGTTCACATGAATCAAGAAAATATTCGATCAAACAAGCAGGGCCGCATGGGTCTTTAGGCCGCATAACAATCCTGGCCTCATGAAGTCAGGCCGCATGACAATCTTGGCCGTATGGAGTCATGCCGCATGGAGTCAGGGATAAGGTCTACTCCTCGAGATAAGTGATTAAGTGATAGGAAATAAATAAAGTGTTAGTGATGTGACATACAGTGTGATATGATATAAAGTATGATGTGACATAAAGTATGTCAAGAAGAAAAGACAAAACCATAGAAAGATGCACCAATGATGCGCTGAAGATGCACCAAAGTTCAGAGTCATACGTCCAAGGGAAGGTGACCACATGCTCTGCTTGTCGTATAAGTTCAATGTCGTATGGAGTTTGATGCCGCATGGAGTGTCTTTAGACTAAGCAAATTTCTCATTCGTTCAACGAGTGAATGCACAAAGTATTCATGGACACTTGTGTAGATTAGCAGTCATGCATCCAAAAAGATAGATGCATACTAATTGTTTACGACAAGAGTTCAGCCGCATAACTCTCTCGGGCCGCATAGCACTCTCAGCCGCATAGGTCACTGTCCGCATGAAGACTTCGTGTTCTCCAACAGCAGGTTCGGCCATGACAAAAACTCCCCAAAACTAAAATCTTGTTTTCTTTATAAAAATCTTAATTTAAGTCAAAATCAGGTGAACCAAAAACCAAAATACTATAAATCGAAAGATCTAACATGTAGCTAAAACTAGTTTTTAAAGATATAAGTTTAATAGATCAAAACCAAAGAAAACTCATAAAACCCAATAAAACCTAAGTTAGAAATGCAGATCTAAACTAATCCATCCATCAAAATAGAAAACTCCAAGAACTAAAAGTGCTTAGAAACACATAATAATCATAATAGAACAATAAAATGGAGGATTTCTGCATTTCTCAGGCAAGGTGTACTTGCCTATGAAATAGGGATAGAAAGCTAAAGAAATAGGAAGAAATGAAGAAGTGAAGAGAGAGAATAAATTATTGGTTTATATGCTAGGGTTTGAGGGTTGAACCAAAGATTCTCATAAGTTGAACTAACCCACAAAATAAACCATGCAACAGGATAAACCAAAGAATGGGTCTAGTCTCCATGTACATGCAACTATGCAAAGATAAAAATATGTTCCAAATATGTATATCGAAAACAGGGTGTAACAGCTGATAAGATTTAATATCTTTTCTAGCTTGCTTATACTTTTTATAAGCTTCTTGTGATCTTTAATAAGTTATTAAAAGCATCAGATAGTTTATTATAAGAAACCTCTTCCAATAAATGATTATCTTTTACCTCGTTAGTTAATGCCGTTAAGCATACTTTTGCAGCATGTCGAGGGCTTTCTTATTTCGAATTGCTAGCTTCACTTTCGTACCAGATGCTTATATTTGCATATTTGTGAGACAAATATTCTCTTTTCTTTGATCGTTTATATCGATTCTCCCTTTTTACTTTGGAGTAATCTTTCATCATGTGGCCTAGCCTTTTGTAGTTGTAGTAAATTAGTTCTTCTTCAAGATCTTTCTTCTTTCAATTTGATTTCATAAACTTTAAGAATCATTTGATAAAGCTCCTAGAAATTTGGGCCAGATCCTCATTGTCTGAATCATCATTGATTCTTTCATCTTCAGAGGCATCGTTAGAGGATCTTTTATGATGTGCCTTGAATGCGATGGCCTTCTCTTTGGGACTTGACTCTTCTTCGAGGTCGTTGAGGTCCAGCTCATATGTCACCAGCTTTCCCATGTGTGTTTCCAGGATCATTGTAGTAAGGTCATTTTTTTAATGATCGCCATTGCTTTTGGGTTCCAGTTCTTTGGAAGTCCCCTAAGCACCTTGCATATCTTTTCATAGTTGTTTTACTCCTTGCCGAAAGAGGATAGAGGATTGACGATGTTAAAAAATCTTGTGAACATCTAAGTAATGGTCTTATTTGACTTTATCTTGAATGCCTCATATTCTTGTGTCAATCTACTTATCTTAGACTCCTTCACCTGAGTAGTTCCTTCATGAATCACCTCGAGAAGTTTCCAGATCTTATGCGAAGTGGTACATGTAGATACTCTGCTCTGTTGAACTCTGTACTCTCTCAGGCACAAAATAAAGCATTTACAGCTCTAGCATCAAGACTGGATTATTTCTTTTCTATATCAGTATACTTAGGCTTATCTATGAGATTACAATCTACAATAATTCTAACAGGCTTTTTGTAGCCATTCTCAACTATTGACCAAAGGTCAAAGTATAGCGATCTGAGATAAAAGGTCATGCATGTTTTCTAGTATATATAGTTGGTACCACCAAATAAGAGTGGCCAATTTATGGATTGGCCTTCACCATTATTGGTGTGGATAGATCTAAAGGTTGCCATAAGTCTCTTAGGATGTTAATTCGGATAATCAAGAGAACTAGCTTTGATACCAATTGAAGGACCGTAAGGCAACTCTAAAGAGGGGGGAATACAGTACAGCAGAATAATCTACCCAATTAAAAATTATGTACAATGTGAAGGCTGCTAACAACTAACAGTGTATATGTAAGACAATAATATAAAGCACTAAAAGTAGGAGGGAGCAAACGCAAACACCGCGATGTATACTGATTTTCCTCTAAGAGGATTAGTCCAGTCCCGATAACTCTTGCTCCGAGTTTTATCTACTATAATCACCAATAATAAATCACAAGCTTTGATCCGAAGGCTTGCTGACTTCTTACAATCTAAAGCTTTGATCCAAAGGCTTAAAAGACTTCATACGTGCGTTTGATGTGAAGGGAACGCCAACTTCAAACTAAAGAAAAAACTTGTTGAGCTAATCTCTTACAACTCTGACAGACTTCTAACCGAGATCGCACTTGGTATTAGAATGCTTAAGAGTTAATCTTGGAGATGGAAAATGTTAAAGTTCAGGGGTTTACTCACTTATAGGATAGAAAGATTAAGAATGTTTGAGCAAGTAGGAATGTAAAAATTTAAGGCTATTTATAGGGTATTAGCAAACCAAATTCGGTCAGAGTTTGGTCTAAATATTTTAAATTTTTGAATGTTGGAACCACAAAATCAGGGATTAACAGCTAGCCAGATTCTGTATTTAAGGTAGACCGAGTTCGGTCCATATTCGGCCCGAGTTCGGTCAGAGATCGGTCCTAGTTCGGTTGACCTACTTCAGAATGGTCTTAGCTTTGGTTCAAGTTAGTTTTGGTCTGATTTTGGGTTTGTATATGTGGATGGGTTTCAGGCTATTTGGAGTGGACTTAGGTTATGTTAGTGAAACTTGACGTACATTAGTCCTAGACTCAATAAGCATCAAATTATATTGTTGAGAACCAAGAGCACTTGATGGCACCAATACTTCTGAAATATCCGCTAACTTGAAGAAGCATTTTGTCATGCCCCAGTCCCAAAATACGTAGGACCAGGATAAGTAAGCATGCCAGCCGTATGAGTATGGCACTCCAATATATGAAAATCCTAACACACGTACGCTGTATATGAATAACAAAATCCACAAGTGGTATAAATACAACACAAGTCACATGGTATAATCTAGATCTCATCCATAAAACCAATATAAATCAATGACTAGCAGCTATGAAACTAGATCTCAAATGAAAAGTATCTAAAGCTGGTAGTCGGATGGAAACAAATTCACTACCGGACTAGAAGAAAGAATAACGAGATAGATACCATATAAGTACAACAACTACCAACTACTGAGACTCGAAGAGAGGACCTGTGCGAAGTATAGGTAACCAGTCCGGAATCGCGCTCCTGTAAATACTCAAGAATAATACACCTGGAAAGGTACCAGGTCCTCAGAAGGACATAAGAAGATACATAAAAATATGCCATAAAGTAAATACTGTAAAACTCCAGGGCGACCTAACCATCTAAGTGAAATGCAACTTGAGGACAACCTTAGTGTATGGGAATGTGTAGGCTAGACATATGCTGACGTAATTCACCAATCGTGACAACCGGCTAGTATATGCCATATATGCCCCCATTCGAGGGCACCTGCAATAATAACATCCATCTCCGAGGAGCATGGTATCTGAATAATAACGTCCAATATTCTATAGAGTGTGGTATCTGCAAAAATAATAAGTGACGTCCAACACTCTAAAGAATGTGGTATCTGCAATATATATATACGTCCGTATCACTCCGTCGAGTACGGTATCTGTATAGAAGGAGTGGGTGTCCCATACGCCTACTAGTCGTCCTCCCCGCCCAATGATCTAAGCACGTTGTATCCACAACACGCGTCAGCTACTACCTCGGCGTTATAACTCTGGCTCATAGACTATCGTTAGAGCAAGGGTCCATCCTTACAACCAAACAAGGACAGGGATGGGACCATCGTACTGTAACACCCCATTCCGTTCTAACAGACTGCCGACTCAATCGGCAAAAGTGCAACTGTCCCGACCCGCTTTGCCTCAAACGAGAAGCAAAGGATATCCAAACTTGTCCCTACAGGAATTTAGCTTAGGCTTTAAGAGGCTCGCTTGACGTATCGCTCTACCGAGGCGAATCATCGCTAAGGTGGGTGGTTACGATGAACTTGTCTTTGCTTAGCTAGCACACATAAAATCTGGAATGTTCATGCTAGTCGCTAGGTAATTCACCCCATGTATGCTAATAAGAATCCAACGCACCTAGCTAAGGGAATAATCTCAACTTGTATTGCTTATGCTAGAACATGGAAATTGAAATACTGCTTATATTTGGACCCTCGCATGCTAAGTCCCTAACGATTTCATCTCTCGGCTTACCTTCGGGTCCGAACAAACGTGTTTACTTACGTTCCTTAGAAACACATGCTTGCCTGATTACGAATGTTTAGCGTTACTGTATTGTGCATGCATTCTTGTTGGCCAGGAGACTATCAAATAGTCCTTCTGTGCAATTGAACCTGCAAGTATCCGGGACCATTTGGTCACCAAGGCATCCTCGAATCAGGGGCATGCATCAAGGCAAGTGAATACTGTACAGTGATCACATCAAGTTTACCTTTGAACGAGAACCATGTTCAAGCTCGTTCATAGAGAAAACTCAAGATTGTACTCAAGTTATGGAATCGATATGGATATGGAATCGATTTGGAATCGATATGGATATGGAATCGATATGGAATAGATATGGAATCGATATGGAATAGATATGGATAACCCTATAGACTTGCATGTCGCGGACAACTTGGTGCACAAGGTTTTGGAGGTTTCGCGGACGATCGTCGGGGCACTGGGACCGATCTGATCCGGACGGAACATATGGATTAGTCAATTGGAATTGAGGATGAAGATGGCATGTGGTGGGGCTCGCTACCTGCGTCGCATAGCATCTTCTATCCCGTGACTATAACTCGTCCTTTATGGCTTTGCCAGCGACAATTGTCATATAGATAAGTCATCCTCGCTTAGCGGCTATCCGCATGCGAGTCATTGCATCATGTTAAAGAACAACTGAATACCTGAACGATCATGTTACAACAACACTCGTGTTTGCTTATGTTGTTGCCTTGATTTTCATTATGAATGCTCCTGAATGTTTATACTTGCCCGTGCTCGAATTAATAATGTTTGCCTTGGACAGGGAAGGCCAAATGGTAAGTCTCGTCATGTTTTTTCTCATATCGCACGACGCACTGCCAAACGAGTTAGGCTATTCGAATCTTGCATGAAACTGATCCTAAGGCAACTAGAAAGACAACTCAATAGTTGGTGCACGGAACTTATATTACGTGTTTGGATTTGTCGAGCGGGCGAGTAGCTTCCCCACTAGTGCATTCAATGTACTGATAATCCACCAGTTTGTATGCAGGGTGCGGGAGAACCTCGTTCGGTGTGGACGCCTCCTTCGTGCGTGCTAAGGCGTGGAGATCACTCTGAAGCAGCGGCGCATCCGGAACGAAAGCACATATACAAGACATAATGTTGGAGTGTCGCCTGAACATCACCTGTACAATCATTCCATAATTGTAGCCACTTGGCACGCTTTTACTGTTTCAGAGAGAGAGGCTTGAGCGACTTGTAATCTCGGCTATAGGTCGCCTGTAACACTTGTTAATATCAATAAAAGAGCTTGCTTTACTTCAACTTGTGTTTCAATGCTTCCGTTATATATATTGTCGACTCAGTGAACCAGTTACCGATCGCCTATGCGTTCATGACTCCGCTACACTCGGATAATCTGTACGACTCTGTGGCTTAGAACTCTTGCCGCCGGCCAATGAACCATGGCCTTGCACGGGCGTGGATCACGCTCGTGCGGCATCACGCCCGGATGGGTCAAGCGATTCGTTCCGCGGGAGCGCTGGCGAGGATGATTCCTGCCTAGCGGGAACGGTCGATTGCCTGCGGGAGATCGGGGCATGACAGGTTGGTATCAGAGCCTGACTTCTACACCTTTGGACTTTGATTCGATATCTCTGTTTCGAAAGCTCGTTCGTGGGTTATGTGCATGCTCTCTCTCAATGCCTCGATAGGATGTTCGAACAATAAGTCTAAATACTTTCAAAATGCATTTTGAATGATATGATATGCTTGCTTGTATGTTGCTGTGCTGCGAGTGGCCTTTGTGCCAACCTGTGCGAACCCTTGAGAGTATCGCTAGTAGCTTGTCCGATTTCACTGACTCTAAGTTTGGTTGAATGCATCTATTCGAGGGACGCCTTAAACTAGTGCACCATCCAAGACTTAAGAAAAGGTGAACTCGAGTGCTAAGACTTCGCTATCACTAAGCTGGTTGACGTGCTCACGCTAGAAATACATTTTGAAAGTGCGCACGATCCAGTCTAAGCGATATGCTGATTTTGACGCTTGTGCAAGTAAAAATCTAAATGAAACAAGTACAATGACTTGTATAGGTTTGCCTCAGCCTAGTATCGTTAAATCAAAATTGATGGAAACGTACTGCTTGTCCTTAGTAAGTCTCGAGGACGAGACTTTTTCTAAGTTGGGTAGGGTGTAACACCCCGTTCCGTTCTAGCGGACTGCCGACTCAATCGACAAAAGTGCAACTGTCCCGACCCGCTTTGCCTCAAACGAGAAGCAAAGGATATCCAGACTTGTCCCTACAGGAATTCAGCTTTGGCTTTTAGAGGCTCGCTTGACGTATCGCTCTACCGAGGCAAATCATCGCTAAGGTGGGTGGTTACGGTGAACTTGTCTTTGCTTAGCCAGCACACATAAAATCTGGAATGTTCATGCTAGTCGCTAGGTGATTCACCCCATGCATGCTAATAAGAATCTAACGCACCTAGCTAAGGGAATAATCCCAACTTGTATTACTTATGCTAGAACATGGAAATTGAAATACTGCTTATATTCGGACCCTCGTATGCTAAGTCCCTAACGGTTTCATCTCTCGGCTTACCTTCAGGTCCGAACAAACGTGTTTACTTACGTTCCTTAGAATCGTATGCTTGCCTGCTTACGAATGTTTAGCGTTACTGTATTGTGCATATATTCTTGTAGGCCAGGAGACTATCAAATAGTCCTTCTGTGTAATTGAAACTGCAAGTATCCGGGACCGTTTGGTCACCAAGGCATCCCCGAATCAGGGGCATGCATCAAGGCAAGTGAATACTGTACAGTGATCACATCAAGTTTACCTTTAAACGAGAACCATGTTCAAGCTCGTTCATAGCGAAAACTCAAGATTTTACTCAAGTTATGGAATCAATATGGATATGGAATCGATTTAGAATCGATATGGATATGGAATTGATTTGGAATCGATATGGATATAGAATCGATATGGAATGGATATGGAATCGATATGGAATGGATATGGATAACCCTATAGACCTGCATGTTGCGGACAACTTGGTGCACAAGGTTTTGGAGGTTTCTTGGACGGTCGCCGGGGCACTGGAACCGATCTGATCCAGACGGAACATATGGATTAGTCAATTGGAATTGAGGATAAAGATGGCATGTGGCGGGGCTCGCTACCTGCGTCGCATATCATCTTCTATGTCGTGACTATAACTCATCCTTTATGGCTTTGCCAGCGACAATTGTCATATAGATAAGTCATCCTCGCTTAGCGACTATCCGTGTGCGAGTCATTGCATCGTGTTAATGAACAACTGAACACCTGAACGATCATGTTACAACAACACTCGTGTTTGCTTATGTTGTTGCCTTGATTTTCATTATGAATGCTCCTGAATGTTTATACTTGCCCGTGCTCGAATTAACAATGTTTGCCTTGGACAGGGAAGGCCAAATGGTAAGTCTTGCCGTGTTTCCTCTCATGTTGCACGGCGCACTGCCACACGAGTTAGGCTATTCGAATCTTGCATGAAACTGATCCTAAGGCAACTAGAAATACAACTCAATAGTAGGTGCACGGAACTTATATTACGTGTTTGGATTTGTCGAGCGGGCGAGTAGCTTCCCCACAAGTGCATTCAATATACTGATAATCCACCAGTTTGTATGGAGGGTACGGGAGAACCTCGTTCGGTGCGGACGCCTCCTTCGTGCGTACTAAGGCATGGAGATCACTCCGAAGCAGCGGCACGTCCAGAACGAAAGCACATATATAAGACATAATATTGGAGCATCGCCTGAACATCGCCTGTACAATCATTCTACAGTTGTAGCCACTTGGCACGCTTTTACTGTTTCAGAGAGAGAGGCTTGAGCGAATTATAATCTCGGCTATACGCCGCCTGTAACACTTGTTAATATCAATAAAAGAGCTTGCTTTACTTCAACTTGTGTTTCAATGCTTCCGCTATATATATTGTCGACACAGTGAACCTGTTACCGATCGCCTATGCGTTCATGACTCCGCTGCACTCGGACAATCTGTGCGACTCTGTGGCTTAGAACTCTTGCCGCCAGCCAATGAACCATGGCCTTGTACGGGCGTGGATAATGCTCGTGCGGCATCACGCCCGGATGGGTCAAGCAATTCGTTCTGCGGGAGCACTGGCGAGGGTGATTCCCGCCTAGCGGGAACGGCCGATTGCCTGCGGGAGATCGGGGCGTGACACATACCACGCTAGTCTATGCTCCGCCTATCAATAACTGCTAAGTCTTCTAACATGCATCACTATTAGCAGTTATACCCTATCCGTCGCACGCCTACACGCACAGGTGGCCAACCACATACGCAGGACCGTGCCCTATATGAGACTCACAACACGTGTACGAAATGTGTCAAGGCCTGGGAGTCATACCAATAACTCCACAACTTTAGGTGGGTCTACTAAACACTAGGTCAGACGCAAGTCCTAACGTCAACGCATTCGTTGACTGCACCCGAGTCTTTCTCGGACGCACACAGTTATCAAAGCTAAAACAATGAACAGGCAGCTGAAATACAGAAATTAAACAGTATAACAAGGAAAGGTATACTTGCCTGGCAAGAGAGCTGCAAAATATAACGTCTAGATGTCAAATGCCAAAAGCCATAAACTATCGCCTCAGAATAAATGTCTTCGAATGCTAAATAAACATCACCAACGTTTCCAGAATAAGTGAAATAGCTAGAAAACACTACCCTTTCGTCCAATTTGGACACAGGGGAAAAATACAGTTTCTGGTCAACACGGGGTCCACAAGTGCGATTAGCTGGCGACTTTTTATACCTTGCCTACTCGCTTGGAGCCATCCCCTTTGTCTGCCATCCTCTCTCAGGCCCAAAAGAAAAAAGATCCATCCTTTATTTCATAACCTGAAATTCTTCGTGTTGATCCTATTCGCCTTTTGGTTAACCGGGTTTGGGTGCATCCAACATGCTTAAGTTTTAGACTTTGCAAACCTCGATAACCACCCGCCCCTCTTTGAATGAGGCACTCTTTAGAAAAGACTCCCACTCCTAAACACGGAATAATCAGACGAGTGAGGCTGGACTTCGTAAACGGTGAGGTCCTCTCTATACACCGGAGCCCCCTCTTTCATTTAATCAAATGTTATTGTGAACTTGTATAGTTTACAATCTTTGGCTCTACCCATCAATTATACAATAATAGATAGCTCTTTTCACAAAAAAGGCTACCCATACAATGACGGCATTTAATTAGAAAAGTTGGCTAGGTAGCTGACCTTGTTAGTCCGTTCTTTCAAGAATAAGAACATGCTTTTTTGCTTCTTATAGTACTATTTCCTCCGCTTAATGGATAACTATTTGCTACCAATGGGGAATTTCTTCTCATCTCAAATGGAGGTGATTGGATTTGCACCAATGGAAACCATAAATTCCATACACAAACAATTATGGATATTCTACGTCTTGCACCGAAAAACGTGTCAGAGACAATGTTCTCCAAATTTGTCAAACTTAGTGTCAACAAGTCCAGAACGTCGATACAAACCCAACGGAATGTCCAGAACTGGATTCCGATGATCCGATCACAAAATTGCCCGTCAAGTGGAGCCGTGGGGCCCACGATACGGGATTTTGTCAATGTTCTCAGAATCGAACCAAACTTGGGTCACAGGACCAGCGTATTGCTATGAGTCCGATGGCGAAAGTTTCGTTTTGATCCAACGTGCGTACACAAAGTTACAGCATATTCCAGAACAGGCGGATACGGGACGTTGTCGACGGATATGTGTTGATTCCGATGTGCACGCACATCCAAATCAACTTCTGTGAAATCCTGCACGTCCGTATCAACGGCGCGCACGTTTCGGTAAAGATCGCGTGCGACTAAGTTGTCCCGTTTGGCGGGGCGTACTCAGTTCCGGGTGGAAACAGGGCATGGTTTTTCCTATTTTTGGATCGTAGTTCGCGATCGCCACAGGACGCGATGCACCGAGCGGGTTACACGGGCATCGAGAGGGTTACATAGCCTACGTGTCACAACTGACGGAAAAAAAAATGGAACAACAAGGAGAGAGAACGGGTTACCTGAACAGGGCTCCGTGGAAACTGAATTTCCCGTGTCCGCGAGTCGTCTTGACACAACATGACACAGTGTCCGGGCTGTGTCCGGCTGTTGTGTCCGGCTGCTGTGCTGTGTCCTGGTCACTGTTCAGGCTGAGGATCGTTGGGGCTTCGCCGTGGCGGCTCAGGGCATCGCCGGAGGAGGACAAGTGGTGGTGATGGGTGGTGGACAGGGTGTAGGCCGGATGGGGAAACGTTGGACATGGAGGAGGAGGTCGAGGTCAGTGATGGTCGGGGTCGGGTGGCTGGGTCGTGGCCGCTGCGTCGAGGGCTGGGGCTGCTGCTGGTGGTGGATGGTGGAGATGATCGGCTGGGGAGGAGGAGGTGACGTCAGAGTGGTCTCCGGCCATGGGGAGGCCGAGTAGGGCGGAGGAGGTAGAGGGGGTGATTGTATTGTTGGTGGTGGCGATTGTGCTGTGGGGGAAATCAGGCTCCGACGAGGTTGGGAGGGGAGAAGGACGGAGGAGGTGAAGTCAGGGAGGAGGTCGGGGTGTCGAGGCCGGCGGGGGGGGGGGTTCAGTCGAGAGGGGAAAGAGGGGAGGCTGCTGTGGTGGCGAGTGGCAGAGGCGATCAGGCTGGGGAGGAGGAGGAGGAGGTCGGGAAGGGGCGGGCGGAGCTCTTCGGCGGGGGTCGGCTCACAACTAGGGAGGCGGAGGTTGGGGGGGGTAGCTGACGGCTAGGGTTAGGGTTAGGGTTTTCTTTTATAGAAATTAATTTGAGGGATAATTTGGTAAATTCATAATTAAAGATATTTTATGGATATTTTCAGGTGGGTCCCGCTTCCAAATGGACGATGCAGGTTCACCCTCCAATGAGGGGGTGACACCTCACACTAAAAACTTGCAAAAAAGTCCCTATAATTTCATAAATTGCATATAGGTCCTATTTTGGGAAATTGTGCAATTACGCAATTGTCTGAGAAAAATACCCGATTCCTGAAAATGCTAAAATGCACAGAATTGAAGGGGAAAGCTGTGTGAGGGCCCTTAGGGGGTGGGGGTGAGCCTGGGCAGGGGCTGGGCCTGGTTTTGGGTGATACGAGTCACCGTATTAATTAATTAATAATTAATGCGCACGGTGTTCTCTAATTATTTAAAGGCAGGTAGGGCCATAATTTTAGTGCGGTATCAATATACTAATTGTAGTATACTCAAAGTAGGGTAATAACGTATTTTTGTTTGGGCAAAACAGGTGCATGTTGGGCCTCTAATTTCTATTGGAACAGGGAAGGGTACAGATCTGGGAATTTAAATACGTACATTTGTAACGATATTTGTGCGTCTAAAACGAGGCACAAAACAGAGTATCTGGGAGTTGCACAAGGTTCAGAAAAATATACTAGCATGTCTATGAGAGGTATGTGAACTTTGTTCGGGGATAACAGTCAAGGTAAAGCTCCAAATAATTCGGTGATGGACAGGTGCACATATCAATAGGATATGTAAGCAAAATAAATTAAAATATTATAATAAATCCTAAATTGCTAAAATAAATCCTAAAAATGCTGAAATCTGGTCGAGGGGTTTTACAATCTACCCAACTTATAAGAATTCCGTCCTCGAAGCCACGGTAGAAGTAAAAGACGGCATAAGGTATAATTTAATAAAGTAATTTATATCTTGGTTTACGAATAGGTTCAAAAAATGTTTACGCATGTCGTCCACACGCTTCCAGGTAGATTCTCCTGGCGCACCATGCTTCCATGCCACGTGGACCAAGGGAATAGACTGATTCCTCAATACCTTTTCTCGATGATCAAGGATTCCCACGGGTTGCTCTTGATACGACAAGCTCGGCCTAATGGTGATCTCCGAATGGTTGAGAACATGACTGCTGTCTGTCACATATCGCCTGAGTTACGATACGTGGAATACATCAAGTACTTTCTTAAGGGAAAGAAATGTGCTGACTTGGTGAGTCGGTCCATAGGAATTCTTAATCCTTACAAGTCAACCTAGTCATAGGTGCTGTTATCCATTTAGGAGTCAATCAATTATTCATTCAGGTGAAATTCATTTAGACCTCTGACAGCAAAATGATACATTCTTTATCGTAACACTTGAGTTCTGAACTTGACTCGAGTTACGAGGCAAAATTTTTACACTGCCACAGTGATGCATGTATCAGAAAAGTAGGTAGGTAGTGAAGGGTCATCTAAAGGTAGCACAATTTATATACTGAAATCAAGTCTAATAATAGAGTTTGGTAATTACCCAAGAAACAAACAGAAATAGCTACAGAAATAGTACACTTTTTGTGCTTATACTAAGCACGAGGTTTCGCCTTTCCGAAATAAGGGAAGACGGAAAACAATAATCAAGAGTTCAAGGGGGAGGTAATAGATTAGAAGTATGGGGATTCAAGGCGTTTAAAGAATTCAAATAGGAATTGTCAAGGCAGTTATGGATTAAAATGCTATTTTGGTAATTCCTATTCATATGCTCGTATCGGTACAGTTATATAGCTAATACGATATGCTCAAACATATCTAGAGGGCAAGTATATCCGCCTACTAATCACTATATGTCTCAATCCACGTAAGGTAGTTATGCGAAGGATGAACCAAGTGCACTATGGTTGATCAGACCGTAATATACTGATTCTGAAATGTATTATTATAGTACTCCAATAATACATATATCATGAATAAGCTTGATAAAGAATAAGCTTGCAAAACTAGGCTATAATAGCAGTATAAGTCAAGGTAGTATAGTAAATATAAGTACGCTAGATCTATGATATGAGAAATTATAAAATAATTCAAATTCATAAAAAGACTAGACTCTACCATCTCTACAGTTATTATTCTAACTCCTTGTCTAAGTTGCTAGTTGACCAAAAAGAGGTATGGCCTTCTAAGTTCTACCATCTTAATATACACTATAGGTTGTCCATATAAAATAGAGATTTAAGGTAGTCTGCGTAAAGTAGAGATTCGAAACGGTCTGCGAAAAATAGAGTTTCAAGTTGTCTGGCATAAGGTAGGGATTCAAGTAGTTTAGCGTAAATTAGGGATTCAAACTATCGACGTAAAGTAGAGATAAAATGGTTTGGCGTAAAGCATGGCTTCAGAGCTATCCGCGTAAAACAGAGAAGCGTAAAGTATAGCTTCAAAGTTGTCCACGTAAAAGTCTACTATACTTCCTGCGTAAAAATCTGCGCATAAAAGTCTGTGTGAAAGTCTGTGCGTAAAAGTTCTGCGCGTAAAGGTCTGCGTAAAATTTGTCTGCGCGTAAAAGATCTCCTGCGTTTGCAGCACAAAGTTGTACGAGGAACTTATGAGTTTGTCAGTCAAATTAGTGAATCCTGACACCTGACAAAAAGTACTGCACGATGATCGAGATGACGACTGTGAAGATAAATTTGCACGGAGACCCAGGTTGTCGTTTAGTGACTTTATTGGATACAAGTCATTTACGCTTGAGATAAGACAAAATCAAATATCCCGTCAAAAAGCTGTTTCTTTTGCACAGGGCTCGAGGCGTATCTCTGTATTTAATGCACAAGATTTGGTCATGACTAGGGAAAGCTAAGGCTGTAATAATTACGCTCACATCCTATCCTTATATTTTACGCCTAATCAGGTTACTCTACGCTGGTTATCTATTTATTCAAGAATCATCAAGTTTACGTAGGGCAGTTACCTACGTGGCTCTCATGACGTGTCATAAGGAAGATTAAGGGATCGTGGGTAGCAGTTGTCATAACTGCGGCATAAATGAGACAATCTTCTGCATAATTTGGCTTTTATGCCAACAAGAAAGTCATTTGGCTTTTACGCCAACTAGGCAGTTTGTTTGGCTTTTACGCCAACAAGAGTCAATTGGCTTTTAATCCAACAAGGGTAAATGGTCTCTGGCGTAAAACTGGGTTTATCCAAACATAGGATGAGGTTTCAGTCTTAGTATTCAACCTTGGATTTCTATTGGTTTCTTAAGACTAGGGTCAACACTATGGTCAATTCTCTAACTAATCCTAGTACTGTTTATACTACTCTCAAGTCATACATAAATACGTCAAGGGATAATGGTAAGTTAATCTATAGGTAGTGATGCTAGGGTTCATTAGGTAATATTGAAGACTAGGGTTCATTTAGTAATATGGAAGACTAGGGCTCATTTAGTGTCATACACTTGGTGATGTGTCAATGCCCTAGTTGTATTCTAAGTAAGAATATTACCCTAAGTATCATTCTATCAACAGGGATTTCTATATTCTAGCAGGGGCTATACTCAAAGAATATTAGGGAAGGACTGGATTCAAGCAAGATGCGATTTATTCAAATAGAATGGATTGGAAGGAAGATGAGTCATAGTCAATTATGGATGAGATTCTATATTCTAATCCTAGGTGCAGGCTTGCTCGGTACAGTAACGTAACCGAGACAATATGCTCTGACCTGCATGGGCCACCACTAAAAATATGTCACGCCCCAGTCCCAAAATACGTAGGACCAGGATACGTAAGCATGCCAACCGTATGAGTATGGCACTCCAATATATGGAAACCCTAACACACGTACGCTGTATATGAATAACAAAATCCACAAGTGGTATAAATCCAACGCAAGTCACATGGTATAATCTAGATCTTATCCATAAAACCAATATAAATAAATGACCAGCATCTATGAAACTAGATCTCAAATGAAAAGTATCTAAAGCTGGTAGTCGGATGAAAACAAATCCACTACCGGACTAGAAGAAAGAATAACGAGATAGATACCATATAAGTACAACAACTACCAACTACTGAGACTCGAAGAGAGGACCTGTGCGAAGTATAGGTAACCAGTCCGGAATCGCGCTCCTGCAAATACTCAAGAACAATACACCTGGAAAGGTACCAGGTCCTCAGAGGGACATAACAAGATACATAAAAGTATGCCACAAAGTAAATACTGTAAAACTCCAGGGCGACCTAACCATCTAAGTGAAATGTAACTTGAGGACAACCTTAGTGTATGGGAATGTGTAGGCTAGACATATGCTGACGTAATTCACCAATCGTGACAACCGGCTAGTATATACCACATATGCCCCCATTCGAGGGCACCTGCAATAATAACGTCCATCTCCGAGGAGCATGGTATCAGAATAATAATGTCCAACGTTCTATAGAGTTTGGTATCTGCAAAAACAACAAGTGACGTCCAACACTCTAAAGAACGTGGTATCTGCAATATATATATACGTCCGTATCACTCCGTCGAGTGCGGTATCTGTATAGAAGGAGTGGGTGTCCCATACGCCTACTAGTCGTCCTCCCCGCCCAATGATCTAAGCATGTTGTATCCACAACACGCGTCAGCTACTATGCCTCGGCATTGTAACTCTGGCTCATAGACTATCGTTAGAGCAAGGGTCCATCCTTACAACCAAACAAGGACAGGGATGGGACCATCGTACCACGCTAGTCTATGCTCCGCCTATCAATAACTGCTAAGTCTTCTAACATGCATTATTATTAGCAGTTATACCCTATCCGTCGTACGCCTACACGCACAGGTGGCCAACCATATATGCAGGACCGTGCCCTATATGAGACTCACAACACGTTTACGAAATGTGTCAAGGCCTGGGAGTCATACCAATAACTCCACAACTTTAGGTGGGTCTACTAGACACTAGGTCAGACACAAGTCCTAACGTCAACACATTCGTTGACTGCACCCGAGTCTCTCTCGGACGCGCACAGTTATCATAGCTAAAACAATGAATAGGCAGCTGAAATACAGAAATTAAACAGTATAACAAGGCAAGGTATACTTGCCTGGCAAGAGAGCTACAAAATATAACGTCCAGATGTCAAATGCCAAAATCCAGAAACTATGGCCTCAGAATGAACGTCTTTGGATACTGAAATAAACATCACCAACATTCCCAAAATAAGTGAAATAGCTAGAAAACACTACCCTTTCGTCCAATTTGGACACAGGGGAAAAATACAGTTTCTGGTCAATACGGGGTCCACAAGTGGGCCCGTCTTGCACCAAAAAATGTGCCAGAGACAATGTTCTCCAAATTTGTCAAACTTAGTGTCAACAAGTCTAGAACGTCGATACGAATCCAACGGAATGTCCAAAAATGGATTTCGATGATCCGATCACAAAATCGCCCGTCAAGTGGAGCCGTGGGGCCCACGATATATGATTTGTCAACGTTCTCAGAATCGAACCAAACTTGGGTCACAGGACCAGCGTATTGCTACGAGTCCGATGGCGCAAGTTTTGTTTTGATCCGACATGCGTACACAAAGTTACAACGTATTCCAGAACAGGCAAATACGGGACGTTGTCGGTAGATACACGTTATTCTGGTGTGCACGGACATCCAAATCAACTTCTGCGAAATTTTGCACATCCGTATCAACGGCGCGCACGTTTTGGTGAAGACAGCATGCGACCAAGTCGTCCCGTTTGGCAGGGCGTACTCAGTTCCGGGTGGAAATAGGACATGATTTTTCCTGTTTTTGGATCGCGGTTCACGATCGCCACAAGACGCGATGCACCGAGCGGGTTACACGGACATCGAGAGGGTTACATAGCCTACGTGTCACAACTGACAGAATAAAAAATGGAACAACAAGGAGAGAGAACGGGTTACCTGAACAGGGCTCTGTGGAAACTGAATTTCCCGTGGCCGCGAGTCATCTTGACACAACATGACACAGTGTCCGGGCTGTGTTCGGCTGCTGTGCTGTATCCTGGTCACCGTTCAGGCTGAGGATCGTCGAGGCTTCGCCGTGGTGGCTCAGAGCATCGCCGGAGGAGGGCAAGTGGTGGTGATGGGTGGTGGAAAGGGTTTAGGCCGGATGGGAAAATGCTGGACAGGGAGGAGGAGGAGGAGGTCAAGGTCGGGGATGGCCGGGGTCGGGTGGCTGGGTCGTGGCCGCTGCATCGAGGGCTGGGGCTGCTGCTGGTGGTGGATGGTGGAGATGATCGGCTGGGGAGGAGGAGGTGACATCGGAGTGGTCTCCGGCCATTGGGAGGCCAAGCAGGGCGGAGGAGGTAAAGGGGGTGATTGTGTTGGTGGTAGTGGCGACTGTGCTGTGGGGGAAATCGGGCTCCGACGAGGTCGGGGAGGGGAGAAGGACGAAGGAGGTAAAGTCAGGGAGGAGGTCGGGGAGTCGAGGCCGGCGGGGGGAGGGGGGTTCAGTCGAGAGGGGAAAGAGGGGTTGCTGCTGTGGTGGCGAGTGGCGGAGGCGATCGGGCTGGGGAGGAGGAGGAGGAAGTCGGGGGGGGGGGTAGCTGACTGCTAAGGTTAGGTTTAGGGTTAGGGTTTTCTTTTATAGAAATTAATTTTAGGGGTAATTTGGTAAATTCACAATTAAAGGTATTTTGTGGATATTTTCAGGTGGGTTCCACTTCCAAATGGACGGTGCAGGTTCACCCTCCAATGAGGGGGTGACACCTCATGTAACACCCCGTTTCGCTCAAGCGGACTGCCGTCTCAATCGGCAATCGTGCAGCTGTTCCGACCCGCTTTGCCTCGATCAAGAAGCAAAGGATATCCAGACTTGTCCCTACAGGAATCCGGCTTGGACTTTCAGAGGCTCGCTCAGACGTATCGCTCTACCAAGGGGAATCATCGCTAAGGTGGGTGGCTAAGGTGAACTTGTCTTTGCTTAGCCAGCACACATAAAATCTGGAATGTTTATGCTAGTCGCTAGGTGATTCACCCCTGCATGCTAATGAATCCAACGCACCTAGCTAAGGGAATAATCCCAACTCATATTGCTTGCTAGAACATGGAAATGAAATACTGCTTATATTCAGACCCTCGCATGCTAATTCCCTTAACGGTTTCAACTCTCGGCTTACCTTCGGGTCCGAGCAACGTGCCTGCTTATGTTTCTTAGAAACGCATGCTTGTCTGCTTAAATGTTACCGTGTTTTCATCCTAACCTCGGGAGACTACTACGTAGTCGTTCCGTGCCTGAACGAACCTGCAAGTATCCGGGACCATTAGGTTGCCAAGGCAATCCCCGAACCAGGGGCACGCATCAGGGTAACGAATACTGAACGTGAATCCTTAACGTGACAACTGAATGATAATCACATCAAGTTTATGTCTGAACGAGAATCACGTCACGTAACGAACGAATCTCAGCTCTTGGAGCAAACGCTCGTTCAGATCACGAATCATGGATTATCATTCAAGTTGTGGATTGAACTAACCCTGATCCTGACCTGCATGTCGCGGACAACTTGGAAACAAGGTTTAACGGTTCCACGGGCGGTCACCGGGGCACTGGGACCGTTCCGATCCGGATGGAACATCACGATAGTCTCACGTGCGGACAGGATGGCGTGTAGCGCCTCACGTGCTTTGTTGCACACCATCCTTGTTCAAAGACTAAACGGTCCTTTATGGCTATGCCAACGACTCCTGTTCATATAGATAAGTCATCCTCGCTTAGCGGCTATCCGCGTGCGAGTCACTGCATCGCATCGACTGAACACCTGAACGATCATGTTAAAATGACCCTCGTGTTTGCATATGCTTGCCTCCTGAATGTTTATACATGCCTCTGCTCGAATTAACAAGTTGCCTCAATGTTTGCCTTGGACAGGGAAGGAGATGGTAAGTTGGTAAGTCTTGCCGTGTTTCCTCTAACATCGCACGGCGCACTGCCCGACACGTTAGGCTATTCAATGTTTGCATGAAACTGATCCTAAGGCAACTAGAAAGACAACTTAATAGTTGTGCACGGAACCTGTATTACGTGTTTGGATTTGTCGAGCGGGCGAGTAGCTTCCCCACCAGTGCATTCAATGTACTGATAATCCACCAGTTTGTATGCAGGGTGCGGGAGAACCTCGTTCGGTGCGGACGCCTCCTTCGTGCGTTCTAAGGCCAGGAGACCCTCTGAAGCCTTGCAACGGTGCGTCCGGGACTGAAGCATATATACAAGACATAAGTTATGAACATCGCCTGACCATCGCCTGTACAATCATTCCACAGTTGTAGCCACTTGGCACGCTTTTACTGTTTCAGAGAGAGAGGCTTGAGCGACTTGTAATCTCGGCTATACGCCGCCTGTAATACTTGTTCATATCAATAAAGAGATTACTTTAACTTGTGTTTCAATGCTTCCGCTATATTTGTTGACTCAGTGAACCTGTTACCAATCGCCTATGCGTTCATGACTCCGCTGCACTCGGACAATCTGTGCGACTCTGTGGCTTAGAACTCTTGCCGCCAGCCAATGAACCATGGCCTTACACGGGCGTGGATCACGCTCGTGCGGCATCACGCCCAGATAGGTTAAGCGATCGTTCCGCGGGAGCGCTGGCGAGGGTGATTTCCGCCTAGCGGGAACGGCCGATTTGCCTGTGGGAGATTGGGGCGTGACAGGTTGGTATCAGAGCCTGGCTTCTACGCCTTTGGACTTCGATTCGATATCTCTGTTTCGAAACCTCGTTCGTGGGTTATGTGCACGCTCTCTCTCAATGCCTCGATGGGATGTTCCAACAATAAGTCTAAATACTTTCAAAATGCGTTTTGAATGATATGCTTGCTTGTCTGGTTGTATGCTGCGAGTGGCCTTTGTGCCAACCTGTTCGAACCCTTCGAGAGTATCGCTCGTAGCTTGTCCGATTTTCACTAACCCTAAGTTTGGTTGAATGCATCTATTCGAGGGACGCCTTGAACTAGTGCACCATCCAAGACTTAAGAAAAGGTGAAACTCGAGTGCTGAGACTTCGCTATCACTAAGCTGGTTGACGTGTTCACACTAGAAATGCATGTCAAAGGTGCGCACGATCCAGTCTAAGCGATATGCTGATTTCGACGCTTGTGCAAGTGAAGATCCAAATGAACAAGTGCAACGACTTGTCTAGGATTGCCTCAACCCTAGATTACTGCTTGTCCTTAGTAAGTCTCGAGGACGAGACTTTTTCTAAGTTGGGTAGGATGTAATACCCCGTTCCGCTCAAGCGGACTGCCGTCTCAATCGGCAATCGTGCAGCTGTTCCGACCCGCTTTGCCTCAATCAAGAAGCAAAGGATATCCAGACTTGTCCCTACAGGAATCCGGCTTGGACTTTCAGAGGCTCGCTCAGACGTATCGCTCTATCGAGGCGAATCATCGCTAAGGTGGGTGGCTACGGTAAACTTGTCTTTGCTTAGCCAGCACACATAAAATCTGGAATGTTTATGCTAGTCGCTAGGTGATTCACCCCTGCATACTAATGAATCCAACGCACCTAGCTAAAGGAATAATCCTAACTCATATTGCTTGCTAGAACATGGAAATGAAATACTGCTTATATTCAGACCCTCGCATGCTAATTCCCTTAACGGTTTCAACTCTCGGCTTACCTTCGGGTCCGAGCAACGTGCCTGCTTATGTTTCTTAGAAACGCATGCTTGTCTGCTTAAATGTTACCGTGTTTTCATCCAAACCTCGGGAGACTACTACGTAGTCGTTCCGTGCCTGAACGAACCTGCAAGTATCCGGGACCATTAGGTCGCCAAGGCAATCCCCGAACCAGGGGCACGCATCAGGGTAACAAATACTGAACGTGAATCCTTAACATGACAACTGAATGATAATCACATCAAGTTTATATCTGAACGAGAATTATGTCACGTAACGAACGAATCTCACCTCTTGGAGCAAACGCTCGTTCAGATTACGAATCATGGATTATCATTCAAGTTGTGGATTGAACTGACCCTGATCCTGACCTGCATGTCACGGACAACTTGGAAACAAGGTTTAACGGTTCCACGGGCGGTCACCGGGGCACTGGGACCGTTCCGATCCGGATGGAACATCACGATAGTCTCACGTACGGACAGGATGGCGTGTAGCGCCTCACGTGCTTCGTTGCACACCATCCTTGTTCAAAGACTAAACGGTCCTTTATGGCTATGCCAACGACTCCTGTTCATATAGATAAGTCATTCTCGCTTAGCGGCTATCCGCGTGCGAGTCACTGCATCGCATCGACTGAACACCTGAACGATCATGTTAAAATGACCCTCGTGTTTGCATATGCTTGCCTCCTGAATGTTTATACATGCCTCTGCTCGAATTAACAAGTTGCCTCAATGTTTGCCTTGGACAGGGAAGGAGATGGTAAGTTGGTAAGTCTCGCCGTGTTTCCTCTAACATCGCACGGCGCACTGCCCGACACGTTAGGCTATTCAATGTTTGCATGAAACTGATCCTAAGGCAACTAGAAAGACAACTTAATAGTTGTGCACGAAACCTGTATTACGTGTTTGGATTTGTCGAGCGGGCGAGTAGCTTCCCCACCAGTGCATTCAATGTACTGATAATCCACCAGTTTGTATGCAGGGTGCGGGAGAACCTCGTTCGGTGCGGACGCCTCCTTCGTGCGTTCTAAGGCCAGGAGACCCTCTGAAGCCTTGCAACGGTGCATCCGGGACTGAAGCATATATACAAGACATAAGTTGTGAACATCGCCTGACCATCGCCTGTACAATCATTCCACAGTTGTAGCCACTTGGCATACTTTTACTGTTTCAGAGAGAGAGGCTTGAGCGACTTGTAATCTCGGCTATACGTCGCCTGTAATACTTGTTCATATCAATAAAGAGATTACTTCAACTTGTGTTTCAATGCTTCCGCTATATTTGTCGACTCAGTGAACCTGTTACCGATCGCCTATGCGTTCATGACTCCGCTGCACTCGGACAATCTGTGCGACTCTGTGGCTTAGAACTCTTGCCGCCAGCCAATGAACCATGGCCTTACACGGGCGTGGATCACGCTCGTGCGGCATCACGCCCGGATAGGTTAAGAGATCGTTCCGCGGGAGCGCTGGCGAGGGTGATTCCCGCCTAGCGGGAACGGCCGATTTTCCTGCGGGAGATCGGGGCGTGTCACCTCACACTAGAAATTTATAGAAAAGTCCCTGTACATTCATAAATTGCATATAGGTCCTATTTTGGAAAATTGCACAATTACACAATTGTTTGGGAAAAACACCCGATTCCTGAAAATGCTAAAATGCACAGAATTGAAGGGGAAAGCTGTGTGAGGGCCCTGAGGGGGTGGGGGTGAGCCTGGGTAGGGTCTGGGCCTGGTTTTGGGTGATACGGATCACCGTATTAATTAATTAATAATTAATGCGCACGGTGTTCTATAATTATTTAGAGGCAGGTAGGGCCATATTTTTAGTGTGGTGTCAATATACTAATTGTAGTATACTCAAAGTAGGGTAATAACGTATTTTTGTTTGGGCAAAACAGGTGCATGTTGGGCCTCTAATTTCTATTGGAACAGGGAAGGGTACAGATCTGGGAATTTAAATACGTACATTTGTAACGATATTTGTGCGTCTAAAACGAGGCACAAAACAGAGTATCTGGGAGTTGCACAAGGTTCAAAAAAATAGACTAGCATGTCTATGAGAGGTATGTGAACTATGTTCGGGAATAACAGTAAAGGTAAAGCTCCAAATAATTCGGTGATGGACAGGTGCACATATCAATAGGATATGTAAGCAAAATAAATTAAAATATTGCAATAAATCCTAAATTGCTAAAATAAATCCTAAAAATGCTGAAATCTGGTCGAGGGGGTTTACACATTTTCCTTGATGGAATATGTCCAAAGATAAACATATCTGAAAATCTGAATACCTTTCAGAGACTTTACCCCCGAACCCCCACGGGGGATATTGCCTCCTCGACCCTCGTCCACTGACCGGGTAGTGGACCCCCGGGTGCAAGGCTTCGGATAAGTCGTAGGCGGTTCAGAGAAATTTTCTGGTACAATACCGTCTTTGGCTCATTATCATTTTATCATAGCATATATCCATGTTTATCTTGCTTATTGCTTTATATAGATATATGTTAGACGAATAAAGCAATATACAAAAGAAAATATTAAAACTTTAATGCATATCTAGACAATGCCGAATAGAAGTTACTATAGTGATTGATCGATTATCATAAGGCTAAACTTAATCAATTATCCATATTTAAAAACATAATATAAATATTGGGCCAATAGGGAGAAGGGCTCATCCTCGACGGTCTACAGCCGCGATGATCTCCTATGCGGAGGCAGATGAAAAGACGATGATCCCTGAGTCTGAGGCCGCTATTGAAGAGCATGTACCTGAGGGTTCGGGTGAACATGCCCGAGAGGGGCCGCTGATGGAACCGTCTACTCTAAATATCTATGTGGATGACTTGGACACAATAGGGATGGCCCTGACTACACTGAACAAGCCACAAGTTCGGCCATCCACTCAGGGTATGTTGCTTCTTACTTTCTCAAGAAATAAGATTTTTTAACTTCCATTCTCTATCCTTTGGGTGAGGTTGATTACGGGTTGTTTTTGTCATGCAGGCCCTGCCTCTCCCTTGAAGATGGTGAATGTGGCTGCCGAGGAAGGCATAGAGGAAGAAAAATATGGGGGACTAATTCGGAAGAGGCATGAGTCCCTCATTTGCTCTTTTAGGGTTGAAGAACACCCTGTGGGGCCTCCTATAGAGGCTGATGTGGATAAGTATTCTATAGTTTTGGATCCATCTGGGGCAGTGCGTACCCCTCTATCTTTCGTTGCCAGGCGATCCGATATGGTACATCTATGAGTACCTAAGCTGCGCCGGTTGATATTGTCGAGTTGCCTAGCATCTAGATGCTTCTTTCGACTGGGAAGGTGTTGGCCATAATTAAGGCATCTCGTTATTCTTCGGCTGCAGTTCCGCTTCCTTGACCGTCTAGTGTTACTATGCCTACTTTGCAGCCAGTAGTAGCCCCTTATGTTCTGACTCCTTTGATGCCTTCCACCCTTGTAGATGTAGAAGAATCCACGAGGATTACCATTCAGAGCTTCTACATACTGCAGAAGTAGGGGGTTCAAACCATTCTGGGGCAAAACAAGTCCTCCTCCTGGGCTAAGCACTATGCCAGGGGTCAAGGCGAGATCTTGAGGAATCTTTTTGACCTTGAGCAGATAGCTGACTTGTTACTCCAAAAGTTGATTGAGGTATAGTAGCACTTGGATGAATTACAATAGGCATGATAGGTTGATATAGTTGTCGTAGTGGCCAAGGAGCGTGAGCTTCTCTTAATTTCTATAGAGCAGGTGAGGGTTGCCTATGCAAAGAACAAGGAGGCCCTGGAGCGAGACCTCAAGAAGCTGTCACTCAGGTATAATGAGTTGAATAACCGAGGGGAGGCCTACATTGTTCGAGAAGATTGTGTGACCTATACAATGACTGAGATTAACAAGCAGATCATACAACTCCAAGCCAAACTTAATATTTTGGAGGCAATCTCCATGAGGCTCGTCAAGAAAGGTAGGCTATTTGCATAATCTAGTAAGATGGCCCAGTATTCTACTTGCCTAGAGGACACTTTGAAGAAACTAGAGGACAAGTACCAGGCCTACGCCCATCTTGAGGATCTCGCGACTGTAGATCAAGAAGCTGAGCACCGGGTTAGAGCGAGGATTGATGCTACCATTTCCCCACTTCGGGGAAGAATAGAGTAGTTATGTTCCGATGCATAGCATCATGTAGTCTTTGTCCTGTCTTTCTTTTCTTTTTCTTTTTTTGTTTTGATTGAGGAATTAGTAAATCTCTCGATGTAGTTGGACCTTTGTTTCCCTTTTGCAAAAGAAATAAAAGTTTTTATTTTTGTTAGTAATTATGTGTGAACCTTGGATATTCTACTATAGGTAATATGGACGTAGTACGATACCGTAGTTGTTAAGGACATCCCACTGGGGGATCCTTGGTGGACCTATTACTTTTACGCACTTGAGTGCAAGTAATAAGTTTAAAATAAAATCCTTTCAGAGGTGATATGGACATGATAGATTTTGCAGACTTATCATCGCTAGTGTACCTATAGTTAAGTACGAATGATAAGTTTGGATGAAGATAGATATCAGAGGTATGATGGATACGACAATTGATAGTCAAAATATGGAGGTTTACTTAAAGGTAATATAGATATGGCAAACCATGGTGGAGAGAAATGTTAGGACCGTAGTTCAGAGGTGGTATATGTAGGATCGTGAGGCTACTCTAGAAAGGGGGTAAATAGAGTACAGCAGAATAATCTACCCAATTTATAATTATCAGAATGAAGGCAGTAGCTAACTAACAGTGTATATAAAGACAGTAAAGTAAAGTAGTAAAGTAGAGAGGGAAAGCAAACACAAACACCAAGATGTATACTAGTTTCCCTCTGAGAGGACTAGTCCAGTCCCGAGAACTCAAGCCCAGAGTTTCTCCACTATAATCACCAATATTGAAACACAAGCTTTGATCTGAAGGCTTGCCACTTCTTTACACCATGAGTTTTGATCCGAAGTCTCGCAACTTCATAACTTAGAGAGAGAGAGAGAGAGAGAGAGAGAGAGAGAGAGAGAGAGTAACCGATTGAACAAAGCTCTTTACAACTTAGAAGACTTCTAGACCAAGATTGTACATGGCATTAGGAAGGCTAGGGAGTTGTTCTTTAGATGGAAAAGTTAAGGCTTAGAGGTCTGCTCACAATAGGATAGAAGACTTAAGAATAGTTGAGTTGGTTGTGTTGTTATGAATGAGAATTCCAATCCTATTTATAGGTTATAGGCAAACAGAATTCGGTTAGAATTCAGTCAGGGTTTAATTCAAATTTCCAACTGTTGGACCAAGAAATCATGAGTTATTGAAATTGTTGATTTCATACGAAAAGGGTAACCGAGTTCGGTCCAAGTTCGGCGCGAGTTCAGCCCGAGTTCGGTCTTCTAGTATGGTATACTTTGTAAATAAATGTAGCCTAATTTGGTGGATAGGTTCTTTAGTTTATTTGAGTGGAATAGGTATCTGGTTTATAGGTTCTTGGTTTAGCCAGTGCGACTCAGCATACATCATTCCTAGACTCAAATAAATACAGATTATATTTGAATAGACATAATACAGATGACATGTAGTAGCAGTGTTAAGGAATCAGATGCGACATATCAATGCATAGTTTAGTTAACTATCAAAATCAAGTTGACTGAGACCGGATGGGCTACCAATCTCTCCCATTTTGATAATTGAAAAATTATGAATAATACTGCAAGTCTTTGATATGGCTCCCCCGTAAGTGTGGAGCAGTTGATATGCTAAAGACAACATCTGTCAAGTATCGTCTTGTATGCTAGTATCATGTATTCTTTCTCCCCCGTTGTCATTTGATCGAAATAGCATGCTCTTCCAAAATCGGTGAGATACCAAGAAAAACAAGAGAGTAAAAAGTATACATGATAATATATAATGACAAAAAAAAATTTGCATTAAACTTTTATTCATTTGAAAGAAAAACATACAAAAGTGGATGTGTAAATGGAAACATCATAGTAAACAACTCAAAGTAAACTTGTTAACATTCAAATCGATTGAGTAACTAGTTGTCATTTTCTTCATCTTCATCATCTGGTTCAAGTATTCTGTTTGGATCAAAGAAGGCATCGGCTGGATTCAAATATCGTTGAACATATGGGTGATCAATATGAAATCCTTGTTAATTTGGATTCCGAAAAATCAAAAAAGGTCCAGCTGGGTGCTTCAATAGGCTGTACTAAATATCTATCAAAGTGTTGCCAAGAGCCCGAGTCTGAAGAGTTTATCAATGATCAATAGCACGATTGCGTAAATCTTCTTGGTGGAAGCTATAGAAGCATGAAATACGCTGGGGAATTGTACGCGTATTATACAGTCAAAACCCCCAACATACATGCAGTCCACGTAAAATATAGCTTCAAGGCTGTGTGGCATAAAATATGACTTCAGAGCTATACGCATAAAACAAAGCTTCAAGGCTGTGTGGCATAAAATATGGCTTCAGAGCTGCTCGCGTAAAACAGGGCTTCAGAGATATTTGGCGTAAAGTAGAGCTTCAAAGCTGCCCGCATAAAAGCAGCGCTTCAAGGCTATTTTGGCGTAAAAAGGTTGCTATACCTCCGTGCATAAAATTTAAAATACGTTTGTTTTTAATGCAGCATAAAATTGTACGAGGAACTCTTTGTATTCCTCGGATGAATTTGTCAGACAAAACAGTAAACCTGACTCCTGACAAAAGTACTGCACGATGATCGAGAGGACGGCTGTTATGGTGATTTTGCACAAAGATCCAGGCTGTCGTTGAGTGACATATTCTTGATACAAGTCATTTTTACGCATTCAAAGAATACGCTGCCTATTCTATATGGGCAGAAATGAGTTTTTATGCTCAAGATGGGACAAAATCAGACGCCACGTCAAAAGCTATTTCTCGTACAGAGCTCGAGGCATATCTCTGCATTTAATGCACGAGATGGGGGCAGATCTCTGTATTTAATGCACGAGATTTTGTTCTATTTTTAAATGACTCGGAAAGCTAAAACTGTGGCTAATACGCTCACATCACCTTCCTTGTATTTTACGCCAACCAGGCTATTTTCAACTATAGGAGTACGCTGTATGCTATCTCCTCAAAATACGCCAACTCGGCTATATTAGCAAAGGCACGTGATAAGGCTATTTAGCCCAGAATACGCTCAAGACCTCAGTCATGACGGATAAATTGGCTATTTTACGCTGGTTATCTATTGTTCATGCATCATCAAGTTTTACGCAGAGCTTGTCTTTTATACCAATGAGACAATTATTTGGCTTTTACGCCAACCATCTTTACGCAAGGTACAGTTACCTACGTAGCTTGCATGCCATGATCTTCGAGAAGAAGTTATACGCGTTACCTCATAAAGGGACATGTGTCATACGCATATTCAGAAGACAATAGGAACGTGGGTAGCAGTTATCATAACCGCAGCATAAAAGAATTCTTCTTCACAGTTTGGTCTTTTACGCCAACAAGACAGTTATTTAGCCTTTACGCCAACCATCTTTATGTAAGGTGCAGTTACCTACGTAGCTTGCATGCCATGATCTTCGAGAAGAAGTTATACGCGTTACCTTATAATGGGATATGTGTCATACGCATATTCAGAAGATTATTTGAACGTGGGTAGCAGTTATTATAACCGCCGCGTAAAAGATGTAACTTTTTTCACAGTTTGGCTTTTACGTCGACTAGGCAGTTATTTGGCTGATCTCTATAAATAGAGACCCCTGGTCACAGGGGAAGGAGATCAGACAGAAGAACAAGGAGAGATCAGAGAGAGAGAGAGAGAGAGAGAGAGAGAGAGAGAGAGAGAGCACAGACAGAGAGTGTTGGTTGACAACTTTGGCAACGAGAATTCAATCCCACTTGCAACCTTTGAAGCTTCTTCTTCTTCTTCTTCTTCTTCTTCTTCTTCTTCTTCTTCTTCTTCTACAACACTTCTTCATCATCGTGTGGTCCAAGAAATAAAGTAATCGATCGCAGATCAGACTTCTATATCAATACTTTCCCAGAATTATTTTATTGTACTTAACATCCTCGTATAGGATTAATTGTACTCTCTTTTTTGTTTGTAAGTAAAAAGAAAGGTTTTGTATAAACCCTCTTCCTCATTTTGTTTATCACCAAACAAAGATGGTGACTCTGATGGGGACAACTTTCTCATCTGACGAGAAAGTAATTGCTCGACATGATGCTGTATCCGTCGGATCGACGAAGAAGACTTTGGTCATCCAGTTCGACCAATCTGCCTATGAAGACATGCTTCATGCAGGGGGTAGCTCTCATCCCTCCTCTGTCCAGAACAACCGGAAGCTGCATAAAGTGTGGATGCCTAAGACATCCTCTACCCTTCTTGCAAGCTCTCACTTGTAACACCCGTTCTGCTCAAGCGGACTGCCGTTTCAAACGGCAATAGTGCAGCTGTCCCGACCCGCTTTGCCTCAAATAAGAAGTAAGGATATCCAGACTTGTCCCTACAGGAATCTGACTTAGGCTTTCAGAGGCTCGCTTGGCGTATCGCTCTACCGAGGCGAATCATCGCTAAGGTGGGTGGCTACGGTGAACTTGTCTTTGCTTAGCCAGCACACATAAAATCTGGAATGATACATGCTAGTCGCTAGGTGATTCACCCCCTGCATGCTAATAAATCCAACGCACCTAGCTAAGGGAATAATCCCAACTCATATTGCTTATGCTAGAACATGAAAATTGAAATACTGCTTGTATTCAGACCCTCGCATGCTAAGTCCCTAACGGTTTCATCTCTCGGCTTACCTTCGGGTCCGAGCAAACGTGCCTGCTTATGTTCCTTAGAAACGCATGCTTGTCTGCTTAAGAATGTTTAATGTTATTATATTGTGCATGCATTATTGTTAGCCAGGAGACTATCAAATAGTCCTTCTGTGCAAGTAAACCTGCAAGTATCCGGGACCGTCTGGTCACCCAAGGCATATCCCCGAACCAGGGGAATGCATCAAGTAAGAATGAATATGAACGTGAATCACTTGAATGATAATCATGCCAAGTTATGCATCTGAACGAGGATCGTGTTATCTACTGATTGAATCCCAGCTCGTGGAGCAATATGCTCGTTCAGACTAAGTTTAAGTTTCATGATTATCATGTCAAGCTATGGATAATGGATAGACCCTGACCTGCATTATCGCGGACAACTTGTGCACAAGGTATGTTATGTTGAGTTCCGCGGACGGTCACTGGGGCACTGGGACCGATCCGATCCGGACGGGACGTATGAGCAGTCGTATGTTATGGGGCAAGGTGTTATGCAGTGGGGCTTGCCACCTGCGTTGCATATCATTCTGTGTCTTGAGACTGTGAACCATCCATAATGGCTACGCCAAAGACTTATGTTCATATAGATAAGTCATCCTCGCTTAGCGGCTATCCGCGTGCAAGTTATTGTATAGCATCAATGAACTGAACACCTGAACGATATGAAAATAACGACCCTCATGTTTGAATATGCTATGCTCCTGAATGTTTATACTTGCCCGTGCATGAATTAACAATATTTGCCTTGGACAGGAAAGGACAAATGGTAAGTTGGTAAGTCTCGCCGTGTTTCCTCTCATATCGCACGGCGCACTGCCACACGAGTTAGGCTATTCAATATTTGCATGAAACTGATCCTAAGGCAACTAGAAAGACAACTTAATAGTTGTGCACGGAACCTATATTACGTGTTTGGAATTTGTCGAGCGGGCGAGTAGCTTCCCCACCAGTGCATTCAATGTACTGATAATCCACCAGTTTGATATGCAGGGTGCGGGAGAACCTTGTTCGGTGCAGATGCCTCCTTCGTGCGTGCTAAGGCCAGGAGTTTCCTCTGAAGCCTTGCAACGGTGCATCCGGAACTGAAGCACATATACAAGACATAATATTGTGAACATCGCCTGATCATCGCCTGTACAATCATTCCATAATTATAGCCACTTGGCACGCTTTTACTGTTTCAGAGAGAGAGGCTTGAGCGACTTGTAATCTCGGCTATACGCCGCCTGTAACACATATTTATATCAATAAAAGAGTTGCTTTACTTCAAACTTGTGTTCCAATGCTTCTGCTATATTGTCGACTCAGTGAACCTGTTACCGAATCGCTATGCGTTCATGACTACGCTACACTCGGACAATCTGTGTGACTCTGTGGCTTAGAACTCTTACCGCCAGCCAATGAACCATGGCCTTGCACGGGCGTGGCTCACGCTCGTGCGGCATCACGCCCGGATGGGTTCAAGCGATCGTTCTGCGGGAGCGCTGGCGAGGGTGATTCCCGCC
Organism: Iris macrosiphon; assembly: GCA_036927795.1. Lineage (NCBI taxonomy): Eukaryota > Viridiplantae > Streptophyta > Magnoliopsida > Asparagales > Iridaceae > Iris > Iris macrosiphon. The sequence goes on along the minus strand of JAYESA010000016.1, from coordinate 26,377,012 downwards.
TAGCAGGAACAGCCAATTTGCCTGCGGGAGATCGGGGCGTGACATAGTGGTTTCAGAGCCTGGCATCTATGCCTTTGGACTTCAATTCAATATCTCTGTTTCGAAAGCTCGTTCGTGGGTTATGTGCACGCTCTCTCTCAATGCCTCGATGGGATATTCCAACAATAAGTCTAATACTTTTAAAATGCGTTTTGAATAATATGATTGCTTATCTGGTTGTATGCTGCGAGTGGCCTTTGTGCCAACCTGTGCGAACCCTTGAGAGTATCGCTAGTAGCTTGTCCGATTTTTACTAACTCTAAGTTTGGTTGAATGTATCTATTCGAGGGACGCCTTGAACTAGTGCACCATCCAAGACTTAAGAAAAGGTGAACTCGAGTGCTAAGACTTCGCTATCACTAAGCTGGTTGACGTGTTCACGCTAGAAGTGCACTTTGAAAGTGCGCACGATCCATTCTAAGCGATATGCCAATTTTGAAGCTTGTGCAAGTGAATATCCAAATGAACAAGTACAACGACTTGTCTAGGATTGCCTCAACCCTAGATTATTGCTTGTCCTCAGTAAGTCTCGAGGACGAGACTTTTTCTGAGTTGGGTAGGATGTAACACCCGTTCCGCTCAAGCGGACTGCCGTTTCAAACGGCAATAGTGCAGCTGTCCCGACCCGCTTTGCCTCAAACAAGAAGCAAGGATATCCAGACTTGTCCCTACAGGAATCCGACTTAGGCTTTCAGAGGCTCGCTTGGCGTATCGCTCTACCGAGGCGAATCATCGCTAAGGTGGGTGGCTACGGTGAACTTGTCTTTGCTTAGCCAGCACACATAAAATCTGGAATGATACATGTTAGTCGCTAGGTGATTCACCCCCTGCATGCTAATAAATCTAACACACCTAGCTAAGGGAATAATCCTAACTCATATTGCTTATGCTAGAACATAAAAATTGAAATACTGCTTGTATTCAGACCCTCGTATGCTAAGTCCCTAACGGTTTCATCTCTCGGCATACCTTCGGGTTCGAGCAAACGTGCCTGCTTATGTTCCTTAGAAACGCATGCTTGTCTACTTAAGAATGTTTAATGTTATTGTATTGTGCATGCATTCTTGTTAGCCAGGAGACTATCAAATAGTCCTTCTGTGCAAGTAAACCTGCAAGTATCCGGGACCGTCAGGTCACCCAAGGCATATCCCCAAACCAGAGGAATGCATCAAGTAAGAATGAATATGAACGTGAATCTCTTGAATGATAATCATGCCAAGTTATGCATCTGAACGAGGATTGTGTTATGTACTGATTGAATCCCAGCTCGTGGAGAAATATGCTCGTTCAGACTAAGTTTAAGTTTCATGATTATTATGTCAAGCTATGGATAATGGATAGACCCTGACCTGCATTATCGCGGACAACTTGTGCACAAGGTATATTATGTTGAGTTTCGCAGACGGTTACTGGGGCACTGGGACCGATCCGATCCGGACGGGACGTATGAGCAGTCGTATGTTATGGGGCAAGATGTTATGTAGCGGGGCTCGCCACCTGCGTTGCATATCATTCTGTGTCTTGAGACTGTAAACCGTCCATAATGGCTACGCCAGCGACTTATGTTCATATAGATAAGTCATCCTCGCTTAGCGGCTATCCGCGTGCGAGTCATTGCATAGCATCAATGAACTGAACACCTGAATGATATGAAAATAACGACCCTCATGTTTGTATATGCTATGCTCCTGAATGTTTATACTTGCCCGTGCATGAATTAACAATATTTGCCTTGGACAGGGAAGGACAAATGGTAAGTTGGTAAGTCTCACCGTGTTTCCTCTCATATCGCACAGCGCACTGCCACACGAGTTAGGCTATTCAATATTTGCATGAAACTGATCCTAAGGCAACTAGAAAGACAACTTAATAGTTGTGCACGGAACCTGTATTACGTGTTTGGGATTTGTCAAACGGGCGAGTAGCTTCCCCACCAGTGCATTCAATGTACTGATAATCCACCAGTTTGATATGCAGGGTACGGGAGAACCTCGTTCGGTGCGGATGCCTCCTTCGTGCGTGCTAAGGCCATGAGTTTCCTCTGAAGCCTTGCAATGGTGCATCCGAAACTGAAGCACATATACAAGACATAATATTGTGAACATCGCCTGATCATCGCCTGTACAATCATTCCACAATTGTAGCCACTTGGCACGCTTTTACTGTTTCAGAGAGAGAGGCTTGAGCGACTTGTAATCTCAGCTATATGCCGCCTATAACACATGTTTATATCAATAAAAGAGTTGCTTTACTTCAAACTTGTGTTCCAATGCTTCCGCTATATTGTCGACTCAGTGAACCTGTTACCGAATCGCTATGCGTTCATGACTCCGCTGCACTCGGACAATCTGTGCGACTCTGTAGATTAGAACTCTTACTGCCAGCCAATGAACCATGGCCTTGCACGGGCGTGGCTCACGCTCGTGCGACATCACGCCCGGATGGGTTCAAGCGATCGTTCCACGGGAGCGCTGGCGAGGGTGATTCCCGCCTAGCGGGAACGACCGATTTGCCTGCAGGAGATCGGGGCGTGACATCACTCTCTGATCAACAAAGCTGTGACAAGACAGCCAATACGCCCAGTGCGTAAAGGTCTGTCTCCCGTCTGTGACATGGTAGACAAGACTTCTGGCAATGCCTCAGTACCAATCCAGAAGTTCCCAATACGCCCTGTGTGTAAAAATTTGTCTCCCATTTGTGACATGGCAGACAAGACTTCTGGCAATAACTCAGTGCCAATCCAGAAATTTTAAACACGCCTTGCGCATAAAACTTTGTCTCCCGTCTGTGACGTGGCAGACAAAATTTCTGGCAAGGCCTCAGTGCCAATTCAGAAATTTCAAACGCGCCCTGCACGTATAATTACATCTCCCATCTATGATGAGGCAGATGGACCGTTTGATCACATCAAGGGAAAACAAAAGGCGAATCTCTCAACCTCTAGGCTTTTACCCACTTTACAGATTACGCAAACTTTTCCTGTTTTACGTGAACCTATAAAAATATCTAAATTACGCCAGGATAGGTCTGTCTGTGTAAAGAAGACTCGTTTCACGGGAAGATACGCTCCTCAGACAGATAATGGACCATATGCTACTCATATGGGTGAACCGCTGTATTTTTATGGCAGAGAAAGGGTTATGATTCCTAATCTACACATTCCTACTGATGTAAAAAGGTAGAATAAGCCTTATTCTTCTTCTTGTAATCTCCCTGATTTGCGTGATTTCTTGATCCAAAAATGCAAAGACAGGGGATCTCCTAATATGACTATTACACCCCCTAGAGAACATTATTGTAATAGTCATGAGGTAGTAGTTAACTATAACTGTTCTAAAGCAATACGGTCAGTTTTTGTCATGTCCCAGTCCCAAAAATATACAGGACTAGGCCACGTGGCAATAGCTAGCTGTCACGTCTCCGAGGATATCCCAATTTAATGGATTCTAACGAAGAGTGCTACGCTGTCCTAAAATACTAACATATCCAATATCAATATCAACAGGTAATCTAATCTCATCCACAAATATAAACAGCAAGAATGTACTAATAATAAATGCTGGAAGATAAACACCAGTCTCAAATATCATAGTACAACCAAGAATGTCTGGTGGGAACAAACCCACTACTATGACGAAATAAAGTACTGAAATGATAGATAAAAGAGTAATGACTAGGGCATCGGCTGACTAGATAATGATGCTCCCAATCCTAGGTAGAAGGCCTACCAAGTGATCACGAAAACTCTGATGGTAACACCTCTAGCTTCTTTGCGGTAGCGAACCTCGTCTCCTGTCCTGGGTAGTACATAGTGGGGTAATATGCATCGTCCAAATTTAGAAATGTACCAGGTCCTCAGAGGGAGGTAACAAGATACATAGAAATATGTCATATATAAATACTGAATAAAATAGATACAATAAAGGGTGTGCTAACCATCTAAGTGAATGCAATATGAGAACAACTTGGGTACGTATGGGTAGGCGTAGGCATAACGTCTAACACTCCGAAGAGCGTGGTATCTGTAACGTCCAACACTCCAAAGAATGAGGTATCTGTAATATATATACATCCGTATCACTCCGAAGAGCGCGGTGTCTGCAATAAAGGAAGTCATTGGATCCGTGGCTACTCCGGATACGACGGGGTCCAATGTTTGTATCCCATATGCCTACTAGTTGTCCTCTCCGCCCAATGTAGATACACTAGTCGAATACTCGACGTGTGTACCACGTATCTATATGCCAGTCTCTACAAATAAAATATCCTGAGTTATGTACTAACCGTGATGCATGTCACACGCACCGATAGCTAGTCGAATACGCGAACCCGCACCCCAATATGAATGTCACAGTGAATACGTGTAAAGTGTCAGGTCTTGGAAGATATCAACGTATCCTCCTAACTGGGGTGAGTCTACTAGTGACTAGGCCAAGTATACTAAATCATCGACGTATCGGTCGATAGCACCAGAGTCAAACTCACACACACACAGTCATATGCAATAAGCAAGAAAACATCATACAACATATGTAATATTTAAATTAGACAGTAATATGGCAAGGTATCTTGCCTGGGTCTTCAAGCTGTGAATGCCAAAAGTCAGTTCCTGTAGTGTCTCCTGGCGGGTCCGATGATCCTAAACACAATATAATATAGCAATCCAGTATCAGACACTAAGTAGTATTTAAATAATTAAGACGTTCTTAGATACTGTTGCAGGTGCACGGTTGACTGAATACAGCGTCACGTGTACACGTAGCTATGGTGTACCCGTGTTCTATCTTTGGTCAACGTGTGCCTTGCGACTATAAATTACCGAGTTTTGGGTTGACAACTATTTATGCTCTGTGTGAATACATGTCCTTGGTTTCTATGCTCGTTGTACGTAGTTTATGTCCAGACGTTCAGATAAAATAATGGTCCTTGTTGACAGGTCTCGTGGTTAAGAAAGTTTCTAGTCATTAAACACATTCTTAATCTTGTTAATCATCATACCATCATCTATTTAATTAGGGTTAGATGGGTTGTGTTCCAACTATGACTCTAGATACTATGACACAACAATCATATATGGACACGATACGAGGAGAGATGATAGGACACAAAAAAGTAATTGTTGGAGGACGAGTACCTGATCAATAGGATGAGGGGGTGTCTGCTTCATCGATGAGCCCTCTAGCCGTCGATCGACGGGACTCCGACGTCGAATAGTTAGCAGCGGCAGCGGTACATAATCTCGACAGTGGCTGCAGTGGCTGCAGTGGCCTTGACAGCGGCGGTTGTCAGCTAGGGCGATGTGGGGATGGCTGTCAGGTCATGAGAAAGTGGTTCTCCGCTTGACAGTGAAGGTCGGGATGCTGGAGACGGGGGCCGGGGTAGTCGGGTTTATTGGGAGGTTATTGGTGATGATGAAGGAGGTGGTGACAAAGTGAATGGAAGTCGGTACTGGCGGCCTGGGGTGGTCCGACGTCAGGGAGGAGTGCAGGTGAATGAGATGGTGGTAGCGGCTTGTACTGGTGGTAGTTCAGTCCGGTAGGGAGGCAGCGGAGGACACTCGACGACCGGCTAAGGGTTGAGGTGGTTAATACTAATTGTGACCTAGGGTTTCAATAATAGAGAAAAAGTATACTTATATAGGTGATGGGATTTCTGGGCTAACTTTGAGGTTTGGGCCTTTTTGGGCTTTTTAAGGCGGGAAGCTTGTCTACATGGAAGGGTGTAGGGTGTTTATGGGCTTGGTTGGGTGTGGCTTTGGTTGAGATTGGTCTCCAATTTAATTAGATTAGTAAATGCAAGGCGTTCCTTTAATGAATATGGAGTAGCTAAGATGAGACGCGATAACGAGTATTTAAGGTTGCACAATGGTCAGGGGTTTATATAATTGCCGCATAGTTAATTCTAATTAAATGCCAAATAAATCCTAGTCTCCGAATTTAATTCAATTAAACCCTAAATTGGTTGAGGGGGTTTACAATCTACCCTCCTTAGAGCATTTCGTCCTCGAAATTAAAACATACGCATGGTAAGAAACTACTGGCTGGAATTAAACTATTATGTACCTATGCCTTCGAAGAGATGAGGGTAACATTGTCGAATATCCTCCTCGTGTTCCCAGGTCGACTCGCCTGGTGCATGATATCTCCACGCGACGCGAACTAGGGGAATAGTCTGACCTCGCAGTACCTTCTCGCTCCTATCCAGGATCTCAACAGGCTCCTCTTGGTAGGATAAACTCGGGCCGACTGTGATCCCAGAATGGTCAAGTACATGACTCGGATCCGGTATGTACCTCCTCAGCTGAGATACATGGAAGACGTCATGGATTCATTCCAAAGTCCGTGGTAAGGCTAATCTGTAAGCAACCTCTTTGACGCGTTCTAACACATCGAATGGTCCGATGTACCTCAGACTCAGCTTTTCTCTGCCTCCGAATCTGATAGTCCCTCGAGTAGGTGAGATCTTTAGAAACACGTGATCTCTAACCTGAAACTCTAGGGGTCATCGATGCGCATTCGCCCAGTGCTTCTACCTATCCTGTGCTGCTCGTAGGTGCCCTTGGATCTTCTTCACCTTCTCCACTGTATGAACAACCAACTCTGGTCCGAGAATCTGTCTCTCGCCTATATCGCTCCAACATACAGGGGAACGGTATTTCCTTTCATACAACGCTTCATAGGGGGCCATCTGGATGCTCGCCTGATAGCTGTTGTTATAGAAAAATTTGACCAAGTGCAAATGGTCCTCCCATGATCCTCCGAAATCAAGCATGCACGCTCTTAACATGTCTTCCAATGTCTGAATGGTGCGCTCGGACTGGCCATCTGTCTGTGGGTAATATGCTGTGCTAAACTTTAGGCGAGTACCGAGACTCTCTTGCATACTCTGCCAAAAGTAAGATATAAACCTCGTATCCCTGTCAGACACGATGCTAACTGGCACTCCATGTTGGTGCACAATCTCTCTCATGTACATGTCTGCTAAGAACTCCGTCGATTGTCCAACTCTGAAGGGTAAAAAGTGTGCGGACTTGGTGATTCTATCTACGATTACCCATACTGTATTTCAACCACTAGGACTCCTCAAAAAACCCATAACAAAGTCAATAGTAATGTGCTCCCATTTCTATTCCGGTATCGGAAGCGGTTGAAGTAATTCTGCAGATCTCTGTTGTTCAGCTTTGACTTGCTGACACACCAGGCACTTTGCCATAAAGCGTGCTATCTCTCTCTTCATTCCATGCTACCAGTAGTACTGACTTAAGTCTCTGTACATCTTTGTGCCTCCTGGATGAATAGAATAAGTTGAACTGTGTGCTTCTGACATCAACTCCTGATGAAGTTCTCCAATTGGAATATAGAGACGATCTCTAAATCTCAAGGTTCCGTCTTCATGTATATGCAGTCCTGTCTATATTCCAGCCTCTGTCCTCCGTCTAAGCCTCTGAAATCTAGCATCTGTCGACAAAGCCGCCTTGATTATCTCTACTAAGGTTGATTGCAACTGAAAACTCGACAATTGTCCATCTACTCTGGGCATAACAACCTCTATACCCATCTGCTCTAGATCTCTCAACAGATGTTGTTGTGTAGTCAGGAAGAATGCCATGGGCCTTCTGCTCAACGCGTCAGCTACCATGTTGGCCTTTCCCGGATAGTACTGTAGCTCAATTTCGAAGTCTGTCATCACCTTGAGCCAACGTCTCTGTCTCTGATTCAGGTCCTTCTGAGTATAGACGTACTTTAAGCTTTTATGGTCAGTAAATATCTCTACACTTTCTCCATATAGGTAGTGCCTCCAAAGCTTCAAAGTAAAAATTACTGCGGTAAGCTTCAAGTCATAGGTGGGATAGTTCTTCTCATGTGTCCTCAACTGTCTAGAGGCGTAAGCCACAACCTTTCTATGCTGCATCAAGACACATCCTAATCCTTTCCCGGATGCATCGCTATAGATCACGAATCCTCTGGGTCCAGAAGGTATGGTCAAGATAGGGGCTGTAGTCAAACGCTTCTTTAGCTCGTCGAATGCTTTCTGGCACTCCTCTGTCCAAGTAAACTCCTGCTCCTTACGGGCCAGGTGGGTCATCGGCTCTGCAATCTTCGTGAAGTTCTCCACGAACCTCCGGTAATATCCGATAAGTCCTAGGAAACTTCTCACCTCTGAGACATTGGTAGGGGTTGGCCATGTCTCTACTGATGAAATCTTTGCCGGATCCACTGAAATGCTATCTCCTGAGATAACGTGTCCAAGAAAAGTGACACGATCTAAAAGAAACTCGCACTTGCTCAGCTTGGCATAAAGCCTCTCTCTCCTCAGTGTCTCTAACACTAGTCTCAAGTGCTCTTCGTGCTCCTCGTGGCTCTTTGAATACACTAAGATGTTGTCGATGAAGACTACCACAAACCGGTCTAAGTATTGGTGGAAGACTCTGTTCATCAAATTCATAAATACAGCTGGCGTATTTGTTAGTCCAAAAGGCATCACTAAGAACTCGTAATGACCATAACGAGTCCTGAATGCTGTCTTTTAAATATCTTCTCTCCGCACCTTTACTTGATGATAGCCCGATCTCAAGTCAATTTTGGTGAACACCACTGCTCTTGTCAGTTGGTCGAACAAATCATCAATCCGCGGCAGGGGGTACTTGTTCTTGATGGTCAAAGCATTAAGAGCTCTGTAATCAATGCACATACGTACTGTTCCATCCTTCTTAGGCACAAACAACGCTGGTGCTCCCCAGGGTCATGTACTAGGATGGATAAATCCCTTGCTCTGCAACTCCTCTAATTGTAGCTTCAGCTCATCTAACTCCTTATTCGCCAATCGGTACACATTAGAAGATACCGGTGCTGCTCCGGGTACTAGCTCAATGGTGAACTCTACGTCTCTATATGGCGGTAAACTAGGCAATTCTTCGAGAAAAAACATCCTTGAATTTTACAATTATTGGTGGGGGTACCATCTCCATAGCCATGTAAGCTCCAGCTATCTGTCCTACTCCTTGTTCGACGGTCCCTCGCATATACTCGAACTCCGGCTAATCTGGCGGTCTAAAAATGATGCTACCCTTCCGGTAATTCAATACGGCGTTATACTGGCTTAACCAGTCCATGCCTAGTACAACGTCAAAGTATGGCATGGGCAACACCAAGAATAGTGCTCTCATCTCTCTACCACATACGACTACCGAGCACATTCTGATAGTATTGGTAACCGGCACGATACCTCCTCCGGTAAGAATCTTCTAACTCTTAGGTAAGGGAGAAGTAGCTACTCTATGCATTGCTACGAATCCACTAGATATAAATGATAACGTAGCACCAGAATCAAATAATGTCGTCACAGGTAATGATGCAACTAAAATGGTAGCTGTGATAGCTTTCCTTTTTGTTTCTTCCTCGGTAGCTGCTAATGTAAAGGCCTGTCCGTGCCTCTGTCCTCCGGTCTGCTGTCGGGCTCGATCAAACTGTGCCTGCTGTGGGGCCAAAGGTGGTCCCCTCTGGAATCCTCCTGGTGCTGGTGGATACTGACCTCCTGGTAGGGGTAGTATCCTCGGGACTGGTACTGCTGGCCTTTGTACGGTCTGGGGTGCTGTATCTCTGCACTGTGGGCAGTCTCGGGAAAGGTGCTGACTTGATCCACATATCATACATAATCCTAGCTTCTTTCGGCAGTCTCTGATGATGTGTCCCTTTTTGCCATAATGGTGACAAATCGGGAGGTCCTGCTGCGGGTATGGGGCTGCCCTCTACTGTGTCGGTGCTCCTGGATGACGGATCGGTCCTCCTACTCTGGGCTGGGCTCTAGCTGGTGTGGTCTTGCTGGAACGTCTAGATCCTCTGATAATGGCCTCCTAGATCCTCGCCTCTGCAAGAACCTCCTCATAAGAGATCCTCGCCTGTGTGGTGGTAAACCTCTGTAGCTCAAAAGTAAGACCGTGATAGAATCTCTGAGCCTTCTCCAGGTCATTGGGTATCGGGCGGCACCAAATCTGCTGAGACGGCTAAACTCCGTGTCATATGCGTCAACAGTCATATTCCCCTGTTTTAGATGTAGGAACTGGGAGTATAGGGCATTTCTGACTGTTGCAGAAAAATACTTCGCATTGAAGTACTCTAGGAACTGTTCCCAAGTCTGATTCTTGCCTACACTGTGCTCAATAGAATCCTACCAGTGATGGGTATTGCCTTTTAGTTGGGCCTTCACTGCAGTCATCCAAAGGTCTGGATGCAGTTATGAAGCCTCTAGTAACATCTTCGTGTTGGAGACCCAATCGAAGATCTGTTCTACAGTCTCATTGCCTGAGAAAGTATCTGGTCCCATCTGTCGGAACCATCTTACAGTGCCACTTGTCTGGGCTGATGGAGGTGCTGGTACTGGTGCTGTGATAGGTGTCCTCTCTAGTACTGCCATCAGACTCTGTCTCAACGTCTCTGTCTGATGCCACTATGCTTGCATCATAGTCTGAAAGAACTGTAGCATCTGTGGCTGTCCATCTAGCTGTGGCATATGGGGTGGATAAGGTGGAGGTGGTGGTAGTGGAACCTCTGGTTGTGCAGTAGGGGTCTTCTCAGATGTCGGCCTCTCGATCTGCGGCATCGGCGTAGCTCCTGAAGTCTGGCCCTCAAAATGCTGTATGGGGATCGTCTGTGAAGTCTGTCCCTCGGGCTGCTGGGTAGGATTACCCTAAGAAGTCTCGTGCCAATGTATCAGTGGGGCATGTGACGGTGGTTATCCTCCAGGTAGTCCCTAGGGTATATCCTCTCTCTGGGTGGTGTTAGTTGGTACCACGACACCGGGTAATCCTCGTCCACTGTACAAATTTATTCTCGTTGCAAGAGATAGGACTTTATTAGAAGAGTATGAAATAAACAAACAAACAGGATACAAATATTTAGAAGCAATACGAAGGAAGTTCAAAGACAAAATCAAAGTGGATGAGACCTAGTAATTTCTATCCTATTGCAGGCTCGCTGGGCATGTTACCATACCACAAGCGAATAAGTCGACCTGCATGGGCCACCACTAAAACTATGTCACACCCCAGTCCCAAAAATACACGGGACCAGGCCACGTGGCAATAGCCAGCTGTCACATCTTCGAGGATATCCCAATTTAATGGATCCTAACGAAGAGTGCTACGCTGTCCTAAAATACTAACATATCAAATATCAATATCAATAGGTAATCTAATCTCATCCACAAATATAAACAGCAAGAATGTACTAATAATAAATATTGGAAGATAAACGCCAGTCTCAAATATCATAGTACAACAAAGAATGTCTGGTGGGGATAAACCCACTACTATGATGAAATAAAGTACTGAAATGATAGATAAAAGAGTAATGACTAGTGCATCGGCTGACTAGATAATGATGCTCCCAATCCTAGGCATAAGGCCTACCAAGTGATCACGAAAACTATGATGGTAACACCTCTAGCTCCTCTGCGGTAGCGAACCTCATCTTCTGTCCTGGGTCATACACGGTGGGGTAATATGCCTCATCCAAATCTGGAAAGGTACCAAGTCCTCAGAGGGACGTAACAAGATACATAGAAATATGCCATATATAAATACTGAATAAAATAAATACAATAAAGGGTGTGCTAACCATCTAAGTGAATGCAATATGAGAATAACTTTGGTACGTATGGGTAGGTGTAGGCATAACATCCAACACTCCGAAGAGCGTGGTATCTGTAACGTCCATCACTCCGAAGAATGAGGTATCTGCAATATATACGTCAATATCACTCCGAAGAGCGTTGTGTATACAATAAAGGAAGTTATTGGATACGTGGCTCCTTCGGATACGACGGAGTCCAATGTGTGTATCCCATACGCCTACTTGTTGTCCTCCCCACCCAATGTAGATACACTAGTCGAATACTCGATGTGCGTACCACGTATCTATATGCCAGTCTCTACAAATAAAATACCTTGAGTTATGTACTAACCGTGATGCATGTCACACGTACCGATAGCTAGTCGAATACGCGGACCCGCATCCCAATATGAATGTCACAGTGAATATGTGTAAAGTGTCAGGTCTTGGAAGATATCAACGTATCCTCCTTACTGGGGTGAGTCTACTAGTGACTAGGCCAAGTATACTAAATCATCGACGTATCCGTCGATAGCACCTGAGTCAAACTCGAACGCACACAGTCATATGAAATAAGTAAGAAAACATCATACAATATATGCAATATTTAAATTAGACAGTAATATGGCAAGGTATCTTGCCTGGGTCCTCAAGCTGTGAATGCCAAAAGCCGGTTCCTGCAGTGTCTTCTGGCGGGTCCGATGATCCTAAAGACAATATAATATAGCAATCCAGCATCAGACACTAAGTAGTATTTAAATAATTAAGACGTTGTTCTTAGATATTGTTGCAGGTGCACGGTTGACCGAATACAGCATCACGTGTGCACGTAGCTAGGGTATACCCATGTTTTGTCTTTGGTCAATGTGCGCCTTGCGAGTATAAATTATCGAGTTATGGGTTGACAACTATTTCTGCTCTGTGTGAATATATGTCCTTGGTTTCTATGCTCGTTGTACGTGGTTTATGTCCAGACGTTCAGATAAAATAATGGTCCTTGTTGACAGGTCTCATGGTTAAGGAAATTTCTAGTCATTAAACACATTCTTAATCTTGTTAATCATCATATCATCATCTATTTAATTAGGGTTAGATGGGTTGTGTTCCAACTATGACTCTAGACACTATGACACAACAATCATATATGGACATGATACGAGAAAAGATGATAGGACACAAGGAAGAAATTACTGGAGGACGAGTACCTGATCAATAGGACGAGGGGGTGTCTGCTTCATCGACGAGCCCTCTAGACGTCGATCGACAGGACTCTGGCGTCGAACAGTTAGCAGCGACAGCGGTGCAGAATCTTGACAGCGGCTGCAGCGGCCTTGACAGCGGCGGTTCTCGGCTAGGGCGGTGTGGGGGTGGCTGTCAGGTCGTGAGGAAGTGGTGCTCCGCCTGACAGCGGAGCTCCTTGATGCTGGAGACGGGGGCCGGGGTAGTCGGGTTTATTGGGAGGTCGTTGGTGATGATAAAGGAGGTGGTGACAAAGTGGATGGAAGTCGGTGCTGGAGACCTGGGGTGGTCCGGCGTCGGGGAGGAGTACAGGTGAAGGAGATGGTGGTGGCGGCTTGTACTGGTGGTGGTTCTGTCCGGTGGGGAGGCGGCGGAGGACACTCGGCGGTCGGCTAAGGGTTGAGGTGGTGAATACTAATTGTAACCTAGGGTTTCAATAATAGAGAAAAAGTATACTTATATAGGTGATAGGATTTCTGGGCTAACTTTGAGGTTTGGGCCTGTTTGGGCTCTTTGAGGCAGGAAGCTTGTCTACATGGAAGGGTGTAGGGTGTTTATGGGCTTGGTTGGGTGTTGCTTTGGTTGAGATTGGTCTTCAATTTAATTGGATTAGTAAATGCAAGGCGTTCCTTTAATAAATATCGCGTAGCTAAGATGAGATGCGATAACGGGTATTTAAGGTTGCACAATGGTTAGGGGTTCATATAATTGCCGCACAGTTAATTCTAATTAAATGCCAAATAAATCCTAGTCTCCGGATTTAATTCAATTAAACCCTAAATTGGTTGAGAGGGTTTACAATTTTTGACCAATTGAACTATACTTCGTCAGTACAGGAAGAAGAACCATACGACGATATATCTGGGGGTAGTCTCCCTCGATAAAATAGAGCAGCATCCAAAGCTAGGGGTAAAATTCCCTCTGAGTCCGAAGATGATACTACCATGACCATATTCCCTGAGGACCATACGACTCAGGTATCAGAAGCCCGAAAGCCATAGGGGAATTTCTCCTTCAATGAGGATGACATCATTGAGATCTTCAATATATTGATAAAGAAAAACAAACTTTGGCTACCTAACATCAGATACCCTGAAAGGGCTTGCAAGGTCGATGACCCAAAATATTATCTCTTTCATCGGTACATTGATCACCCCACAAAGGCATGCTATGTACTGAAAAGGAAAATCTAGGAGTTGATCGACGCTAAAGTTATCACTTTACATTTATAAATGAGAAGACGGTCACTGCAAATTGATCTCACTCTAATGTGGCAATTTGCCCCCTCAAGAAGTACCGGATGATGGATCCTCAAAATCTCCCCAATGGAACAACCTTCAGGTCTATCCCCACTCAGCAAATCACTTTCCAGTGAATTTTTTGAACATGAGTTCACATCCATATTACCTCTAAACTATTGTCCAAATATTTTTTTCCCCAGCTGAGTTTGATTGTTGCTATCGAGTAGTTCACATCCATATTACCTCTGAACTACGTCTCTCCACTTTCTCCAGTAGAGTAAATCTACCACCATAAGAATGGTCACTTCCATATAACCTCTATCCTATTTTTCTTTATCTCCACAGAGTCATATCTTACCATGCCCACATTACCTCTGAGTAAGAAATTTTTAGAACTTTTTCTTTTATGTCCATATCACCTTTGAGTAAAGTTCTGCTCTTCGACTTTCTACTATCACGTTCGCATAACCCCTGGTAGTGCTAGTCATTTCAGCTTATTATCTGTACTTAAGGTAAGCCATGGGTAATAAGTCCATAACCCAGAGGTACAAATCAGCTCTTGGTTCTTCATCCCTAACAAGTGCCTATGTGCAATATTTTCTCCTTCGTTACAAATTCTTGTAAAAAGCCATCATCTGTATCCAAGAGTCCTGGATACGCAATGGATGATGGATCCTCAAAATCTCTCCAGCGGAGTAATCCTTAGGTCTACTCGCATACTCCCGCAGTGACTATTCACAACCAATCTCGTTAGACGCTAAGCCATGTTCATATTACCTCTGAGCTATCGTCCCATCAATCTTCCCACCGGAATGATCCTTTGGTCTATCTTTATGTTCGGATAGACCATACTCAACAAACAAATCACTCCTCAATGAATTTTTTGGATATTAGTTTACGTTCATATTACCTCTGAACTACTGTCATAATATTTCTCTCAGGCCGAGTTTGTCATGTCCATATTACCTCTGAGCAAACCTTCCGAGTTTTGGCTATCGATTATCATGTCCATATTACCTCTGATATTGGTTGTCATCTCAACTTAGCACCCATACTTAACTCTAAGTACGCCAGTGGTGTTAGTTCCACGAAAACTACCACGTCCATATTACCTCTAGCAGGGCTTGTCTTAAACTTATTACTTGCACTCTCGTGCACAAGAGGTAATAGGTCCACCAAAAACCCCCCATGGGATGCCCATAATGGAAACGAATAATTCAAATGTCTCTCCACTATCCCCACAGAGTCATATTTTGCCACGTCTATATTACCTCTGGCAGGGCTTGTCTTAAACTTATTACTTGCACTCTCGTGCACAAGAAATAATAGGTCCACCAAAAACCCTCCATGGGATGCCCGCAATAGAAACGAATAATTCAAATATGTCTCTCCACTATCCCCACAGAGTCATATTTTGCCACGTCCATATTACCTCTGGCAAGACTTGTCTCAAACCTATTACTTGCACTAACGTGCGCAAAAAGTAGTGGGTCCACAAAAACTGTCACGTCTATATTACCTCTGTCAGGACTTATTTTGAACTTATTATTTGTACTAACATTGCACAAAAAATAATAGGTCCACCAAAGACCCCCCAGTGGGATGTCCTCAACAAACACGGTATTGTACTATGTCCATATTATCTCTAGTACAATATCCGAAGTTCACACAAACAATCGTAAAAAAATTGGAGGGCCCTTAAGTGATTAAAATAACATTCTCAAATGGCGCTTACAGATTAGCCAAGCCTAATGGAGATTTAATAATGGCTCCTATCAACGATAAATTCCTAAAAAATACTATGCTTGATCTCCTTTGCTTAATGGAGTATGATGAAGATCTTATTCTGATGATACTACGTACAAAGGTTAGCTGAATCATATTCTATCAGGTTCATATAACCTCTGAATAGATAGGCTTAACTAATTTGTAAACCTATCATGTTCATATTACCTCTGATAGTATTTTGTATACAAATTTAGTTGGATTTATATTCTATCAGGTTCATATTATCTCTGAATAGATTTATATTCAGCTAAACCTTACTGAAAGTATATCATGTTCATATTACCTCTGATATCACTTTTATCTTAGCTTATCATTTATATTCTAAAGTGATGGGTCCACAAAGTCAAAAAATATATCTTTATTACCTCTGGGAATAGCAAATTACAAAAGGAGCAAAAAAGTACATCATTGGGGAAGAGCAGTTAAATCGCGGATCTGTTGCGCCAAAGCAGCCATCCTTTTATTCTTGGAGTTTAAAATATTGGTACGAGCTCGTTCCAGCCTTGCCTCATCATTGCTCAAGAGAGATAGTTCGAACAGAGAATCAACAAAACTTGCGTGGATGACACCCATATGTGTCAAGTTCTGCTGAGCTATATTCACTTGGCCCTCCAATACATTGCGAACTAGCGATGCTTTGAGAAGCCTCTCCCTTGTTTGAGCAAGTTCAGCTTCCAATTCTTGAACCCTCACTTTATATCCCCCACATTCTGTATGGCACTGAGCTAGTTAAGGGATACTCTCCACCAATATTGCTTGCTCTTTCTCCATCTCTTGTAGATGTTCCTGGATGGATTTGTTTAATGTTTCTGTCTTTCGAGCAAAATTAGCAGTTAGGGAGTCATACTCAGCCTGAACCAAGTCATTGATGCTGCCTCAGGATAGATGCAAATATTCGTTAATGGGTCGTTCTAAACCATTAACAATTTGCTCTAGCGCATTAGCTCTTTCAGCGTCATTAAAATTTCTAATCTGCGCGATAGTGAGTTTGGAGGACATCTTCAGAGCATCAAAACCTAGATTCTTCTCCAGCACCATGGATATCAATTCTTTCAAAGTGAGGTAGAATATGCTAGTATATTGTTTAACTAGCATAGCAAAGCTCGAATGGACGCTGGAAGTGGCCGCAATATCGATAAATCTCCTTTTTGGAATGACTGTAGAGGATATTGCCACAGTCGTTGCTTCAACGGATAGCGCGACAAAAGAAGAGACACCAACAACAGTTGAAGTTGCTGGCATGCTCGACGAAGGAGGCACGGTCGAGATGGTGGGTTCATCCACCTCTGATATTATTTGGACTGCTGCTGGCAGGATTGTATCCGAGAAAGTTGCGGATGAAAGATAAACGGCTTCAAGGTATGCTTCTTCGATAGTAGTCACCGCCGTTTCATTAGTTGGATCCGCAACAAAATCAGAGGTTGTATCAGCTCTGCCCTTCCCAGAAATGTCTTCGCCTGAAACTAAGATAAGAGAAAGTTAATATCAATTTGATATTAAATTTTCCTGAAAAAGCGTGAAGACAGCATTTACCCATGGCCGATGGTATATAAAGTGCGTCTGCAGCTTGTATAGCTAAATTATTTCTTAATAATGCTAAACAAGCTATCATACTTGGCGAGGAGGGTACACCAACTGACGCCAGAGGGTAGTCATCCCAGTCATCACCCAGATCTACTCGAGGTTCATCGGGTGGGATCTTGCTTGAAATACTTACAGATGAAGGAGGGGCTAACCCCATTATTTGTCTTGGTAAAGGTATACTGATTCTTATTAAGCTTGGCCTCGAAGGCGATATAGAAGCACCACTAGTAACGATGGTAGCAGCAGCAGTCGCGGGCAAAGAATCTCCAGCACTTTCAGCTGGGACTGTGGAGGCTCCTTCTCTAAAAGGCGAATGACCCCTAATCAAAGAATCATCCCTAACAGGGGAAACAATAGGCTCACTCCTGGAAGAGGCCCCCTTGGTGGAAGTCTTTTTAGGACCCTTGGTAGTCTGCTTCTTCTTGCGGGGGAAGGCTCTTTCAGAGTGGAAGCCTTTCGTTTATTGGAAATTATGAGAGGCTCTGTCGGGGGAGCTATTACGCCCCTCGGTAATATTAACAAATAATCATCTGCACCAGTAGTTTCATCACCTTCATCAGAGGAGACAGATGATATCTTCTCTCTTCCAGTGGACTTATGGGAGGGCATTCTGAAACTTTTATGTACATCAAAATCATGATGGAAGGTATTAATGGACACATAAAACTGTGCGTACGAATGAAAATTGCGCAACTCCATAGAGAGAGAGAGGTCGCGGGAATAGCAAAGGTTGCTCCAGTACAACCCATAATAAAATAACACCATCCTCTAGCACCATCAATAAGTCCACCTTTGAATTTGAAGCTGGTGATGGGATTTCCCACGTGCAACTGATCATACCCAAATTGCCTAGCAAAACGGCTAGGCAGATAAGGCTCCAAGTAGCAGTGGTCCTCATTTCTGTATAGCAGGTAGGAAGGTCTAATGCAGACCAACCAGTAAAAGGCTTCAGGAGAAAGAATAGTCTTTTCCTGACCTACATCCTGAAGTTTAATCCCCTGATGATTGATATGTACGGGGGGGTGTAGAAGAATTTCCAACTATGGGCAAAATTTAGTGCTAGTCGACAACCTATGATGCTAGTCATATTCCAAAAAGAATTCTTGTAATTCAACAAGAAGTTATTACCCAAACCACTGGTAGATCCGGGAGACATCACTCTGGTATTGTGAAGGGTTAGCCATCCCATCAGATATAAGAATAGCAATTCCACTCTGGGATATCCTTCACACTGTGTAGTATCGGCTAGCAGCCCATCAGTAATAGCTCTCAGGCCAGCTTGTATCCTGCATACCATGGCAGGGAGCAGGCCCAATCTTGCTCCAAATACCAAACGTACTGCGGGCCATAAGATATTGCGATGAATGCGATCCGCAAACGCGATGCCAGGTACCACCCATCGGCGTAGCCAAATAGAAAGGAAGTCAGCCAGTTGAGCTTCTCTTGACAAAGGCTTTCGGCAATACCTCATATAACTGTAGGCTTTGGTTCCTGCAGGATAACCCCCTATCTCTTCATTGAGAACACAATCTGGAGCCCCTGCATCTTCAATAAGATCATCGATTTTGTTGGCATTAAGAATGCTCAGAGGGTTCAAAAGTTTGTCTTTACTATCTACAACCTTGTCCTGCTTGGCATTTTTAGCCTGATGGAAGAAGAGGTAGGATACCCATTTGTTAATATGGGCTAAATCAGAGGGCTCTCTGTAGAAGGTGGTGCATGCAAGATAGTGGCTCATCAGCTCTTGGTATACTGCTACTACCCGAGGGTTGGTATCCTTTAACTCTCTGTTGGTGGGGACATATTCTTCATAAAGAATGTCTCCTATTGGCAGCTTTGAGATGTCTGCCATCTCATGGAGTCTAGGCCCAACTCACCTATTGGCGTGGCGAAAGTCCTAGTGAGCGAGTTATATCGCTCCATCAAAGCTAAGAACAAATTGGGGTTGATAGGCAGCCCAACACTAGTAGCACTCACAGCCTCAAATAAGTTAATACTTTTCAGCTCCATCTGAAAGTGCTTCAGGGCCCATACAGTTAAACTGGCCCATCGAAGATTCTGGGGGTTAAGCCATCCATTGGTGTGAGGGATAACCCTGGGATATACTCCTCCTTGCTCCATGAATTTATTGCAGAAAGTTGCCATTTGAAATGGCTGGATCAAGGAAGAGTCTTCACTCGGGACGCTGCCCGATAGTAATCCTCTGAAGGGTATGACAGGGCCGGAGGGACTACTTACAAAGGATCCTCGGTTTAATCCTTTCTTGTAAAAGATCTTCCCTGGCTGGCCATGGAGATCAGGAGTCAGAGTCCATGCCATCCTTCTGGGATGTGTGGCATGGAAGAATGCAGAGATAGGGTAATCTCTGGACATCTTTGGCAGGAACATGACCATGCTCTCAATAGAAAATATCCAGCCTTCCTTCTTGGGCTTTGTTTGGGAATGCTTATTAATAACATCCCCAAATAAGAAATCTAATTTCTTATACTCAGTTTCGTCTATGTACGTCAAGGGTTTCCCACTAATCATACTCAGCAACATTCTTTCTCCTTGGGCCGAGATCAGAGTCCCCCTTTCTTGAGAATACTCGTTTTTAGAGATAAGAAAAGTCACATGGGACAAGTCCTCCAAGTAGTTGGAATTCAGCATTCCAGTAGCAGAGCCTATTACTTCAGCCAGAGGAGGATCTGTAGGTCTACTGCAAAAAGCAAGAGAATAAGTCAGTTTTACGCTGGAATTTACTTTCAACGCGTAAAATGTAAGGTGCTACACTCTTGCAGTATACGCCAAAACCTAACAGTCTGAGTTTTTACGCCAGACTACAAAAATTTGAATTTTACGCTAGAATTTACTTCTAGTGCATAAAATGCAAGGTTTGCAGTATACGCCAAAATTTGACAGTCTGAGTTTTTACGCCAGACTATAAAAATATGGAGTTTTACGCTGACACATTAAGAATGTGGACGTATTTGTGCATACACGTACAGCATGTGCGAAGGGTTTTTTCTTTTGAAGTTTTACTTGTGATGCCCGGTGCACAGCTAGATGGCGGAGCACTTTGTTCAGAACGATGCTCGCTTGGCCTAGTAGGAGTCGCTCGTGCTTGAGCAGTGGAGCGAGATGATGAAGCTGCTTTCTTTCCCTTAGAGACGGAGGTCTGTTTTGGTGCCATGGCGAATCTGAGGTTTTTCAGAAAGAGATGAAGAGTTTTCAGAAAGAGACGAAGGGTTTTACAGAGAAAAATAAAGGGTTTTTCTCTCTCATAACCTAGGCCTATTTATAGAGTTCAAGTGACTCTCAAAATCCTTAACCAGATCTAATTTTTAATAGTCGGTTATGATTTGGGACCATGTCAGCCGATCATTTGAAAAGAAAGACCGATAGTCATACTACGTAACAGAACCATGATTTTACGCTCAGAAGCTTTTACGCTCAGAAGCTACAGATCTACGATTTTACGCTCAGAAGCTGCGGATCTATGATTTTGAGCTTAAATGCTACAGATCTATGATTTTATGTGCATCTTAAATTACACGGGACAGATCAGTCAACAGAATACGCGTATATATTGATAATATGGGTTTTACGCTTGAAGAAGCCGGTTACAAGAGTTTATGCAGGAAATGCTCTTCTTATCAGCATTTTCTCTTCTTTTTTATTCGAGAGGACTTCATCAGACGAAGGGCCAAGGAGTTCTCTAAAAATGTCTGTCTTCACTGGAGATGACTTTTCTTTCTTGGCCATTGATAGTTCATTCGAAGTTTGGCCAGATTTTTTTTTACATCTAGTTCAGGGATGGCCTGTTCGGCGAACATTTCTTGCCCTGTCTCGAGAATCTTTCGAGAAGCCATTTTTGAAGATGATGTTCTGAACAGATGTTCTTCGAAGGAGAAAGAACAGTTCAGAATTCTATGTGACTCTTCGTCCAAAAATAGCATGACAATTGGATTTTCAAGAAAACTTAATGCTAAAGAGCTTTTTACGTATCTTTCTTTACGGGTAAAAGTTGGGACGTGATTGGATGCATATTTATCAGAGTCTACGTAAAAATTACTCAAGCATGTTGAAGCTACGTATTATCATATTTCCTTACAGCAATATGACAAATCAATAGTGCGTAAAAGAAGACAAGTTTATTAATCATGATTACATATGATGGAAATTCATTTTATAAAGAATTTTTCATTAATATTCAAGATCATGATTACATATGATAGAAATATATTACGCTAGGTTCTCGTCTGATGGAGATCTTTATTGCTTCTTCTATAGCACTTCTTCGGCCGGGAGGCCAAGAAAATGGTGAATGGAGGGAGGATACAAACCTGGGCCTGTTTAAATTATTTAAGCCCACCCCCCATATATCATCGGAGGCCATGCTTAGAATTGTGATTGGGATTCAAACCCAACACAATACTGGAAGACACGGCCAAGCTGCCCACTAGGGTCTAGCTTCATAATGGGGGAAAATACAGCTAGCAAGCTGTATGGTCTAATGAGACCCTTCCTCTCTCTTTGACGAATCGCCATATAAAATCGCTGATTATCTAGAGCAAAGAAAGCTATGATATCCTTCCATGGTCCATAATAGTAGAGAATATTTGCTCGAAGACGTCTCTTTTTACGGCTCCTTACATGCTGGAAGAGCATAATCTTCTTCTTCCACAGTTCAGCCCAATGAATCTCAGCAGCCATCTTTGTGGTAAAGGGAGTATAGAAAATAAGTTCACTTGCTTGCCCTTATATAGGCAGAAGAGAACATACAAATCCCAACAACTTCTTAAATATCGCCGAAAAATCAGCCTCGAAGAACGAGTCAAATTTGACCATTTTATGCTTCATTCAAAGTTTTTCAAATTACGAAAAATTTGAAAACTTTGAAGGGGGTCTTGTAGAAGCATAAAATACGCTGGAAAATTGTACGCATATTATACAGTCAAAACCCCCCAACATACATGCAGTCCACGTAAAACAGAGCTTCAAGGCTGTATGGCATAAAATATGACTTCAGAGCTATACGCGTAAAATAAAGCTTCAAGGCTGTGTGGCATAAAATATGGCTTCAGAGCTGCTCGCGTAAAACAGGACTTCAGAGCTATTTGGCGTAAAGTAGAGCTTCAGAGCTGCCCGCGTAAAAGCAGCACTTCAAGGCCGTTTTGGCGTAAAAATGTTGCTATACATCCGTGCATAAAATTTAAAATACGTTTGTTTTTAATGCAGCATAAAGTTGTACGAGAAACTCTTCGTATTCCTTAGATGAATTTGTCAGACAAAACAGTGAACCTGACTCCTGACAAAAGTATTGCACGATGATCGAGAGGACGGCTGTGATAATAATTTTGTACAGAGACCCAGGCTATCGTTTAGTGACATATTCTTGATACAAGTCATTTTTACGCATTCAAAGAATATGCTGCCTATTCTATATGGGCAGAAATGAGTTTTTACGCTCAAGATGGGACAAATTCAGATGCCACATCAAAAGCTGTTTTTCGTACAAAGCTCGAGGCATATCTCTGTATTTAATGCACGAGATGGGGGCAGATCTCTGTATTTAATGTACGAGATTTTGTTCTATTTTTAAATGACTGGAAAATCTAAAACTGTGGCTAATACGCTCACATCACCTTCCTTGTATTTTACGCCAACTAGGCTATTTTCAACTATAGGAGTACGCCGTATGCTATCTCCTCGAAATACGCCAACTCGGCTATATTTGCAAAGGCACGTGATAAGGCTATTTAGCCCAGAATACGCTCAAGACCTCAGTCGTGACGGATAAATTGACTATTTTACGCTGGTTATCTATTGTTGATGCATTATCAAGTTTTACGGAGAGCTTGGCTTTTACGCCAACAAGACAATCTTTTGGGTTTTACGCCAACCATCTTTATGCAAGGTGCAGTTACCTACGTGGCTTGCATGCCATGATATTCGAGAAGAAGTTATACGCATTACCTTATAAAGGGACACGTGTCATACGCATATTCAGAAGACAATGGGAACGTGGGTAGCAGTTATCATAACTGCAGCGTAAAAGAAGTCTTCTTCTTCACAGTTTGGTCTTTTATGCCAACAAGACAGTTATTTAGCCTTTACGCCAACCATCTTTACGCAAGGTGCAGTTACCTACATGGCTTGCATGCCATGATCTTCGAGAAAAAGTTATACACGTTACCTTATAATGGAATACGTGTCATACGCAGATTCAGAAGATTATTTGAACGTGGGTAGCAGTTATTATAACCACCGGGTAAAAGATGCAACTTTCTTCACAGTTTGGCTTTTACGCCGACTAGGCAGTTATTTGGTTGATCTCTATAAATAGAGACCCATGGTCACAAGGGAAGGAGATCAGACATAAGCACAAGGAGAGATCAGAGAGAGAGAGAGCACAGACAGAGAGTGTTGATTGACAACTTTGGCAACGAGAATTCAATCCCACTTGCAACCTTTGAAGCTTCTTCTTCTTCTACAACACTTCTTCATCATCGTGTGGTCCAAGGAACAAAGTAATCGACCACAGATCAGACTTCTATAGCAATACTTCCCCATAATCATTTTATTGTACTTAACATCCTCGTATAGGATTAATTGCACTCTTTTTCTTGTTTGTAAGCAAAAAGAAAGGTTTCGTATAAACCCTCTTCCTCATTTTGTTTATCACCAAATAGAAGCGATCACGCAAAAGAGTGAAAATAGACTCTAAGGTTTGCGGTTGTTCATCAGCAGGAGGGACAGAATCAACAGGATGAGTGTTGGAGTTTGATGATGAGTTATAAGGTAAAAGCATAGTTGGCTCAATTCTCCGAATACGATTGAGATATAAAGGTTCCTCAAGATTTTGGACAAGTATCCAATAAAATATCGAAATAACTAAAAATGGTTGGCAAGTACATGGCGTATAGTAGTGGACGCCCTTTCTTGCGATATTGAACCATTTGAGATAAGATGGTCTGTGAAACATTGAAGTTAATGCTGAAATACAAATGATATAAAGCTGATATTTCTAGATAAGAGACCTCATCAAAGTAAGTCTTCTTAGGTAGAAAAGTTAAAAAGATAATGCGATACATTTCAAAGAAGTGACCATTCAAATATCTAGCATAAAATTTGCCAGTGGACATTCAAGAGGGTGATAAAGGATGTTATTAAAAGAATCCAGGGTTAAGTCATGATCGAATTAAACTTGCATGATGTTGACTACGGGTTGTCCATCAGCGAAAATGCATAAGATTTTACCCAAGTCATCCCCATCGAATTCAATTGGAATGCCATGAACTCTATATGAAATAGTGTCATGTTCATATGTTAAATTATAACAGAACATTTGAATAGCATTGGTGTAAATATTAGTACGGGTTGGAACAAATTCATCAAGTTGAAGTTTCTGAAAAGTAAGTAGATAGTCTTTGTATAGAGAAGTAAAATCAATAGGATGGCCAAAATAGATGTGTCTCTTGGAGAAATCATTAAACCAATCATTTAAAGTTTTAAGATTTTAAAAAGTAAAATCGTCGAATTCACCTACGTTTGGCATAATGGGACAGAAAAGAGAGTCGAAAAAGAAATCTTGTTTCCTTTTAGGGGCCATTGGGAGAGGATGTAGGAGAAAATGCTAAGATTATTTATGGAGGAGGGATAATTTTTGTTGGTCTGAATCAATGAACAACAAAATGATTAATATATAGAGTAGCAAAAATCTAATTTAGGAAGAGAATTAAATGACATAGCATATTCTAGAATTAAACTAACCGAGTTTGGTTCGAGCTCGGCCCGAGTACGATCCAAATTCTGTTGACATTTATTTCCAAAATCTTAATGTAATTTTAATCGATATTTTGCCTTTCTTGACTTGATATAAATACAGAATAATAAGTGCTGAACTTAAATCGTATGTTTTCAAGAGTTTAAATAATTTTGAAGTAGCTGTAGGGACCGAATCCCATTTAGCGGTGGTCCGAAGATACTTAAATAACGTGTCACTTAGGTTATTTATACCTTTTTGATAGAAGGGCCCTTTCGGCTTGTATCCAAAATCTTCAAAACTTTGAAAAAATATGACAAAAAATGTGTAAAGCATCTTATGATTCTTATATTTTATCAGAATCCAAAAGACCTAATTTTCGATGGATAAAGTTGAATCGATCTTTAGCTAAAGGTTTAGTAAAGATGTCTCCTAGTTGATATTCCGTGTCCACATACTCTAAACAAATATCTCCGTATGATTGATGATCCCTTAAAAAATGATGACAAATTTTTATGTGCTTAGTGTGTGAGTGGCATACTGGATTTTTGGTGAGATTAATGGTGCTAGTGTTATCACAGAAAATAGAAATGTTCTTCTAGTGCAGATAGAAGTCTTTTAGGGTTTGCTTCATCCATAAAATTTGAGCACAACAATGTCCTGTGGCGATATACTCTGCCTCAGTTGTTGATAATGCAACATAATTTTATTTTTTGCTAAACCAGGAGACTAGAAACTTTTCTAGGAAATGACACGTGCCGCTGGTGCTTTTTCGATTGACTTTGCATCAAGCAAAATCAGCATCCGAGTAACCCGTAGGTCAAAGGACATAGTTTTGGAATACTATAAGCCTGCCGATAAAGTCCCTTTAAGGTATCTAAGGATACGCTTAACTGCGCACAAATGTGATTTCTTAGGATTAGCCTGATATCTAGCACAAAGACATACATCAAACATAATATCTGGGCGACTAGTAGTTAGATATGACAAACTACCAATCATACCTCGATACTTACGTATGTCTGATGGTTTATTACTTTCATCAAGGTCAGCTTAGTTGATGTTGCCATTGGAGTTCCGATAGGCTTTGCATTGTCCATGTCAAACTTTTTAAGCAAATCTTTCGAGTACTTAGCCTGATGGATAAAAGTTTCTTGTGAATATTTTTTGATTTGCAATCCTAGAAAGAAAGTCAGTTCTTCCATCATGCTCATCTCAAATTCACTCTACATACACTTAGCAAACTCGTTACATAACATCTCATTAGTAGATCCAAATATGATATCATCAACATATATTTGCACTAATAACAAAGAATCAGCAAAAGTTTTTATAAAAATGGTAGTATCGATTTTTTCTTTTGGAAAACCGTTTCCAAGTAGAAAGAATCTAAGACGTTTATACCAAGCACGAGGGGCTTGTTTGAGTCTGTATAGAGCCTTTCATAACTTGAATACGTGGTCAGGGTGTTTAAAATCTTCAAAATCAGGGGGTTGTTTAACAAAAATATCTTCTTTGATAACACCATTTAGAAAAAAACTTTTAACATCCATTTAAAAAAGTTTACATTTATGAAAACTAGCAAAAGCGCAAAGCATTTGGATAGATTCAAGTCTAGCAACAGGAGCATAAGTCTCATCGTAGTCGATACCTTCTTCTTGGTTGTATCCTTGAGCTACGAGACGTGCTTTGTTACGTGTAACTGAACCATCATTATTTAATTTATTTCAAAAAACATATTTAGTACCAATGATCGGATAATCATTAGGTTTAGGAACAACTTCCCAAACTTGATTGCATTCAAATTGGTTGAGTTC
The DNA here is from genome assembly GCA_036927795.1 of Iris macrosiphon. Classification (NCBI taxonomy): domain Eukaryota; kingdom Viridiplantae; phylum Streptophyta; class Magnoliopsida; order Asparagales; family Iridaceae; genus Iris; species Iris macrosiphon. The sequence continues at coordinate 26,349,948 of JAYESA010000016.1, read as the reverse complement.
CTCTTGCATAGCAGAAATCTATTCATCAGCAAAAGCTTTATCAGCATTTTTAGGTTCTACTTGAGAAATAAAAGCAATATTTGCAATAATGTCTCTATTTGAGGTAAGTGTACTTACAACTTTCGATACATCACCTATTGCCAAGTCCTAAGGATGATCTGTGGAGAACTTTAGTCTCCTTGGCAGACTTTTTGGATAACTTGTACTATTTGTATCTTCTGATGTCTTATTGGTTGTGGGTTGCCTACCTTCATCGTCACTTTCGTTTAGTGCTTGAGTGTTGTGTTCATCAAATATAATATTGATTGATTCTTCAATAATTAATGAGGTTTTATTAAATACTCTGAATCCTTTACTTTTGGTGACATAACCTAGAAAAATACCTTCATCGGCCTTGGAGTCAAATTTTCCTAGATTATCTTTAGTATTAAGAATAAAATATTTGCAGCCAAAAACTTTAACTAATTGTGGGGATTCTACCAAACCAAATTTCATTGGAGATTTTCTTCGATATAGGTCGAATAAGTACCATATTCAAAATATGGCATAAAGTACTTACAGCTTCAGCCCAAAAGTATTTCGGAAGATTATACTGATTTAACATGACTCTAGCCATATCGCCAAGAGTTCTATTCTTTCGCTCAATAACATTATTTTTTTGTGGAGTTCTAGGACAAGAAATTTCATAAAAAAACTATTTTTATTGTAAAATCTTTTAAAATAACTATTTTCAAATTTGCCTCCATGATCACTTCGAATACGAGTAATCATGAAACATTTTTCGTTTAAATCATTTTTGTAGAAAGTAACAAATTCAGAAAATACTTCATTTTTATTTGCAAGAAAATAACATGTATATCTAAAAAAATTATCAACAATAACATAAGCATAAAGCTTACCGTCAAGACTGGTGACTCTACTGGGTCCAAACAAGTCCATATGCAAGAGTTAGAGTGGTCTAGAGGTACTTACAGAGTTGATTGATTTAAAAGAAAATTTAGTAGCTTTATTCTTTTCACAGTCAGCACATACCATATCTTTCTTGAAAGTAATCTCTGGTAAGACTCTTACGAGTTTCTTTGTGGATAGTCTTGTAATGGTATCCATGTTTGCGTGTCCTAGACGCATATGCCATAGCCAGCTATCATCTTTGTTAGCGTATAGACATTTGCCTGTATTGTCAATATCTTTTGTAAGATAGAAAATATATATATTGTCTTCCCCGATCCCTTCAAATATAACCTTAACAGTGGATCTTTTGTAAATAGAACATTTATTTTTTAAAAAGTTAATACTATAACCATTGTCAGCTAGATGACTGATGCTGAGTAGGTTATATTTTAATTCTATTACTAGACAAACATCTTTTATGATAGGATAGGGAGTAACACATATATTACCATTACCGATAATGTATCCTTTGAGGTTATTGCCGAATGAGACATAACCTTCTTTCTTCATCGATAGCGTTGCAAATAGTTTAGCATCACCAGTCATATATCGTGAGCAACCATAATCGAGAATCCACTTGCTTTTAGCCTGAGAAGGTTGGTTCACCTACAAAATGAGTTGTAGATGTAACCCTTGGTACCCATTTCCTTGAGGGTCCTGCTGTGTTAGCTTTTGGTACCCATGCATAAATATTCATATCTATTAATTTTCTTGTTCTACAGAATCTAGATATATGTCCTTTTTTTACCATAGTAGTGACATATAGCTGTGTGATTGATACTTGGTGCAGCATGATAGATATAATTGTATAAAGCAGTTCTTTATGGTCTATGTGGATATAATGCATGATTGTCTAGAATATTTCTTGGTGGTCTTCATGGATATCTATAATAGAATGCATGATTATGTTTGTCACTTTTTTGTGCATGATGACTACATGAATTGTTATGCATGTAGGTAGGAGCATAGCTGTGAGTATTCTTTTGTCTTTCTACGTACCTCGTGTTAGGTTGGATGGAGGTTTGTTCGATCTGTTTACCCAATCTAATCTCTAACTTTTTAGAGGTATCATATACTTCATCATATTTAGTAGCGAGAGCATATATTCTACGTGCAAAAATGGAATACTTCTTCTTTTCAGATTCAAGTTCTTCCTTAAGTTTAACGTTCTCGTGAGAGCCCTTGTCAAGATTGGCAAGTGCCTCATGGAGGTTAAGCTTAAGTCTAGAATTCTCGTCTGAATTATTTAAGGTATCCTTTACTTCACTTAGTAGAGATGTTAGTCTCTCTATTTCAGTTTGACATTCTTGAACATCTTTCTTAGCATGTTTGTACTTATTTCTATGTTTTCTAAAATCATCAAGTAAATTGCTAAAAGTATTACCTAGTTCATCAAAAGTAAAATCATCATAAGATTCATTATCAGTTACCTGATCTGCTAACGCCAAAAAGCAAAGTTTTGCAGCTTCTCGAGGATTCTCTTCTTCGGATTCACTAGCTTCACTTTCGTGCCAAATGATAGTGTTTGCATATTTTTGTGATGATGTTCTTCTAGATGAGTAATTATGGCAATTTTTTTCCTTAAGGTTGGACAATCATTCTTTATATGTCCTATTTTCTTACAGTTGTAGCATATAGGCTCTTTATTATTGTTGTCAGTTGGCTCCTTCTTCTTTAATTTCTCAATCTTTAGAAATTTTTTTAAGTTTCTTGTGGTCAGAGCAACTTTTTCATCTTGAGACTCATTGTCGTCAGAGTTGTAGTTGGTGACCTTTTTGTGATGCGCCTGAAGAGAGATCATCTTCTCCTTGGGAGTGGGTTCTTCAAATTCCTTGAGATCCAGCTCGTGAGTCATCAGCTTGCTTATGAGCGTCTCAAGGTTCATCATGGTAAGATCATTCTCTTCTATGATTGTGGTAGTCTTGGGATTCCAGTTCTTGGTGAGTCCCCTGAGTACCTTGCAAATTTGCTCGTGATTGCTGTACTCTTTGTCAAGTGATAATTGAGGGTTGATGATGTTGAGAAATCTCATAAATATTTGAGTGATCGTCTCATTTTGTTTCATCTTGAATGCTTCATACTCTTGTGTTAGATGACTTATTTTTTATTCCTTCACTTGGGAGGTTCCTTCATGAATGAACTCAAGAAGTTTTCATACTTCGTGCAAAGTTACATAAGTGGAGACTCTGTTAAATTTAATTCTGTCTACAACACAAAATATAGTGTTAATAGCTTTAGCATCAAGACTACCTTGTTTCTTTTCAGTGTCTGTGAACTTATCATGAGGTTTCTCTGCAAGGTTACCATCTATGACTATTCTAGGTGGCTTCTTGTATCCTTCTACTACTATAGCCCAAAGATTAAAATCAAGTGACTTTAGGTGAAGCCCATACGTGTCTTCCAGTATTTGTAGTTAGTACCGTCAAACAGGGGTGGCCTATTTATGGACTAGCCTTCACCATTGTTGGTATGGATATATCTAATAGTTGCCATAAGTCTCTTAGGATATTAAGCCAAATATCAAGAGAACTTGCTCTGATACCAATTGTAGGACCGTGAGGCAACTCTAGAGGGGGGATGAATAGAGTGCAGCAAAATAATTTACCTAATTTACGATTATCAGAATGAAGGCAGTAGCTAACTAACAGTGTATATAAAGACAGTAAAGTAGAGAGAGAAAGCAAACACAAACACCAAGATGTATACTAGTTTTCCTTTGAGAGGACTAGTCTAGTCCCAAGAACTCAAGCTTGGAGTTTCTCTACTATAATCACCAATAGTGAATCACAAGCTTTGATCCAAAGGCTTGCCACTTCTTTATACCCCAAGTTTTGATCCGAAGTCTCACAACTTCACAACTTAGAGAGAGAGAGAGAGAGAGAGTAACTGATCAAACAAAGCTTTTATAACTCAGAAGACTTCTAGACCGAGATCGCACTTGGCACTAGGAAGGCTAAAGAGTTGCTCTTTAGATGAGAAAGTTAAGGCTTAGAGGTTTGCTCACAATAGGATAGAAGACGTAAGAATAGTTGAGTTGGTTGTGTTGTTAAGAATGAGAATTTCAATCCTATTTATAGGTTGTAGGCAAACAAAATTCGATCAGAATTCGGTCAGGGTTTAAACTAAATTTCTAACCATTGGGCTAAGAAATCATGAGCTATTGAACTGGTTGATTTTATACCAAAAGGGTAACCGAGTTCAGTTCGAGTTTGATGCAAGTTCGGCCAAAGTTCGGTCTCCTAGTATGATAGACTTTATAAATGAATATGGCCTGATTTGGTGGATAGGCTCTTTGGTTTATTTAAGTGGACTAGGTATCGAGTTTATAGGTTCTTGGTTTTGCCAGTACGAGTCAGCGTACATCAGTCCTAGACTCAAATAAATAATGATTATATTTAAATAGATGTAATATAGAGGACATGTACTAGCAATGTTGAGGCTTCAGATGTGATATATTAATGCATGGTTTAGTTAACTATCAAAATCAAGTTGACTGAGACCGAATGGGTCAACAGTATAGACGTGAACTAGTGTCCTGAAGAACTAACTATAGGGTAATTTATAAAAGGCTGCTCCACTGGGGAGCTGTTAAGGATCCATTATCTGTTGCGTATTCAGGACTCCTGAATACAAATAATAGCTTTTACAATAATTTATAGAAAAATGGTACATGATATACACAAGCACTGCAGGGGATGAGCAAAGAAAAATGTAAACACCGTACATATTTGTTGTCCTGCTGGGGATATAGAAAGTATGAGTCTAGCTTAGACAAAGTACTTTTTGAGGAACTTGCTATTGATCGGTATCATGAGCAAGTCTCCATTAGATTTTGCGAGCCGGTAGGCACCATTCGAATATACAGATTCTACAATAAAAGTTCCTTCACACTTGGGTTAGAATTTTTTGGCCGTCTTGTGTGTCATAACCATCGGTCTTCTTACTGTCATAATGAGGTCACCCACTTAGAATATTCTTTCCTTGACTCGTTTATTGAAAGCTCCCGAAAGGCATCTTGGTATAACTCGATGCGCTGTTGAGCTAAGAGACACTTTTTATCGAGTGCTTTCAACTTTTGTAGCCGTCGGCGGTGGTTGTCATAATATGTCAGCTAGTTGGAGAGGGCAGCCTGGAGTGAGAGAATTTGGACCTCTAAGAGAATTATGGCCTCGCTCCCGTAGACTAGAGATAAATGTGCATTGCCATTCGGTATTCAAACCATTGTGCGATAGGCCAAGAGATACTCGTCCACTTTCTCATTCCAGTCACATTTATTGGATGACACAAACTTCTTGAGGAGCTTTATGATAGTCTTATTAAATGCTTCTGCTAGTCCATTTGCTGTTGCGTTGTAGGCAGTCGAAGTTATATTCTGGATTCAATTTTTATCATAAAATTGGTAGAAAGTATAGCTTACAAACTGTGGACCATTGTCGTACATAATCCTCTAAGGTGGTCCGTACCGGCATATAACATAATATTTAATGAATTTGTTCATGTTTGACGTCTTTACTTCAGTAAGTGGAACAACTTTCACCCATTTGGAGAAGTAATCCGTGATAGCCAAGATAAACCGATGCCCCTTAGACGAAGGTGGACTAATCGGTCTAATGATATCCATTCCTCATACTTGGAATAGCCAGGATGCTACCGTTGGGTGTAGAAATTTTAAGGGATGGTGGATAAAGTCTACATGGATTTGGCACATCTGGCACTTCTTTGCATAGTCGACGACATCCGCTACCATTGTCGGCAAATAATAACCCATTTTTCGGAGACGATCCTGTAGCTTCGGGTACGGTTGGTATGCACCACAAATACCGTCGTGAGACTCACGGAGTGCTCGATTTGCCTCTGCATTTGATAGGCATCATATTAGAAGTCCGTCATACAAACGATGATACAATATTTTGGTGGCTGTATTGTAATAAAACCTGAGAGAATGTCTCCTGATGGAAGTGGATTCCTTCGGATTCTCGAAAAGAATTACATAGACTGCGTAGTCTATGAAAGGCAGTCTCCAGTCTTGGATGCTGATGCCTGTCTCCGTCGAATAACTCAAACATGAAGTGGTTATTTTTTGGGCAGACCAATTCTTGACCGACTACTGTGATTAGTTGATGGGTGTTAACCAGGACTGCGAAGAAAGCCGTGAGACCGGCAAGAGCGTCAGCCTTAATATTTTTTAGCCGTGGTACGTTCTTTATGAAGAACCCATATAAGGTAGAAATTATGCCGAGTGAGGCTTGGTAGTAGGGAATCAAGTCATCATACCAGACTTCGCACTCGCCCCGGACTTGACTAACTATTAGCTTGTAGTCAGCGTAGGCCTCTAAGTAGTTAACTCCTACTTGTTTAGCGAGTTGGAGCCCAATAACGAGAGCATTATACTCTGCTATACTGTTAGAATACGGCTCCATGAGTGAGTAAGCACGGTGGATAACTAGATCGTCTAAAGAAATTAACACTACTCTGAATCCAGCGACAATATCACCTTTGGGCCATATTCTTGAAGCGCCATCAAAGAACATTCACCAAATGGCCTCTGTCATCCTTACATTAGAGTCCAACACTTTGTCTGGGATCTTATCTTAAAGCTTCGATATTTTTGGCAGCGGATGAGCTACCAGGAAATCAGCTAATGTCTGGCCTTTGACCACCTTATATGGAACAATTACTATGTCGTATGGTGACAACAACATTGCCTATGTAGTCAAGCGAGAATTAAGTTTTTCGGGTTAGTCATAGGGACCCTGAGGGTATTAACTCGAGAGATCACATGGATCGTTTGTCCAACCACAAAATATCGGGTTTTCTGAATAGCAAAGACCAGATAGAGACACTCATTCTCAATGGGGTTGTGCCTATGTTCCGCGTCGACCATTATTCTAGTAAGATAATAAATGGCCGGCTTATGATCTGTATTACTTTTATGGGCTACTAGAGCACCGAGAGAGTGATCCATCGTACGTACATAAAGAAGAAAGGCTTTTTCTATGACTGGGGCCACCAATACTGGAGGGTTCGAGAGATACTTCTTGATGTCGTCGAACACTTGCTGGCATTCTTCCGTCTAAAGGAAGGATACTCTCTTCTTCATAAGCTTATTGAATGGATGGCAATATCCAGAGAGGTTTGATATGAACCTCCTAATGTACGCTAGTCTACCTTGAAGGCCATAAATTTTTCTAAGGTTCTTTAGCGGATGCATCTCATGGATTTTCTTGGTCTTGTCAAGGTTTATATGGATACCCTTCGAAGTTATGACAAAACCCAAGAACTTACCGCGGGAGACTCCCAGGAAGGATTTGGTTGGGTTTATCTTGAGCTGGTGCATATGGATCAGATCAAATACTGTCTTCAGATCATGAAGATGGTCATCTTGGAAGTGACTCTTGACTGTGATGCTATCAATATAACACTTGACTGTCTTGTGTAGATGTTCGCAAAAATGGTGCTCATAGTTCGCTCGTATGTTGCACCTGCATTCTTCAGACCAAAGGGCATGACTGTGTAGCAATATACCCTAATCAGTATTCGAAACAACGTATGCTTCTCATCGTCCAAAAATATCTTGATTTGGTTGTAGCTTGAGAATTCGTACATGAAGGACATACGTTCGAAGCCACAAGCATTGTCGATCATTATGTCCGTGATTAGGAGAGAAAACTCATCCTTTAGGCATGCCGCATTTAGATCTCGAAAGTCTATGCATATTCGGATCTTGTCGTTCTTCTTGATGACAAGCACGATGTTAGCCACCCAATTCGGATATTTCTCCTCGCAGATAAAGCCACTTGATATCAGTTTGTTCACTTTATGTTCGATAGCATTCATGATATCTGGATGGAATCATCATTGCTGTTATTTTACTGGCTTAACGTCTAGCAAGATATTGAGTTTATAGACCACGATCAAGGGGTCCAAACCTGGCACATCTTTATAGCTCCAGGCAAAGACATTAACATACTTCCTTACGAGCTGTAGCAGTGATTCATGATCTTCACCGGACAGACTTTTGCTAGTGAAGATTGGTTTAGGGGAGGATTCATTTTCCAGATCAACTTGTACGACTTCGTCCTCAGTAGAAGGTTCTCATTGTTCGAAACATAACTCCAATTGTGAGTCTAAGCATTGTGCCCATGGTTCTAACTCAAAGAGTTTGGGCGGCTGGTTATCCTCTTCTTCTGGGTGAGCATACACCATATTGACATATAGCGTTTGTTTGAGTATATCTCCGATACTTATATTGGAGTCCCATGTAGAGGACTCTGAAGAGTGAGAATGTAATTCATTATCTTCTTCTGACCCTTCAGGAGTTGTTATTAGTTTGACATACCCCATGCCGTGATGAGTTTGTTGGTACTAGGCCTCAGACTTGCCTGTAGGAGCGAGAAGACACAGAGGCAAATGCTGGCCCTTGCCATAATTTAGGCCTTTATCGCTCTTTAAGTCATAGCCCATGTTCTGGATGATGCGCTTGGTTTACGAGCTATAGCGGTACAGCTGCATCTTACCAATATCAGGTTGTGGTTCTTTTGCGGGGAAGTCTTAGAGATATTCCACCTTCCTGAAGATGATGGATTTGTCATTCATCGTCTTCTTCTGACCCTTCAGGAGTTGTTGTTAGTTTGACATACCCCATGCCGTGATGAGTTTGTTGGTAGTAGGCCTCAGACTTGCCTGTAGGAGCGAGAAGACACAGAGGCAAATGATGGCCCTTGCCATAATTTAGGCCTTTGTCGCTCTTTAAGTCATAGCCCATGTTCTGGATGATGCGCTTGGTTTACGACCTGTAGCGGTACAGCTGCATCTTACCAATATCTGGTTGTAGTTCTTTTGCGGGGAAGTCTTAGCGATGTTCCACCTTTCTGAAGTTGATGGATTTGTCATCCATCCTTGTGGCCAACACTATGAAGTAGGGGCCTTGACTTAGGAGAATCTGATTTATGGCGTAGGTGGTAGTTACTTGTGTGTGCAGTTGTAACCCTAGGTCATATTCATACATTGTACTTAAATATGCAACATCAGAATAGTTCAAAGATAACCCTTTATTGATAAAGTAATGTATCTTGTCTATGGGGATTATATCATCCAGAGAAGGGACATTAGCATGAGCATTCACGTATTCTCCCAGTTTGTCGCTCCCTGGATTTGCCTCTAGTGTGAGTGACGGCTTTGGAGGCCTCTTGTGATATTTTACGACCAGTGGTTCAAAAGCAGAAATGGGTGCCAGATCCTCTCTTGGTGATCGACTCAATCTCTATAGGCAGACGACCAGGGGCTCTGGTGCCTTATTAAGAGAATAAATTAGCGAAGAAAGTAGATAGTGCGAATATCCAGGAACTGAGCCAAGTCAACCGAGCCGGTGAAGTTTAACTATGAGAGGAGGAGCCATGTTAGGGGCACATCCTTTAAGGCACACCCTCAGGGGTCCGTCTGGTATGGTACCAACCTTTGCTTTATTGTCAACATCATTACCACCTTCATCTTTGTGGACTTGCTTGTATAAAATTGAGTCATAGTAATATGCTTCGACCCCCTTGAACGGATCGACATCGACTAACTATGTCCTTACTATCCCGTGATCGTCAACATACTTCAGGCATTGATACAGAGTCGATGGCACAATCATGTATTCATGTATCCATGGATGCCTCAATAAAAAGTTGTAGGATACATCTACGTCTATGACGTAGTAGGTGACTTATGTTCATAAGTCACCAATATGATATTTTAGACAAATCTTTTCCAGAGGGTAGCTTCTTCCAGCATTGAAACTACTGATGGTAGTTTTAGTTGCTGCTAGCCGATCCATTAGGATTCCCAAGGTCTGAAGTAGACTGTATGGGATGATGCTGAGAGACGAACAAGGGTCAATGTGCATCCGATCCACCTTGATGGCTCTGATATATCTTGTACAGTACAGAGGGCGATTGTGCCTATTATTTTTCAGCAACATGTCCTGTTGTGAGAATGTGATATTCGATATTACCTCCATCACATTATTACAGTGGGGGTATGCTACAGTATCTTCAGCCGACGGCTTGACTTGGGCCAGGTTGGTGTCAGCGTTCTGCAATACCTCACTTAGAGCATCGTGGGTGTCTTTGGAAAGACAGAGGAGCTCAAAGAATGATAATTTAGTTGGAGTATTGGCGAGATGTGCCAATATGTCAAAGTTTAGGGATTCTCTAGCCCTTGAGTTGTTTCCTTAAACAAAGGTTTGTCAAAGCACGTCTCCTTCTGCTTTTGTCTGTCTGCTGCCAAAGGCTGGGATGGACCCAGATCGGATATAGTAGGTGGAGCAGTTGGAGGTATACAACCGTCAGGAGCATTATAGTTGCACTAGTAAGATAGGCCTGACCTTATTGCCCCCTATGGCTTCTTTGATGGAGGAATAAACCATGTGTCAGGCTCTAAATTTCTTTCCATTGGACTTGACGACGAAAGGTGTGGCTTGCTGTATCAAGTCTGGGGCAAGATCCGGGTGAACCCATATGACCTCGCCTCGTGGTATGCTAAAAGGTACTAGCCCGACTACTTGGTTGCAAGTTGAAGAAAGATTAACAACCTCCATTGTTGCCCTCAAGATTGGAACGCTGCCTTCTTAAGCCTACGTTACTAGAAAATCACCAAACCAGAGAGATACCATGTTGGCAGTGATCGTCTTGTCCTCAAATTCCAAGGTAAGGGCTTTGGAATCGAGTAGACGCTTGATGTATTTCTTTAACACATAGTAATCCCATGTATGGTGGTGTACATACCGATGGTAGTAGCAGTACTTGGGGTCATCGACCTTGTCTGCCTCACTAGGGCATTTGATGTCGAAAAGCCAGAGCTTGTTGCCCTTCATCAACATGTTAAAAATTGCCATGACATCATCATCGTCGAAAGGGTAAGTCTCTCTCGGCTTTGGAGCTTCAATCGGATTCTGATCTTGCGTGGAGGATTTTTTTTTGCACATTTACGGTAAGGGCCTGCTTCCATTTGCCTTCACGGCCACTATTATCCTGGTTATTATTGTTGTTATTTTTGTAAGGACGCTTTTCCCTATCATTAGCGATATGGATCTTTATTCCTAGTAGTCGGGCGTCCTTTATATTCTTTTCAACGACGATAATGCTTATGATAAATCTTATCATGTCTTTGAACTGATTGGTGCCTGTAGTGCCCCGATCCTATCGGTGCACTATATAAGACTTGTGGCTCTATTTACTCGGTCAAAATTAAGTATGGAAAAACTTTAGGAATCAATCATGGATAATGCAATAAACCTTTCCAATTGATGGATCAACTTCTGTTGGAATGAGTCCAATAGTTTTCGTTGGATTTTTGGTTGGCTTTCTTGGATTTTCGCTACTTGGTTTTGATGAATGCATTTTCGTGATTGGTATTTGATGATTAATTATTTAGCCCATTTTTATCGATTGCATACATTCATTCTCGAGAACTCTGAGAGAAATGGAACATGGTAATCTAACCAAATATTGGTGTCAATGCAGATAGACGCGTGACCGGAGCCTGAGCAAGCAAGCGTCCTTTTTTCTCTATATTCTCTATTTGGTGAACGGTTCTGTCCCTTCTTCTTTACTCCTTCATACCAATAATCAATAATGTTCTCTTATAACCTTGCTAAGTCCAATAATCGATAAAGCCACTAATGTCACAAGTTTAATACCACTAATATAAATCAATGGGTTATACTGATAAGAGGGAAGTTTAATTTTATAACATAAGGAATGATATGATCATTATGTCATGTTTCGGTGCCATGCCTTAGCGGTAAATTGGAGTCTACGGACTACCAATCGAAATAATGAATAAGTATGCTAAAATAAGAAATGTTAAATGTGCATTTCTACTCTAAATGCTTCAACACCTTATACTGCTATTTATGCTTATCATATAGTCATAGATGCATTGTATGGTCGTGGAAAACTTGTACACAAGGTAGTAAATTTTCTCGAACGGAACCTGGGGCACTGGGGACCATTCGACCGGGGGAAATAGAAGCACTTTGGTAGCACCAGGTATAAGTAGGACATTCATTAAGGCTTGCTACCTGCTTTGAATGGCGCATCGCACGCCCATTGAAGTCTTATACGGCATGTCCATCGTGGTGCTATACCACAAATGATACAGCAGAAATGAGTTATATACTAATAATGTCTCATGCGGGCACGATAAAAAAAATCCTGTAGATTATACAGGAACGACCATTAGCCAAGGTAAGAATTCTATATATACAAATATTATATATTTTACTGCATATTGTTGCCTATATAAACTACTGCTTTAATTAAGAAGTGTTGGTTTAGGTGAGTGGGTCAGTTCTGCACACCACTACAAGTTGAGTACTGACCCACGTCTCTGTGGGCAAACCATGTGACCATGATACCATGGACGCTCAAAAAAGATAAAGCTTTCATTGCAGTCTTTTCAAGCTTCTTCCTATTTCAAAATATTTCAAAAATTTTTAGTTGTTGCTTTCAAGTTTCTAATAATGTAATAAAGGGGCATAATGTATGGGATAAGAACATTATTTCATGTCAGCCTATCAGTATTTTTTTTTATATAAAAGCTATGTAAGTCATTCATGCATTTTTATTTTCGGAGCTGAGAAAATTGTACTTCGTTACAATGAATAAATAAAAGAATTTTTTCTATACAAATGTGTGCTTTATAATCTGCTGCTGTATTGCAGAACTATTTACAAAAGATATTTGGCACATATGCACTTTCTTGCCTTGTACAAGTGCAACCCTAGACTTATACGGCATCATGCCCAGCGAGAACGAACAGTTATGCGGAACCGAATATGTGGACGAATCGGTTATACAGAATCGGGGAATGACAGTGCCCGTCCAGAGCCTTATTGCTAGAACTAGATTTCTCTAGCATGTGTCCATTAGCGTAGACTCAGGATTGCTGGGGGATAGTTTTAGTGCATCTTGTTTGTATTGTTCTATGTATTCCCGTACAGGTTCTTTTTCTTTCTGAGTGATGTCCATCAGAGAGGACATCGTCATGTCATTCCACCCGTCATAGAATTGGGCAAGGAAGAGACTTTTAAGTTATTCAAATAATGAGATACAATTATCTTGGAGACTGAAAAACTAGTCGAAGGCTACTCCGAACAATGTCCCGACAAAGTGCTTGGTGAAAAGAGCATCATTGCAAGGTAGATGCCCCATCTCCGCCTCAAAATAACTCATGTATTGACTAGGAGATGTCTTCTCATCAAATGGAATCATGGAGAAGGGCTTGAACTTGGGCGGGTACTGTCATGACCAGCACCCAGAATAAGGGCACGAGTAGTGAACAATGCCCAATCTACGTAGCAGCATCGGTGGTAGAATAATATTTGTATGATTATAAATATCTACACATCTCACACAATATAAAAAAAAGGTACATATCATGCTACCTCAACTCCAAAAAGAGGCACAATATGGTATATGATAATGGTAAACAATACTCAATCACAATATAAAACTAAAGGAGGATAAAAGCATGATATAGAATAAAAGAGAGAAAAATAAGAGTCATAATACATCCATAAGTCCAAATCCATAAGACTAGACATAGCCACTCCCAAAATAATATATATATTTCATTAGTCTAGAAATGAGATTAATACAATATCCAAAATATATAACTAGGCCTCATCGGTTACTGGCACTAGGTTCTTATGCTCTAGGGGAGTATCCTCTAATGGCTCAATATCCTGCGGTCCATAATAAGTGGGACATAGCTCCTCTAGCTAATCATCTAAAAAATATATCCAATCAGGAAAGGAGCAAAGTACAAAACTCTGAAAGTAGTTCCAAATATACGGTAGAGCATATACGACAAATAATAGAAAAAGATACAAGATAACAAGCTGTCATGACCCGTACCCAAAATTTGGGCATGAGCCGTGGGTACGTCCAGCCTATGCCGCAGCATCGATGATAGAACGTTGTCTAGGTCTCAAGACTACCAAACATAACTCATAACTTGTCAGTGATCTCAACTCCATAAGGAGGACAATGAATAATATATTGATCAATAATTCATAGTATACTCAATCACAATAACTATAGGAAATAAATGGCATGATGAGATATAAAGATAAGGAAGTACTGACATATATCAAGCACAACAACTCAAATACAACAATAATCTAGAGTCTAGCTATCCAACATAAATAGTCTTAACATAAATACAATCCAAGTCTCAGGTTTTACAACAAATAATACATAGATAGAACTGTCTACACGACTACAGGTGGTATCTCCTCTAAGGAGAGTGACTCCTCTAGAATATCTGGTATGTAGTCTCCCTCTACACCTGGGCTATAGTGAGTGGGACAGAAGTCCTCAAGGTCCTCTAAAAAATATTATCCAGTCAGGATTGGAGTGAAGCACAAGCACAAAATAATAGTTTCATTTATATTGATAAAACTATAATATAGTGTAAGAAAAAACAGGATGAAGAAATACTGGAAATATGGAATACTGGAAAATATGTAATCATCAATAGTACAACTAGCAATGAATAAAAATATGTGAATCCTAGAATAAGTGGACTAGAAATAAAGAAATAGAATATCTAGCTAAGTGTTTGAAATATCAGTTTACTATGTGATCGACTTGGGACAAGATCAGGCTTGTTATATATGATTGGCTATGATACATGTGAGGTCAGGCTAACCATCTGGTTAGGTATGATGCGAGCAATAGTCAGGCTAATCATGTATAACAGGCTATGAGGCATATAAATGGTCAGGCTACACCCTACGTGATGTGTGGGATGAGCTATGATGCATGTAAAGTAGGGTATGATCACATAATATGCTAATATTTCCCCATCTCCAGCTAGCACGATAGATTCCAATCATGACTCCTCATGACAGGTATCTATGGTGCTAATCCGTGTATCCACAGTGTCAGAATCAAGTATACTTTACAACTAGAATCATAAAATAATCAACATAATGAAAATTGTCAAAGAATATACTCGTCTGTGGTCCTGAGCAAAGAAAGATGATCGATATCCAAGGTGGGATCATAATAACCTAAATATTTAAAATAATAATGTTAATTGGTGTTCTAGGAGGACAATGCCATTAATTATGTTGAAATATAATTTTAGGCCAAAACTAGGTCTTTGATAAGCTGGCTATGCCAAACTTAACTATACTAGTCAACGATACTAAGGTATCCACCTACACTAGTTAGTAATTATAATTTATATCTAATTTAGTAATAATATAGTATCTTACTTATTTTACCTTAGCTATATAACTATAGCTGATATATATATATATATATATATATATATATATATATATATTAGCTACCCTCTCATCAACCCAACTTACTAGTGAGATACCTTGACACTCGATACCTGGTACTAGGTTACAATCATGTATAAAACTTAACTACTAAAAGATCTCACTACTAACATTCATACATTAACATCTAACTAACTATACTAACTTATAACTTACAGATACAACCATATATGCAGACACAACTTACCTTCCAACTGCACTCATGCATACCCGATACCAATCCAAACACCCCCATGTCTCCAGTCCATTCACTGATACTTGTATCAGTGAATTGGCAATCAATCTAACTCTCGTGGTGCTCCAAAGATGTAAACCCCCTAACCCAAAATTAGGCCTACTTGACTTAGATGGTGAAATTAGGGCTGGTTTGTATCCAATTGAAAATAGGACACGGTAGTTTTATTTAATATTTATGTCACATAGGGCACCCTACTGTTGCTTTGATAATTGGAGCACTACACTAGTCATTGCCTTCCTACCAATTTCACACCCTTGTCTTAGGCGTGCCCATCTTCCATCCTGACCTTGTGTAACTTATAATTATGCTCTCTGGTGCTACATTTTAGTCGCACAATAAATATCGCGGACGTTATTATTTAATTCTAAAATATGACCTTGTACCCTTGTGCATCCCAATCGAAATTGGAGACATAACCTTGACCGTTTTGTGCAACCCGAATTTTATTAATATTCTACACTGTACCCTCTACGTCCTTGACACTTGTGTCCCATCTAATTTTAATTTTGTGTACTTCTAATTAATTCTAGAATATCATGCGCATTCGATGTAATTAATTAAAATTTAATTACCACCTTTGTGCAATTTTCTAATTGTTGGGCATTTTTACGCAAAAGCGCATTGAGGTATCCCCACTATTGGACAATTCATGAAGAAATCCAATTTTCCCCTTCATAGGAATTTTTCCCAAAATTTTTTGGATGTGCAAAGGCGCAACATCGCCCCTTTTATTTTAATACAATCCTTGTATTTAAACAATGCAAATTGTAGCCTCCCAACATCCCCATGTAAGCCCAAGGTCACCCCAGAAAATGTTGACCAAGTCCAAAACCTAGGTCAAACATAAAACCCTAGGTCAACCTCAAAAGTTCACCTCTTTACATATATATATACCTAAATTTATTTTTACCTAAATAACTATTCACCTCCTTCCAATTCCCCCCCCCCCCCGCGGCTAAGTTCGGCCACCCGACCGGCCCTCCGTCGATCGACTGGAGCAACACCCGCCGTGTCTCGCATGACCTCTCCTCACCGCCACCCTCTTCAATCTTCCTTTTCCTCGACCCGCGACCATCGCCTCCGCCGGAGTCGACTCCCCTCACCATCATCAACACCACCACAGGCCGCCGCTTCCGTCGACTTCGAAACACCACCAGCACCACCATCGTCCCCAAGTCCACCCTCCTCTCCTCCATTTCCTTACCGGAGTCGCCGCCCCCGCTGACTGCTGTTCAGTCGACCATACATCCCGTAGAACTCTGCAGAGCCTCATCGGACATCACCCGAGTCCACCATTGTCGTCTTCTTCCTCCTTCCCGTTCTTCTCCAACACAACTCCCCCACTCACCATCTCCACCCGCACCGGAGCCGAACAGCCATTTCTTTTACCTTCTTCCTCCTGTGCATCGCCACACCCGGTCTGACTCCTCCGCCGGAGCCCAGAACAGCCTCATCACCACCACCATTGTCACCCCGGCGAGCTTTCTTCCCCATAACACCCTGCACTGACTCCCTGCATCATCCCCTCCTCCGCTGCTGCTTACCGCCGGCAGGAACGACACCACCAGCATCGTGACCTACTCTCCGTCCCTCTTCCCGACCTCTGTTCTCCCCCTCTCCTCCGACTGAATGTCACCAGCCACCGCCACCATCCGAATATCACCACCATCACTATTACAACCACCAGCAACCCCACCGTTGCCATCACCCGAGCCACCCTCTCTTTGCCTTGATCCGCCCAGGCCTCTCCCTGCTCTCCTTCTTCCACGGTAAACTATCACCTGAGCCTCCTCTTCCACCTCTCCACTGTCCTCCTAGCCGGTCGGACCACCCCCTGGCCGGAGAAACACCATCCCCATTATCGTAATCATTAATATCACCACCATGGCCATTGTCATCATCATTACCATCTTCCATTATCCTCATTATCCACCATTTATATCATCATCATCTCAATTCATCATCATCATTATCATCTTATCATTAGCATCACCATCACACCATCATCCACATCTTCACCCTCGTCGTCGTAATCTTTAACCTCTCTTCGTCGTCGTCATCATTGTCGTCGTCCAGCCGATCCCGTGTACGTACACCGAGGTTCGAAGTTTTCCCACCTTCTTATTTCGTATGTGTGCTTGAGTATATGTTATTAGGACATGCATATTGCTTATGACTGCTAGCTAATATCGGACCCTGAGTCGGTGAACCCAGTGCTGCGTACACGAACTTGTACTCGTACGCGTATATTATTCAGTTTGATATATTTATATATATTTAGTATATGCTTACTATTCAAGTTGGTATACGTATAATTATTGGATGATATATATATATGTTATATATGTATATTATAATTAATTATATGCTAATAATAATTAGGAGTAGGTGTATTAAGACTGTACGACCCTAGGACACCGTGGACTGTCCCATACTTACCCTGACCATGTTGACCCTAAGAACTTATGAATTGCCTGCTTTGCGTACATTAACGTACTGGCGTAGACACCTGTCAGTTGACTGACTGATTGCGTACAGTACTTGAAGACGCGACACCCGCGTAATTCAACGGTAATTGACCGTGTTAGATAACTAGTGCCACCTCTAGTGTACCCCCTGAGTCTAGTGTAAATATGGTTGTGTATGTGCTAGTGTAATGACTAATGATTTTATTGTATCATACTATATGTACATAGGATATTGGATTTGTTCTGCGTGACTTCTGGAGCAGGTTATTGGTACATTGCAGCTTCCTTGCCAGACAAGTATACCTTGCCATTGTACTGTTATTCATATTCCATATGTTGCATGTATCATTATTTTTTGTCTTTAGTTCATATATTTTAACTGTTATATACAATGCGCGCGACGGTGTCGTCGCGATATAGTTTTATTTATGTATTGCATTGACCTTGTTTATGAGACTACCCCATTATCATATAGCATCATTAGGTTCATTGGTCGTGACACAGTTGTTATACGAGTGTGAGTCTCATATAGAGATCACGGACTGCGTAACAGGTCTGGCCTCCTGTACGTATGGGTCGTGCATTAGGATGACTGCTAATAGAAACTTTGTATGCTAGAAGACTTAGGAGTTATTAGAGGTCCAGGGACATAGCCTATTGTAGTACGGTGGCCCAATCCTTGTCCTTGTTTGGTTGCAGGATTGGGCTAGGGTACTAAAGATAGGCTATGGACCAAATCGTGTCATGGATGTGACATGCTTAGAGCATTGGGTAGAGAGAACAACAAGTAAGGTATTTGGGCTCCTTTGCACTTTTTCTTTTGTAACCCGTACGCTCCGCCGGAGATACGCGGTCATGATGACCACTATATATTATATATTATCAGGCGGGCCTCCGACGTTCAAAAGATGATGTGCCTTTGTAGGCCCCTAGATCTCCAAGAGAACCATGCCAATCCCATTTTAGCCAGATAGCCCACTTGGTGGAAAGTTGTTCTCAAACTGCATTCACTTAGAAGGTTAGGTGACTCCATTGGATATTTATTTCAGTACTTTATTGGCATGCTTTTATGTATCTTGTTATGTCCCTCTGAGGACCTGTCCCTTCCAGGTGTATCTGTTCTTGAGTATTCGCAGGAGCACAGATTCAGATGGTTACATATGTTGCGAGGATGTCATCTCTTCGAGCCCTGTAATTGTTAGCTGGTATTCCTATATTGTGTTGTACTTATATTGTATTTATTTTTTTCGAGTTGGTAGTGGATTTGTTTCCATCCAACTATCATCCTTAGATACTTCTTATTGCAATCTAGTTGCATAGATACTGGTTATTTATATCTGATTTTCTGTGGATGAGATTTAGATTATATCTTGTGACTTGTGACATATGTTATACCACTTGTGGATTTGATATTCATATTACAGCATATGTATGGGTTTGGTTTCCATATATTGGAGTTACCATATCCATGTGGCTATTATGCTTATGTGTCCTAGTTCTACGTATTTTTGGAACTGGGGTGTGACATATTTTTAGTGGTGGCCCATGCAGGTCGAGAGCATATTGTCTCGGTTACGTTACTGTACCGAACAAGCCTGCACCTAGGACTAGAGTATAGAATCTCATCCACAATTGACTATGACTCATCTTTCTTCTAATCTGTTCTATTTTGAACAATTGTATCCTGCTTGATTCCTGTACTTCCCTAATAGTTCTTTGAGTATATCCTTCTGCTAGAATATAGGAACCCCTGTTATTAGGATGATAATTAGGGTAGCACACCTATTAAGAATACAACAAGAATATAGACACACCACTAAGTTTAAAATATCTAGTGAACCTAGAATTCCTTATCTATAGATTGGTTTACCATTACCCCTTGATGTATTATGAGGACTTGTGAGTAGTATAGATACTACTAGAGTTAGTTAGAAGTTTACCATAATGTTTGACCCTAGTATTGAGGAACCAATAGAAAACCAAAAATTGAATATTAGGACTGAACCTAACCTTCGCAGTTAGACAAGTATTGGAGAACTATAAATTTAGATTCTTATCTTAAGATAAGCAGACAGTACCTTAGAAAGCCAAGAGCAATGCATAGAATATTTTCCTAATCATGCCTCGAACATAGCAACTAGCACCCCACCCCCCTTTAGAAAACTATGATGCTATCTAGAGCCCCTCTATTTCATATGTTGTTCCTCTGCGACCTTAACGTTCGATAATTGTGTGACGACTAAAATTATGTTCTTCTTTTCTTCATCTTTCAACTCGTGCCACACGACACTTCTGATATTAGGCCAAGTAATTTTATTCTTTGTTAAGGACACATAGTTTGCTAGGATTATAGTTGTAGTCTTGAATTTGAACATTTTGTGCTTGGTAGTTAGAGTTTGATAAGTTTGAGTTATTCTTGCAGACTGTGACCCGATGATTATCCCTTAGTGTTAAATTGCGTAATTTGTACCCTCACCTCGATACGAGTTATATTCCCTTCCCTTGAGACTAGTAACCTTTCTATTCTTGCTACTGACACTTGTTCCATAAGCGTTATGACTAAGACTTAAGACGACAATGATCTATGTAATGTAAGCGGATACCCTAATAAGTACCAAGACCCCTTCTTGTAGACCTTAACAGGAGCTTCTACGGTATCCTTAAGATAATTAAAATAGTAGTTTAATTGTTATAAGTTAGGTTGTATACCTCACAACTTAGAATCACATAGTCTTTTGACCCATTATTGAAGTGTAACTGAATGACATTAATTGTATGCTAGCATAAGATGACAGTGTTTATTCAGACGATAGAATTTAGAGGTCCATGCCCCTATTTGGTCGACTAGTGACTTAGACAAGAAATTTGTATGATAACTGTAGAGACTGTAGAGACTGTAGAGTCTTATCTTCTTTGTGAACTTGAATTATTTTGTAACTTCTTTCATCATGATCCAACGTATTTATATTTTATGTACTACCTTGACTAATGCCGCTATTATAGCCTAGTTTTTGCAAGCTTATTCCTTATCAAGCTTGTTCATGACATATGTATTAGTGGGTCGACACACTAATATATTTCAGAATCAGTGTATTAAGGTCTAGCTAGCCTTAGTGTGCTTGGTTCGCCCTCCACAATACCATTTTACGGGGATTGAGATATATAGCCGACAAATAGACAAATATACTTGCCCTCTAGACATGTCTGAGTGTATCGTACCGGCTAGATAACTGTACTAATACGAGCATGCGAATACAGATTTACCAAATAGTATTTCAATCCATAACTGCCTTGACAATTCCTATTTGAATCCTTTAAACGCTTTGATTCTCATACTTCCATTCTATTACCTCCTCCTTGAACTCTTTACCATTGTTTTCTGTCTTTCCTTGTTTCGGAAAGACGAAACCTCGTGCTTGGAATAAGTGATACACTGATAGTGCTAGATATACCCCATAGGCTAATCATATGACTTGGTGACTCCCTTTTATAAATGATTAAGGGCATATCATAGATTATATGTTTGGTGTTAAAACTTCGGATGATTGAATAACATGATTAAATAATTTGAGGAATAGTTTTCTTATATGTATAGTCTTATGTGATAGATGGATAAATTCTAAGTTGGGTAGAAATCACATTGTTAACTTGAGAAGAATTCTTTTGGGTAGTGATCAAGTGAGATTAGATAGAGAAACCCTACCCTAGTTTAATTTCAAGGATGAAATTATTTTAAGTTGGGTAGATTATAAACCACCTCACCCAAAATTAGGCCTACTTGACTTAGATGGTGAAATTAGGGCTGGTTTGTATCCAATTGAAAATAGGACACGGTAGTTTTATTTAATATTTATGTCACATAGGGCACCCTACTGTTGCTTCAATAATTAGAGCACTACACTAGTCATTACCTTCCTACCAATTTCACACCCTTGTCCTAGGCGTGCCCATCTTCCATCCTGACCTTGTGTAACTTATAATTATGCTCTCTGGTTCTACATTTTAGTCGCACAATAAATGTCGCGGACGTTATTATTTAATTCTAAAATATGACCTTGTACCCTTGTGCGTCCCAATCGAAATTGGAGACACAATCTTGACCATTTTATGCAACCCAAATTTTATTAATATTCTATACTGTACCCTCTATGTCCCTGACATTTGTGTCCCACATAATTTTAATTCTGTGTACTTCTAATTAATTCTAGAACATCGTGCGCATTCAATTTAATTAATTAAAATCCAATTACCACCTTTGTGTAATTTTCCAATTGTTGGGCATTTTTATGCAAAAGCGCATTGAGGTATCCCCACCATTAGACAATTCATGAAGAAATCCAATTTTCCCCTTCATAGGAATTTTTTCCATAATTTTCTGGATGTGCAAATGTGCAACATCACCACTTTTATTTTAATACAATCCTTGCATTTAAATAATGCAAATTGTAGCCTCCCAATATCCCCATGTAAGCCCAAGGCCACCCCAGGAAATGTTGACCAAGTCCAAAACCTAGGTCAAACATCAAACCCTAGGTCAACCTCAAATGTTCACCTCTTAACATATAAATATACCTTAATTTATTTTTACCTAAATAACTATTAACCTCCTTCCAATTTCTCCCCCCCCCCCCGCAGCCAAGTTCGGCCACCCGACTGGCCCTCCGTCGATCGACTGGAGCAGCACCCGCCGTGTCTCGCCTGACCTCTCCTCACCGCCACCCTCTTCCATCTTCCTCTTCCTCGACCCGCGGCCATCGCCTCCGCCGGAGTCGTCTTCCCTCACCATCATCAACACCACCACAGGTCGTCGCTCCCGTCGACTTTGAAACCCCACCAGCACCACCATCGTCCCCGAGTCCACCCTCCTCTCCTCCGTTTCCCCACCGGAGTCGCCGCCCCCGCTGACTGCTGTTAAGTCGACCATACATCTCGCAGAACTCTGTCAGAGCCTCGTCGGACATCACCCGAGTCCACCATTGCCGTCTTCTTCCGCCTCCCCGTTCTCCTCCAACACAACTGCCCCACTCACCATCTCCATCCGCGCCGGAGTCGAACTGCCATTTCTTTCACCTTCTTCCTCCTGTGCACTGCCGCACCCGGTCCGACTCCTCCACCGGAGCCCAGAACGGACTCATCACCACCACCATTGTCAACCCGACAAGCTTCCTCCCCCATAACACCCTGCACCAACTTCCTGCATCATCCCCTCCTCCGCTGCTGCTCACCGTCGGCAGGAACGATACCACCAGCATCGTGACCACCTCTCCATCCCTCTTTCCAACCTCTGTTCTCCCCCTCTCCTCCGACTGAACGTCACCAGCCAACGCCACGATCCGAATATCACCACCATCACCATTACAACCACCAGTAACCCCACCGTTGCCATCACCCGAGCCACCCTCTCTTTGCCTCGATCCGCCTTGGCCTCTCCCTGCTCTCCTTCTTCCTCGGTGAACTATCACCTGAGCCTCCTCTTCCACCTCTTCACTGTCCTCCTAGCCGACCGGACCACCCCCTAACCGGAGAAACACCATCCCCATCATCGTAATCATCAACATCACCACCATGGCCATTGTTATCATCATCACCATCTTCCATTATCCTCATCATCCACCATTTGTATCATTATTATCTCAATTCATCATCATCATTATCATCTCATCATTAGCATCATCATCACACTATCGTCCATTTCTTCACCCTCGTCGTCATAATCTTTAACCTCTCTTCATCGTCGTCATCATCGTTGTCGTCCAGCCGATCCCAAGCACGTACACCGAGGTTCGAACCTGTCCCACCTTCTTATTTCGTATGTGTACTTGAGTATATGTTATTAGGACATGCGTATTGCTTATGATTGCTATCTGATATCGGACCTTGAGTCGGTGAACCGAGTGCTGCGTACACGAACTTGTACTCGTACGCGTATATTATTCAGTTTGATATATTTATATATATTTAGTATATGCATACTATTCTACTTGGTATACGTATAATTATTGGATGATATATATATATTATATATATGTATATTGTAATTAATTATATGCTAATAAAAATTAGGAGGAGTGTATTCAGACTGTACGACCCTAGGACACCATGGACTGTCCTGTACTTACCCTGACCATGTTGACCCTAAGAACTTGTGAATTGCCTGCTTTGCGTACATTAACGTACTGGCGTAGACACCTATCAGTTGACTGACTGATTGTGTACAGTACTTGAAGACGCGACACCCGCATAATTCAATGCGTAATTGACCGTGTTAGATAACTAGTGCCACCCCTATTGTACCCCCTGAGTCTAGTGTAAATATGGTT
The DNA here is from genome assembly GCA_036927795.1 of Iris macrosiphon. Taxonomy (NCBI): domain Eukaryota; kingdom Viridiplantae; phylum Streptophyta; class Magnoliopsida; order Asparagales; family Iridaceae; genus Iris; species Iris macrosiphon. The sequence continues at coordinate 26,325,630 of JAYESA010000016.1, read as the reverse complement.
GTGTATATGCTAGTGTAATGACTAATGATTTTATTGTATCATACTATATGTATATAGGATATTGGATTTGTTTTGCGCGACTTCTGGAGCAGGTTATTGGTACATTGCAGCTTCCTTGCCACGCAAGTATACCTTGTTATTGTACTGTTATTCATATTCCATATGTTGCATGCATCTTTATCTTCTGTCTTTAGTTCATATATTTTAACTGTTATATACAATGCGTGCGACGGTGTTGTCACGATATATTTTTATTTATGTATTGCATTGACCTTGTTTATGAGACTACCCCATTATCATGTAGCATCATTAGGTTCATTGGCCGTGACACAGTTGTTACATGAGTGTGAGTCTCATATAGAGATCACGGACTGCGTGACAGGTCTGGCCTCCTGTATGTATGGGCCGTGCGTTAGGGATGACTGCTAATAGAAACTTTGTATGCTAGAAGACTTAGCAGTTATTAGAGGTCCAGGGACATAGCCTATTGTAGTACGGTGGCCCAATCCTTGTCCTTGTTTGGTAGCAGGATTGGGCTAGGGTACTAAAGATAGGCTATGGACCAAATCGTGTCATGGATGTGACATGCTTAGAGCATTGGGTGGGAAGAACAATAAGTAAGGCATTTGGGCTCCTTTGCACTTTTCCTTTTGTAACCCGTACGCTCCGCCGAAGATGCGCGGTCATGATTACCACTATATATTATATATTATCAGGCGGGTCTCCGGCGTTCAAAAGACGACGTGCCTTTGTAGGCCCCTGGATCTCCAAGAGAACCATGCCAATCCTATTTTAGCCAGATAGTCCACTTGGTGGAAAGTTATTCTCAAACTGCATTCACTTAGAAGGTTAGGTGACCCCATTGGATATTTATTTCAGTACTATATTGGCATACTTTTATGTATCTTGTTATGTCCCTCTGAGGACCTGGCCCTTCCAGGTGTATATGTTCTTGAGTATTTGCAGGAGCAAAGATTCGGATGATTACATATGTTACGAGGATGTCATCTCTTCGAGCCCTGTGATTGTTAGCTGGTATTCCTATATTATGTTGTACTTATATTGTATTTATTTTTACATTCGAGTTGGTAGTGGATTTGTTTTCATCCAACTATCATCCTTAGATACTTCTTATTGCAATCTAGTTGCATAGATACTGGTTATTTATATTTGATTTTCTGTGGATAAGATTTAGATTATACCCTGTGACTTGTGACATATGTTATACTACTTGTGGATTTGATATTCATATTATAGCGTACGTATGGGTTTGGTTTCCATATATTGGAGTTGCCATATCCATGCGGCTGGCATGCTTACGTGTCATAGTCCTACGTATTTTTGGAACTGGGGCATGACAAAAGCACACTACCACACTTATACCAAAACTCTCGAATACCTCACTGCTATTGCAGGTATCCTCTGGTGTACTACCATCCTAAATTATGTATCAGTACCCACTGACAGAGCCATGAGCCCAAACCCCTCTTTCTAGAGTTTATATGGTGACTGAAATCATTGGTACTTCCTGTCTGAAATAGGCCTGTATAACCCAGCCTCTGTACACTCGAGTGTCCCTCTCTGAACTGTACTCCAATTAGTACAGTACCTGTACTTGCGGCTGCCCCCAAGGATCTGGTAATATCTTTAGATATATAACTGCATGCAGTGACTATCATGCCTAAACTCCTATTCAGTGCAGGCTCAAGTCCCCGTGTATCATTGTTTACTGATACCATATCCCCAAACTGATACTGGACACTACTCCTAATACACTTAAACACCCAATAACCTATATATAATACTCTCCCTCACAGTCACATACCTGGACAATCCGACCTCTATCTCAACTCTGATACTCTAAGATACTATCACCGTGCTGCTAGTATGTCGTTTCTCTCATACACACAAATACTCACAAACACATAAACACACGACTAAAACTGAACAAACCCCCAGATACTGCTGATAATCACTAACCCGATACTGCAGTGACCCTCACATTGATCCCCCCTCACTACTATATTCCTGAACCCACTGCTCACTACTGTTAAGAAGTTTTCCCCAAGTCTGTCTAGTTCATGTCACTACCATATTTCAGAATAGAGGTATTTTCATCTTTTCATAATTTAATGTGTAAATGATTGCATGATAATTATTTTTATTTAAATTACTATGATTTTATTTGATTGTTGTACTTTACCGTTGCATCGATAATTAGAGCACTACACTAGCCACTGACTTTCCAACCAATTTCACACCCTTGTCCTAGATATGCCAGACTTTTATTTTAATCTTTGTGTGACTCATAACCATGCCATGATGCTTCATTTTAGTCGCACAACATTCGTCGCAAACGACTATATTTAATTCGATATAAATCTAACTTTGTATCCTTGTGCATTCCAATCGAAATTGGAGACACAATCTTAACCCATTTTGAGCAACCCAAATTAGGGTAATATTCTATTCTGAGTCTACTTCATTCATGACACTTGTGTCCCACTTAATTTTGGCCCCATGTACTTCTAATTAATTTTATAATACCAATTATATTTATTTTAATTAAATGAAACCTTAAACCTAACTTTTTTGTAATTTTCTAATTGTTGGGGACTTTTATACAAAAGTGCATCGAGTTGTCCACCCTATTGGACACAACACGTGGAGAAACCCATTTCTCTTTTATGAGAATTTTTTCATAATTTTTGGGAGTGTGTAATGCAACATCAACCTCCTTAAACCGTGGCCCTCCAAACTTTGAACCAAATGCAATCCTAACCTTTCATTTTGAATCCATTTGAATCCTAGCCCTTAAAATATATCAATGACAAGCCTTTTTCCCAAGGGTTTGACCAAGCCCTAATTCTAGATCAACCCAATACTATATATACATAAATATCCTTTTTTCTTTTTCCTTCAACCTAACCTAAAGCTACAACCGACTTCTCTTCCTTCCCATCTTACTGTTCACCGTCCCTTTCCTTGAACCCGTCAACCCGCCGGAGCTCCGCCTTACCGTTCCCTTCATCCCGCTCGTATATCCCCTCATCCCCGCCTCCATACGACGAACAACCCACCTCCATGTCGTGCAGCACCCCGCTGACCCGCCGTACCTCGTCGATGACCACTACACGATGTCGCCCCAGAAGCCAATGTCCCGACCGCTGAACCCACCTGAACTCGCTGGAGCCGACGTCCATAATTGAATGATCCCTGCCGACCCTCCACGCGATGCATGCACGACTCCAAACACGTCAGAGACCCGCCAGAACCTGCTGAAGCCCATGTTGACTTCGAACCCCGCTGCCAACCCGCTGATCGTCGGAGTTTGACCCGCTCGACTGAACCTAGCACCCCCTTCGTGATGACCTCAACACGAATGTCTCATCTCACATACACAGCTTCGAGTTCTCTCTTTTGCGTACATGTACACGTACACGCATACGCGTAGTTCTCATTACATGCATACATATATTTAGCTATGTTTAGTATACGCCTATTGTATGGTATATGGGTGTATGTGTGTACGTATTAGTATATGTATTTAGTATATGTTTAATATGTATATTGGTATATATATACATATATATATATAGTATATGAACCCAATTGGTATATATGTATAGTATATGTATTCCCTAGTATATGTTTAATATATATATAGTATAAATTCTATTAGTGTATATACATAAATATATATATATATATATATATATATATATATTATATATGTAATTAATTGGTATACATATATATATTATGAGTATTAATGTTATATGCTAGTTAATAATATGTATATTTATATATGTACTAGGTGACCCGAATGTAATTACGGATACCCCGTAGTTACATTGACCTGTGACCATGTAATATGTTAGCAGACTGCCATATGTACATCGACGTACTGGCAAGACCCGTATTATTGACTGTCTGTTATGCACAGCAATTACAGATATGACACCCCCTAGCATAGTCTCTCAGTTCATTGTGTTTTGATTGTGTGTGTTAGTGTAATGTCTGATGCAATAGTGTATTATATGATATGTCTATAGGACTGTTGGATCATTCAGACGATAGTTTAGAAATAGGACATTGGTATTGTCAGCTAAGGACCACAGGCGAGTACATTCTCTGACAGTTTTCATTATGTTGATTATCTCTATAATTCTAGTTGTATAGCATACATGAGTCTGACACTGTTGTTTACACGAGTTGGCATCATCGAGACCTGTCACGAGGAATCGTGATTTAGAATCCATCGTGCTAGCTGGGGAACAGGAAAATATTAGTAGCGTATGTGATCATACCCAACTCTACATGCATCATAGCTCACCCATACATCACGTCAGTGCAGCCTGACCATTACATGCCTCATAGCCTGTTACATGTGATTAGCCTGACTATTGCTCTCATCATAGCTATCCGGATGGTTAGCCTAACCTTACATGAATCATAGCTAATCATATATAATAAGTCTGATCATTCCCAAGCCGATCACATAATTTGCTGATATTTCACACACTTAGATAGATGTTCTTGACATGTATCTCTAGTATATTGATCTAGCATCTCTATATGTTCTAGTTATGGTTCTAGTACTCACTTATATTCCAGTTCATTGTTCTAGCATGTACTTGTATTTCTATTCATTGCTAGATGTACATTGATGATGATATGCTCCAGTATTCCTTTATTTCAGTACTTCTTTATTCCAGTATTTCTCATTGCCAGTATTCATATCTATCTTGTATTTCTTTACACTGTATTATAGTTTTGTCAATATATATGGAACTGCTGTTAGTGCTTGTACTTCGCTCCAATCCTGACTGGATATTTTTCCAGAGGATCTTGAGGACTTCTATCCTGTCACGACCCGCACCCGGTTTAGGGGCACGAGTGCATGGGTACGTCCAGCCTACGCCGCAGCATCGGCGGTAGAACACTGTCAAGGTCTTGATACTATCTAGCTAATGTCACACAAATATCCAATCTCCATAAGGAGGCACGGATGACACAAATAAACGAGCACATACTCAATCACAGGATTACAGCACGATAAGATAACGAACAGAAATTAAATACAACACAAGTCAACAAAGCAATAACTTAACTCAACAATATCCAAGTCTCATAAAAATGCCGGAGACAAATCCGGTACCAATAATCTACTGAAAGAACTAACTAAAATATAGTAATTTCCGGCTGGCCTCTCGGAATCACAACTAACTATCAAGCCCAAGTGCAGCTACTCACCATATGGTCCATAAAGTATCGGACAGCGGTCCTCTAAGGCATAGTCTGGAAAAATATTTCCAGTCAGGAAGGAGCAAAGCACAATCTCAAATAACAGTTCCATTTAATTGATAAGGACTATAAAGTAATAAACATGTCATGCTAGCTACTGAGAAGACAGTAAAATAAATGCAATGGCAATTAAAGAGAGACAGGCAATGTAAAGAGACAGGCAATAGGCAATATGATACAGTCAGTGCATGTATGAAAATAAAAAGAACAAGAACAATATCATATACGGGTGATGTAGTATATGATTTAAATAGGGAACTGTAATCTATTCTAAGTGTTTGAAATAGTAGTTCAAAATGTGATCGGCTTGGGAACATGTACATAGCTACAGGGCCTGGCTAATCATAGGTGAAGAGCATGATTAACACTTACATTGTTCTATACTACAATAAGAGGTTATGATCATATTTCTTACTAACTACTTCCCCGCCCATAACTAGTACTGTGGATCCAACCATGACACATCACGATACACGAGCAAGTCCAGTTTATCATGTACGATGTCTAATATACATGTCGTGTACAATGTCAATACGATAATCAAGATAACATCTCATGACTGCAGATCCAAGCTATACTAGTCCGTGTAACACAGTGTCAAGGATTCAGTTGTAACATTTCAAGATTATTGAATTTATAGAAATTATCAAGAAATTGGAAATTATCAGAGAATGTACTTGCCTTTGGTCCTTAGCTGGTATTTATGGATGTCCTGTTCCAGAGTATTCCCTGGTGAACCAACAGTCCTAAAGACATAACACAATATAACATTTGCATCAGAAGCTACGCTAACACACAGTCAAAACACTGGCCTCAGGGCCATGCCAGGCAGGGCACTAGTCAGCTAGGGCCACCTAGTAGGGATACCTATTTAAAACACATTACCTATTTTTAATACTTACAATATTTATACATGCACCAAAATGTATTTATAATATATATATATTTATGCCTTTTAAATACATATTTGATTTATACTAGTTGAACATTATGTATGTATACTCATATATATGTCAAAAATACATTTTTTTTTTGTAGAATACATATATTGTCAACATTATCATACTAATATTAATTCACCAAATTAATTTTTTTATACCACATAAAATACCTAGAATAAATAATATACATATTAGTTAAACAATAACTATGTACTATATATATACCAACTTAAAATATATGTATATTTATACAAATTAATCATATACATGTATATTACAAATATAAGTATGAACTTAATCAAAGAATGTACAAATTAAATTTATACTATATATGTATACAGAATGCCAATTAATTCATATATTAAAATATGTTTTATTACACATATACTACATGAAACTATACCAAATAAATATATGTATGTTTATACCAAAAATATGCATACATATATATATATATCAAAAATAATTATACACATAAAATATATATACTATTACCTATACATTAGTTATATATACACATTAATATATTATATTAGTTATATATATTCATTAACTATACATTATTTATTATATACAAATACATATACTAGTATATACATATACATTATTAACATATAAATTTTATTATACACATACATTATATCACAGGGAAAGAGGGAAGAGGGGAGGAGAGGAGGCTTACTGTGGCTTGGGTTTGCTGTCCGCCGGAGTTCGGCAGGAGGGAGGAATGCCGGAGTAGCGGAGCAAGGAGGGAGAGGAGCAGCAGGGGGAAAAATGGGGTTGGCCGCCGGCCGCTGGACGCGCGAGACAGCGCCGGACGGGGGTCTGGAGGATGAGGGGCTTGTGCTGGAGGAGGCCGGAGGGAGATGCTCGGGGTTCGGCCACCGGAGCAGGTCGGCGGGTGAAGTGCAGCAGGGAGAGGTGGTTGGCTGCCGGGCCGTAGGGGTTGGCCGGACAGGCCGGAGGGAGGAAGAATCCGTGAGGGGGCCGCACTGGTGGTGGTTGTACGGTGAAGATGGAGGTGGTGGTGTCGGCCGGCTGTAGGGAGGAGCTCGAGAGCTTGGCCGGTACACAGCAGCTAGGGGAGTGGCCGGGAAGAGCTCGGCCGGCCGGACTGTCGCAGCAAGGCGGAGGTTGCAATGGGGTCGAGTCGGAGTTGTGGCCGGGCCGCGCCGGAGTGCACAGGGGCAGCCGCCGGTGAACAGGAACTGCGGGCAGCAGCAGTATGGGGGGAATGAACAGTATTCCCCCCTTTCAAATTTGAATTTAAATGAAAGAGAAAAGAAAGAAGAAGGAAGAAGAAGAAGAAAGGAAGGAGAAGAAGAAAAAGAATTACATACGTAGGAGAGAGGAAGGAGGCTTGTGAAGAGGGTGTGGGAAAACCTAGGTTGCCTAGGGATTAGGGTTGATGTAGACATAACATTATATAGGGAAGAGGGTTTGTGAATCTAATGGTGAGGATGCACCCAATTAAATGGGTGGTCCAGATTGTTCATGAAGGAAATTTTATATGGGAAAAATGCAATTTGGTCCACAAATAAATAACCCTTCCATTTGGTCTTGGACAATGGGTGATGACACCTACAATTGAATAATTGCAACTTAGCCCCTTAAATTCGGAAAATTGCACAAACACATAAAATGACGAAAATTTGGCGGGCGATTTGGTGTCCGGTGTTTTGTAGGGTCAGGGGGCGCTGTAAGTTGGGTACGGGCTTAAATAGCAGGGCACTGGAATTAAATTGGAATTTCAGAATCAGATAAAATGGTATCCTCAAATTAATTAGAAATAAATGCAAGTTGTGTTCTAAAATTAATTAGGAGTACATGGGACCAAAATCAGGTCAGGTCATCAATACCAATAATGAAGAAGACTCAGAACAGAATATTACCCTAAATTGGGCCGCACGAAAAATAGGTCAAGATTGCCTCCAATTTTAATTGGAACGCACAATGATACAAAATAAGGATTTATTAAATAACGTCCGCGACGATTTTTGTGCGGCCAGAATTAATGCACAGGGAGCAAAATTATGAGTTACAAAAATAGCAGAATGGAAGGCGGGCATGTCTAGGGCAAGATTGTGAAATTTGTTTGGAGACAAAAGATAGGGTAGTGCTCCAAATATTGAAACAAAGGCAATGCGCAATAATTAAATAAAATACGGTAATTAATTACAATCTCCAAATATTAAATTTTAGATAAAATAATAAAATCCAGAATTCTATAATTCGGACAGGTGGTCATCTACTGGGCTTCTAGGTCAAGTCTACTAGCTCAAAAATAAATAAACACTGCATATAATATTATATTTAAATTACACATCACACATATTTATTCAAAACAAATAATTATCACACAATTACTTAATTATAACTACCATAATATTAAATATTGTAAAAAGTCGAAATTACCCCTATTTTCAGAATGTGGTAGTGACAAGTCTACCCACCTTAAAAGAATTTTGTCCTCGAAATTTAAAATCCTCATAGTAGTGTTTATCATACACATTATTATTTCCCTTAAAATTTAAATTCATCATCCATGAAATCAGGTTATAATCCACAATGTCCCTTCACGACTTTTCAAAAATTTTGAATTATTTGCATTCCTGAAAAATCCTCGAATTAGAATCAAAGTCCATTTTTATCAAAAATTTCCTTGAAAGTTTTAGTTAATAATTCAATACTCAGAATTTAATATCCACTCCTCAATTTAATTTTAATCAATGCACATATATAAAAATGTAATCTCGTCCAAAAAGTTTGAATTCCACATTAATCCATCAAAATTTTATTTCTCGATTTCCTCTTCCTCAAAATACTCAACAATGTGATACTTATGGATTTTCTAATTGCAACATCCACATATAAAATTTTAAAATTTTCATAACTTGCAATCAAATCAATATATTGATAAATCTCCCAAAATTTCCAATTCTAATAACCAATTTAAGCATGTCATAATCTTCCTGGAATTAATAAATCATAAATTTTGCCATGTTAAATTCTTGGCCCTTTATTTAAATCGATGTTTATCCTCGAATTTTAATCATCTTGTCTCTCCTGTCAAGTCAATCCCTTTCGTGAATCTTCGTCATGGTTAAACCCCAATAATCATGGTCTAAAAATCTTCCCTACAATCATACAACATGCAACCTAAGGGGAATATGTACGGTCATGGTGTCTTGTCATGGTATTGCAGTCTCTATATCAGGGGTACCATTAACTACATTCTAACAAGAAATCATGCATACAAGCTACGGTACTAGGGTATCAATCAATCAATCAAATAGGGAGGGACAGAAGGAAGGAAATAACAGAACCTGCTAACACATTACCTGCAGTATCGGTCTCCTCGACCGTCATCGCAAATGCCCCGCCCTGCTGGGGTGGTTCCCTTCGCGGGTGCTGAGCAATATACGGTTCCACAGGTAGCCTAACTGGATCTCTATAATCTGAAACTGCGCGCTGGCCGGAAAGATAAGGGGCTAGAAGACAATCCCTTACTCGATGTCCCGCAGCGCCGCAGTGCAAACAAAGTCCTAGCCTCGTTCTACAGCTCTCCCAAAGGTGACCTGGCTTCTTACAGAAATGACAAGTCTGCTGTGTCTCTCTTGGAGGCTGTTGCTGATTCTGCTCAACACGGACTGGTTCCTGGTACTGCTGTTAATATTGATACGCCCATGGATGTTGCTGGGTAGGAACTGGTGCTAGGTACTGCGGTGGATGCTGAAATATCCATGGTTGTTGCTGAATATAAAATGGTACTTGGTACTGCTGTTGGTGCTGAATACGGGGATGCTTGGCCGGTCCTGCGCTACCATTCGTATCTCCCAAAGTATTGTGACTTCTCTTAGGCCGGAGATCCAGATCCTCTTCTGCAATCTGAGCATCCATCAAGATAGCCTCAAAGGTAGCGGTATGACGACCAGAAGTACGTGACCTAATCTCTCTCGTCAGTCCCTTTCTAAATTTCCGGGCTCGATCTCCTGGGTCTCGAATCATAGATGATGCAAAACGACTCAATCTACAGAATTCTGCAGCGTACTCGTCGACCGACATATTTCCTTGAACTAAGTCATGAAACTGACTTTCCAAGGTTCCCAATGCCACGTCGGGAAAGAACTTCTCCTTGAAGAGTTCCTTGAAGGTCTCCCAAGTAAGTCCTTGTGCAGTAATTCTCGGCTCTGTGCGATACCACGTGAGTGCGATATCGAACATCTGACTGCCAGCGGCTTCTATCTGCAAGTTCTCCGGAATCTAGGTCAATCGCAGGCTTCTCTCTATATCCTCTAGCCAGTCGTCAGCGTAGAGTATTCCTTCGGTGCCTTTGAACTCTCGAGGCATCATTCTTTTAAAATCCACTATAGTGCCTGATCTCTGCTGTTGCTGGCCAGGAAACTGCTGGTACTGTGCTACTCTCTCCAAAGCTTAGAGAGTCACTTGATGAGCATTCTCTATGTTTTCTTTCATCAGCTCGGTTTGTGCCTGGTACGCTTCTGCTTGCACCCTCTGAGCCTCAGCTTGAACTCGCTGAGCATCTGCCGTCACTCTCTGGGCATCTACCATGCCTTAGATCAAAGTAAACATCTGTGTTCCGTCAATGGGCAAACCTCCGGGAATCGGAGTCGGCGGAGGCTGAAGGTTGTCCGTCACAGCTGCGACAATCTTCTGAACAGGTGGAGGAGGAGGATCCCCGATAGGTGTAGATACACCTACGTGCATCGGAGATGTAGGAGGAACTACGGCTGTCTGTCCCTCAGGTGGAGAGGTGGCAGACCCCTCTAAAGCTGATGTTCCCGCTCTCATAGATCGTGTCTTCGGCGGCATCCTGAAGACAGACCCAAAAGAATCAATTTAGGGAAAAATGCGATATCATCAAGGAAGGACAGTACAGTTCTAAAGAAGCAACATTCAAGATAAAAGATTGGAAATAAACCCTAGTTGTGATTGCACCGGTCAAAGGTGCATCTAAGGTTTGATACCTTTATCCCCTAGGTATCACAATTCTACTTGAAACATACTCACTGCTAGCTTCCTTACCTACTGCAATCGTCGATGCTAGTTATTCTTATCACTCAAATGCATAACAATTGCAACACACTATTCTAAGTACTGCACTCTCTAATACAATCCTAGATGAACACCTAAGCCAGTTGGCGGTGAAATCTCAATCATGCTCAAACCAATATATCCTTACATATGCACCTCATCTACTATTTACTAATATCTCTCTCTCACTATAAGATTTTATCCTCAAATGAAATTCCTGAAAATAACTCCTTGAATAAATTTTAAGTAAAATGCATACACTTTCCTCAAGACCAATTATCTAAATACTGAAATAAAAATTTAATCACTCAAAAAATCCTTACAGCTTGTTTAGGTTCAATCAAATTGAATCTGAATTCCTCAAAAAGTTTTAATGACAATATTTCAACTTCTCAAAATTCAAAAATTTGAAATTCACTTTTAATCTTCAATTATAGATTTAAATCCACCTTCTGTAGTCCAATAGCTCTAATGTTAATCTTCCTCGCTGTCCTCATCGTCATGCGTCATCAGATAATACCATAAATCAGTCTGCAAATTCATCTTGATATAAAATCGAACTCGTCTATGAAACCAAAATCCTAACTTAATACCTAATCAACAACAATCAAATTCAATATCAATAAGTGAGAATGGACGGAACAAGGGAATGATTTTTAAATTGGAAAATTTAACAAGATTCTCAGGGGTCATCCCAGGAATCTCTCAAGGAATTGTGATTGAGTATTCGCTCTCGTCCTAGTATCCTATGTCCTAGATCCTATCGCAGGTATGCAGTAGTATAACAAGGATGCCACACTACTACGACATCGCACAACTTGCGAAGTCTGACCTGCATGGGCCACCACTAAAAACGTGTCACGACCCGCACCCGGTTTAGGGGCACGAGTGCGTGGGTACGTCCAGCCTACGCCGCAGCATCGACGGTAGAACGCTGTCAAGGTCTTGATACTATCTAGCTAATGTCACACAAACATCCAATCTCCATAAGGAGGCACGGATGACACAAATAAACGAGCACATACTCAATCACAGGATTACAGCACGATAAGATAACGAACAGAAATTAAATACAACACAAGTCAACAAAGCAATAACTTAACTCAATAATATCCAAGTCTCATAAAAATGCCGGAGACAAATTCGGTACCAATAATCTACTGAAAGAACTAACTAAAATATAGTAATTTCCGGCTGGCCTCTCGGAATCACAACTAACTATCAAGCCCAAGTGCAGCTACTCACCATATGGTCCATAAAGTATCGGACAGCGGTCCTCTAAGGCATAGTCTGGAAAAATATTTCCAGTCAGGAAGGAGCAAAGCACAATCTCAAATAACAGTTCCATTTAATTGATAAGGACTATAAAGTAATAAACATGTCATGCTAGCTACTGAGAAGACAGTGAAATAAATGCAATGGCAATTAAAGAGAGACAGGCAATGTAAAGAGACAAGCAATAGGCAATATGATACAGTCAGTGCATGTATGAAAATGAAAAGAACAAGAACAATATCATATACGGGTGATGTAGTATATGATTTAAATAGGGAACTGTAATCTATTCTAAGTGTTTGAAATAGTAGTTCAAAATGTGATCGGCTTGGGAACATGTACGATAGCTACAGGGCCTAGCTAATCATGGGTGAAGAGCATGATTAACACTTACATTGTTCTATACTACAATAAGAAGTTATGATCACATTTCTTACTAACTACTTCCCCGCCCCCAACTAGTACTGTGGATCCAACCATGACACGTCACGATACACGAGCAAGTCCAGTTTATCATGTACGATGTCTAATATACATGTCGTATACAATGTCAATACGATAATCAAGATAACATCTCATGACTGCAGATCCAAGCTATACTAGTCCGTGTAACACAGTGTCAAGGATTCAGTTGTAACATTTCAAGATTATTGAATTTATAGAAATTATCAAGAAATTGGAAATTATCAGAGAATGTACTTGCCTTTGGTCCTTAACTGGTATTTATGGATGTCCTATTCCAGAGTATTCCCTGGTGAACCAACAGTCCTAAAGACATAACACAATATAATATTTGCATCAGAAGATACGCTAACACACAGTCAAAACACTGGCCTCAGGGCCATGCCAGGCAGGGCACTAGTCAGCTAGGGTCACCTAGTAGGGATACCTATTTAAAATACATTACCTATTTTTAATACTTACAATATTTATACATGCACCAAAATGTATTTATAATATATATATATTTATGCCTTTTAAATACATATTTGATTTATACTAGTTGAACATTATGTATGTATACTCATATATATGTCAAAAATACATTTTTTTTTGTAGAATACATATAATGTCAACATTATCATACTAATATTAATTCACCAAATTAATTTTTTTATACCACATAAAATACCTAGAATAAATAATATACATATTAGTTAAACAATAACTGTGTACTATATATATACCAACTTAAAATATATGTATATTTATACAAATTAATCATATACATGTATATTACAAATATAAGTATGAACTTAATCAAAGAATGTATAAATTAAATTTATACTATATATATATACAGAATGCCAATTAATTCATATATTAAAATATGTTTTATTACACATATACTACATGAAACTATACCAAATAAATATATGTATGTTTATACCAAAAATATGCATACATATATATATATATCAAAAATAATTATACACATAAAATATATATACAATTACCTATACATTAGTTATATATACACATTAATATATTACATTAGTTATATATATTCATTAACTATACATTAATTATTATATACAAATACATATACTAGTATATACATATACATTAACATATAAATTTTATTATACACATACATTATATCACAGGGAAAGAGGGAAGAGGGGAGGAGAGGAGGCTTACTGTGGCTTGGGTTTGCTGTCCGCCGTAGTTCGGCAGGAGGAAGGAATGCCGGAGTAGCGGAGCAAGGAGGGAGAGGAGCAGCAGGGGGAAAAATGGGGTTGGCCGCCGGCCGCTGGACGCACGAGACAGCGCCGGACGGGGGTCTGGAGGATGAGGGGCTCGTGCTGGAGGAGGCCGGAGGGAGATGCTCGGGGTTCGGCCACCGGAGCAGGTCGGCGGGTGAAGTGCAGCAGGGAGAGGTGGTTGGCTGCCGGGCCGTAGGGGTTGGCCGGACAGGCCGGATGGAGGAAGAATCCGTGAGGGGGCCGCACTGGTGGTGGTTGTACGGTGAAGATGGAGGTGGTGGTGTCGGCCGGCTGTAGGGAGGAGCTCGAGAGCTTGGCCGGTGCACAGCAGCTAGGGGAGTGGCCGGGAAGAGCTCGGCCGGCCGGACTGTCGCAGCAAGGCGGAGGTTGCAATAGGGTCGAGTCGGAGTTATGGCCGGGCCGCGCCGGAGTGCACAGGGGCAGCCGCCGGTGAACAGGAACTACGGGCAGCAGCAGTATGGGGGGAATGAACAGTATTCCCCCCTTTCAAATTTGAATTTAAATGAAAGAGAAAAGGAAGAAGAAGGAAGAAGAAGAAGAAAGGAAGGAGAAGAAGAAAAAGAGTTACATACGTAGGAGAGAGGGAGGAGGCTTGTGAAGAGGGTGTGGGAAAACCTAGGTTGCCTAGGGATTAGGGTTGATGTAGACATAACATTATATAGGGAAGAGGGTTTGTGAATCTAATGGTGAGGATGCACCCAATTAAATGGGTGGTCCAGATTGTTCATGAAGGAAATTTTATATGGGAAAAATGCAATTTGGTCCACAAATAAATAACCCTTCCATTTGGTCTTGGACAATGGGTGATGACACCTACAATTGAATAATTGCAACTTAGCCCCTTAAATTCGGGAAATTGCACAAACACATAAAATGACAAAAATTTGGCGGGCGATTTGGTGTCCGGTGTTTTGTAGGGTCAGGGGGCGCTGTAAGTTGGGTATGGGCTTAAATAGCAGGGCACTGGAATTAAATTGGAATTTCAGAATCAGATAAAATGGTATCCTCAAATTAATTAGAAATAAATGCAAGTTGTGTTCTAAAATTAATTAGGAGTACATGGAACCAAAATCAGGTCAGGTCATCAATACCAATAATAAAGAAGACTCAGAACAGAATATTACCCTAAATTGGGCCGCACGAAAAATAGGTCAAGATTGCCTCCAATTTTAATTGGAACGCACAACGATACAAAATAAGGATTTATTAAATAACGTCCGCGACGATTTTTGTGCGGCCAGAATTAATGCACAGGGAGCAAAATTATGAGTTGCAAAAATAGCAGAATGGAAGGCGGGCATGTCTAGGGCAAGATTGTGAAATTTGTTTGGAGACAAAAGATAGGGTAGTGCTCCAAATATCGAAACAAAGGCAATGCGCAATAATTAAATAAAATACGGTAATTAATTACAATCTCCAAATATTAAATTCTAGATAAAATAATAAAATCCAGAATTCTATAATTCGGACAGGTGGTCATCTACTGGGCTTCTAGGTCAAGTCTACTAGCTCAAAAATAAATAAACACTGCATATAATATTATATTTAAATTACACATCACACATATTTATTCAAAACAAATAATTATCACGCAATTACTTAATTATAACTACCATAATATTAAATATTATAAAAAGTCGAAATTACCCCTATTTTCAGAATGTGGTAGTGACTATCCCACACATTATGGACCAGGTATAGATGCAGACTACACACCAGAGATCTTAGAGGAGACTATTCCTTTAGAAGAGACATTACCTGCAGCTATCTAGACAATATTTATCTTATGCACTGAGACTTATTTGCGGTTATTTCAGTTTATGTTTAGACTTATTCTGAGTTTATGTTGGGACTTGTGAAGACTTTATGTTAGACAGCTAGACTGTAGTTTATCTTTATTTTGAGACATGGTGTTTAACTATGTCATTCTTATCATCTTTTATTGTGCCTTTATACTCTTATAGTTGTTGTGATTGAGTTTTCATTATGAGCTATTGTGAGATGTATATTATCCTCCTTATGGAGTTGATATCATTGACAGGTTATGAGTATTGTTTAGTATATTGTTGAGTCCTAGACAGTGTTCTACCGCCGATGCTGCGGCGTAGGCTGGACGTACCCATGACTCATGCCCAACTACCGGGTGCGGGTCATGACACATTTTTAGTGGTGGCCCATGCAAGTCTAGTTTCGCAAGTTATGCGATATCGTGGTAGTGCGACAACTTAGTTGAACTACTGCTAGCCTGCGATAGGATATAGAAAATAGGATTTAGGATGAGAGTATGCTCAATCACAACTAGAAAATTCTGATCTTACAATGCTATTTTGAATGATTACTTCCTTTAGAATTTTATTGTCCTTTCTTGATGATATCGTGTCTATTACCGTAATTGATTCTTGTCGATCTGTCTTCAGGATGCCGCCGAAGACTAGATCTTTGAGATTGGGAGCAGTAGCTTCAGAGAGGTCTGCCACCTCTCGACCTGACGAACAGACATCTGGAGTTTCTCCTACATCTCCTATTCATATGGGAGTAACTACAGCTAATGGGATTCCTCTTCCACCTGTTCAGAGGATGCCCCAGCTGTGACAGACAACCTTCCCCCATCACCGACACCGTTTCTCGGAGGTGTGCCTACTGACAGGGCACAGATGTTCACACTTATCCAGGGCATGTTAGAGGCCCATAGAGTAACAGCAGAAGCACATCATGTTCAAGCTGAGGCTCAGAGGGTGCAAGCAGAGGTGCACCAGGCATAAACAAAGCTGATAAGAGAAAGCATGGAGAATGCTCATCAGGTGGCTCTCCAGGCTGTGGAGAGAGTCGCAGGAAAACCGCAACATCCTGGCCAGCAGCACTAGAGGCCAGGTACTATAGTAGACTTTAAGAGGATGATGCCTCGAGAGTTCAAAGGCACTAAGGGGATACTCTACGCTGACGAATGGCTAGAGGATATAGAGAGAAACTTGCTTTTGGCGCTAATTTTGAAGATTCTTCAGATCGAGGCCGCTGGCATTCAGATGTTTGATATTGTGCTGACGTGGTATCGTACAGAGCCGAGACTCGCTGTCAAAGGACTTACTTGGGATGACTTCAAGGAGCTTTTCAAGGAGAAGTTCTTTCTTGACGTGGCTTTGGAAGCAATGGAAAGTCAGTTCCATGACTTGGTCCAAGAAAGCATGTCAGTCGACGAATACGCCGCAGAGTTTTGCTTATTGAGTCGATTTGTGCCATCGATGATTCGAGATCCAGGAGACAGAGCAAAAAAATTTAGGAAGGGATTGAATAGAGAAATCAAGTATCGTACTTCGGGACGATGCACTGCTATATTTAAGGGTATTCTGATGGATGCCAAGATTGCTGAAGATGACTTGGACCTCAGGCCCAAGAGAGGATGCGACACTTCTGGAGGAACAGGTGGTAACACAGGACTGACCAAGCACCGATACTTTCAACAACAATAGAGGTCGTACCAGCAGCAACATCAGCAGCACCAGGCACCAGTTCGTAGACACATCCAGCAGTAGCAGCCACAGAGACAGAATCAGCCCGTTTCTCAGTATGCATATTACGAAAATATAGGACATACTAGAGACATCTGCAGGAAGAGATTGGGTACTTGCTTGTCCTGTGGATCATCAGCACATCAGCTTAGGGACTGCCCATCTATTCAGGCTCATCAGGGTGGAACAACTGCTCAGAGAGGACCAGCCAGAGTACCTACTATACCAGAAGGCCAACAGAGGAACCTCTACTTCCACCACAATAGCAGAGGTTTGCTCAGTACCAGCAGTAGTAGAGAGGAGTACCACAGGAACGCGCTTATGCCATGACGATCGAGGAGACCGAGCCAGCTGGAGACATGATTTCAGGTTCAGTTTCTCTCGATTCTATTCCAGCACTTGCATTATTTAATTATGACGCTTCCCATAGTTTCGTATCTGTATCTTATGCCCTTAAGAATCATATAAAAATAAAACCATTAGATTGGACTTGCAAGATTACGACGGAAGGAGGCACTATCCTAGTCCGTGATTATTGCAAGGATCGGAGAGTATCATTGGGAGGCCGAGAGTTGAGCATGAGTTTACTTGTCATGCCACTTTCGGGATAGGATATTGTACTCAGAATGGACTGGTTGAGTAGACACCATGCTTTTATAGATTGTCACGGAGGTAGAGTAGTATTTTGACCACCAGGAGAACCAGAGTTTGAGGTCGCCAGAGGAGCAGCAAAGCAGAGCAGAGGCACTTTTTGCGGAGCCAGGATGGAAGAAGAGGAGTTACCACATCCACTGATAGCAGAGTTCTTAGATGTATTTCCATAAGAGTTGCCAGATTTGCCTCCAGACAGAGATATTGAATTCTCTATAGACTTGATACCAGGAGCGGAGCCTATTTCGCAACATATCTATAGAGTCAACAACAACGAGTTTATAGAACTAAAGAAGCAAGTTAAGGAGCTGCAGGACAAAGGTTTTATTAGATCCAGTTCATCGCCATGGGGAGCCCCGATATTATTCGTACCGAAGAAGGACGGTACGGTACACATGTGTATCAATTATAGAGCTCTGAACAACCTCACTATCAAGAACAAATATCCGCTGCCGAGGATAGATAATTTTTTCGATTAGTTGAGCGGAGTGAAGGTATTTTCAAAGATAGACTTGAGGTCAGGCTATCACTAGGTGAAGGTGAAGAGAGAAGACATACCGAATATAGCTTTTCAGACCAGATATGGCCAGTTTGAATTCATAGTAATGCCGTTTGGTTTAACCAATGCACCCGCAGTATTCATGAACTTGATAAACAAGGTATTCCATCAGTACCTTGACAAGTTCGTAGGGGTATTCATTGACGACATTCTTGTGTATTCGAAGACCCCAGAGGAGCACGAAGAGCACCTGAGGATAGTCTTGGAGACTCTCAGGAAGGAAGAGTTGTACTAGAATCTTTCAAAGTGTGAGTTCTTCCTTGACAAGGTTGAATTCCTTGGACATATGGTGATGAGTGATAAAATTTTAGTTAACCCAAAGAAGATCGAAGCAGTGTAGTCATGGGCTACCCCCAGTATGGTAGCTAAAATTAGGAGCTTTCTTAGACTAGCAGGATATTATAGGAGGTTCGTACAAGACTTCTCCAAGATTGCAGAGTCGATGACTAGGCTGACCAAGAAAGATGTGGATTTTGTCTGGACAAAGGAATATCAAGCCGCATTTGATGAGCTGAAGAAGAGATTGATGACAGTGCTAGTTTTGACGTTGCCGTCAGGGACAGGTGGATTCAATATCTACAGTAATGCTTCAGGAAAAGGTTTGGGATGCATTCTTCAGCAGCACAGGAAAGTAATTGCCTATGCTTCAAGACAACTACGCCTCATGAGAAGAACTACCCACTCACGATTTGGAGTTAGCAGTAGTTATCTTTGCTCTAAAACTATGGAAATATTATCTGTACGGAGAGCGTATGGAGATCTTCACAGACCATAAGAGCTTGAAGTATGTATTTATACAGAAGGAGCTGAACATGAGGCAGAGAAGATGGTTAGTATTGATAAAAGACTTTGACATCTCATTACAGTACCATCCAGGAAAGGCTAACGTAGTCGCCGATGCCTTGAGCAGGTATCCGATGGCTATGTACTTGACAACAGATAGAAACTTTTTGGCCGATCTTGAGAGCTTGGGAATTGAAGTACTAGTTCCAGGTGTTAAGATTCAGATATGAGGATTGCAGATACAATCAGAGCTGATGGATAGAATTAGAGCTGCACAGTATGATGATGAGACTCTGAGGAATATCAGGACACAAGTTCGGAAAAGATTGACAGATGACTTTGTTTGTGGTATTAAACGAAAGAACAAAATGTATATAATGTGAGGTTTGCACGAAACCTGCCTTCTTTGGTTTACAAACAAACTTGTACAATTTGATCCTATACAAGGATGTGGGAGTACAATTTATTTAATCTAGGTAGATGATTGCTATAGGTGTCTGATCTGCAGTCGATCACTTTAGCCCTTGGACTACACGATGGTGAAGAAGTGCCGTGGAAGACGGAAAGCAGCTTCGTAGGTGGCGAAAGAGGATGGATGCACGAGGCTAATGTCGTCGATCGCTACTTTTTGCCTGAGCTCTGGATGCTTCTCTCTCTCTCTCTTAAAGACTCTCCGATCTCTCCTCAATCTCCAATGTTTTGACCCATGGTTCGATCTTCTTTCAAAGCTTCGACTTTGCTCGATTTTTAAAGTCTCGACCTTTGTTCGATTTTTCGACCTTTTCCTCTGTTGATAGAGGTCTCTATTTATAGAGTTTTGGTGACAGTGACCACTCAATCGGTGAGGAAACCGAGTAGTGGAAAGTACAACACCCTTTTACACAACGGTTAAAATAACCAAAGCCTGCGTATAGATGATCTTTTGAATGAGCGTGTGACGCGGGTCCAACTAAGGGACAAAATGCGTATAATCGCTACGAAGATCACGGCGTAGAAGCCACATAGGTAGGTATCCCTCGTGTAGAAGAGGTTGGCATAGAAGCCAATGTCTGTCACCATGGCGTAGAAGCCAAGTAGGCATAGAAGCCGAGTAGGCGTAGAAGCCTGATGGCATAGAAGCCGAATAAGCACAGAAGGCCGAATGAGCATAGAAGCCAAACGAGCATAGAAGCTAATGAGGCATAGAAGATGAGCGGGCACAGAAGCTGAATGGGCGTAGAAGCCGCTGCGTAACGAGCCAGAGTGGTCGTAGAGGCCGATCAGTCACAAAAGCTGAATGGGCGTAGAAGCCGAGGTGATGTGGACGTCTTTAGCCGAAATCACGGCTCTTGGAGATATAATTAAATCTCTCACATTAAATACATAGATCCGCCATCATCATTAGTTGAAGAGACGTGTTCCGAGGGCCTGCCACCATTCTGAGCATTAGGTGCAGAGACGTGCCTCGAGCCCTGTACGAAGAGCAGCTTTTGACGTGGCAGTCTGTTTGTCTTCCGCGAAGCGTAAATAGTTTGCATTTGCCTGTGTAAAACAAGGCAGCATATCCCCTTGTATGCGTAAAAGCAGTCTCCGCTGAGGGGATGTCAGTAAACGACGGTTCGGTGATATTTAATCAAATCATCTGCATTAAATACAGAGATCCGCCATCATACTGTGGGGCGCATCCCGAGTGGTCTGCCATCTTTCCAGCCGTCGTCTGGGTAGCCATGCAGCACTTTTTGTCAGGAGTCAGATGTCAGGTTCACTGCGTGACTTGACAAGTTAATTTCGGGGAAGACGAAGCGTTCCTCGTACGCTTTAACGCTGCTATGAAAGCGGATGAGTTTTACGCCATGAAGGCGATGAAGCACCCCGTCTACGCTAAAGCGGCCTGGACATACTGCGTTTTACGCGGATGGTCCCATCATATTTTATGCCGTGCTCAGTGGAAAAGCTTCGTTGCACTCTTGATGGCCTTGAGGTCCCATGCTTACGCTGCCCTGCATCACCATGTTGCGTAGAGCTATCCAGCGTATTTTTTATGCTTCTACAAGACCCCCTTCAAATCTTTCAAATTTCTTCGGAATTTGGAACGCTTTGAATGAAGCATGAACCGCTCCTCGTAACTCAAAATGTTTCTGAATGGAGCATTGAAACGGTCGATGCTGACTTTATGGCGGATTTATTTGGGACCGGTGTGACCTCTCTCGCCTATAAAAGGACGAGGAGTTTAACCTATTCTTCCCGCATTCCTTTCCCCACACAAGGATGATCGCCGGAGTCCGTCGGGTCGATCTGAGGAAGAAGAAGACCATGTTCTTCTAGCATGTAAGGAGCCAAAAAAGACGGCATCTTCGAGCAAGTCTCATATGCAACGATGGAACATGGAAGGACATCATAGCCTCCCTTGCTCGGGATAATCAGCAACTTTGTATGACAGTTCTTCGGGAGAGAGGAAGGGTCGTATTAGACTATGGCGCTTGCCAGTGGCGCCTTCTCCCGTTACCTCCGGGGGTGAGAGCAGCGACTGGCTCTGACCTCGGGTATTGAGTTGGGTTAAATACATCAACTCAATCTGTCACGGTGCACGGAGCATGGGATCTGCCTAATTTAGGTACGCCCAGTTTATACTCTCCCTTCATTCACCTTTCTAGTCGGTTGTGGAAACCGACCAACTGCTGGAGGAGAGATGAAGATTTGGCGTCCGCGCAAGAACCTGTCAGAACAGATTTCGGGCGCGATCTTCAGCCGACGACGGGGCAGTCTTTGGCAGACGGCATTTTCCTCATATGTAATCATGAAAATGAAGATAAAACCCTTGTAGATTGGATTTCCCTCATATGTAATCATGACTTTAATCTTTAATAAAATCGTCTTTCTTCCGTGCATATGATCATCTTGCCATACGTTGCTGTGAAGTCTGAATATATGTAGCTTCGACACGTCTGATTCTTTACGCCGACTCTGTTTAGAAAGAGTGCTAGGTCCTGTCCTGTCTTTTATGCATAACTATAGATGCGTAGAAAGCCGTTTTAGCATTTCGAGTATTTGAACCGTCCTGCTGTTTTTAGGAGTGAGGAACCACGTAGAATTCTAAACTGCTGCTTTTGATGAACAGAATTCCTTTGTTCAGACATCATCTTCAAGAATGTTTTCTCAAAAATCCCTTGGAACAGGGTCAAGAAATGGCTGTCAAACTGAGTTGCCATCTTGATAGATAAAATATTCAGACTGGAGTCTGGATGAACTTTGAATCGACCCATGAAGAAGAGTAGTTTTTCAATGTTGAACTCTGTATGCTTTGGGTACTTGGGATATCTTGAGGTCAAGAACGAGTATCTTCTGTGTGAACTCTTTGCAATTGACCGCTTTTGAGGACCGTTCAGATGTACGCGTGATCTGTTCGGCGTATCCTTCAGATGTGTGGGAATTTGTGGAGCATGAAATCATTAGTCTGCAGCTTCTGAGCATAAAACACCATCGAGCGTGAAATCATAGACTTGTAGTTCCTGAGCGTGAAGTCGTAGGTTTGTAGCCTCTCGAGCATAAAAGCTACCGAGCACAAAGGCATCTGGGCGTAAAAGCCGACTTGTAGCCGTCGAACGTAAAGCCGTAGATTCATAGCTATCGAGCATAGAAAGCTCCTTAGCGTAGAACTATAGATTTATAGCTTCTGAAAAGAAAAAAATTTCGAGCGTGAAGTCGCGGTTCTGTTGCTTCTGAGCGTAAACTAAGCGCCATCGAGCGTGAGATCATCGATTTGTTATCTGCTGGCATGAAGTCGTAGGATTGTGGCCTCTCGAGCATAAAAGCTACCGAGCACAAAGGCATCCGGACGTAAAACCATAGACTTATAGCATGTGAGCGTGAAACCGTAGATCTGTTGCTGTCGAGCGTAGAAAGCTCCTTAGCGTAAGAACTGCTGACCTGCTTTGCGCGAAAAACTTTTTGAATTCGCTGACTGTCCGCCTTCTCTGAATAATAGGCTGACGTAGGACCCAATCATAATCGAATATTAATTAGGAGATTTGGTTCGGGGTCCGAGGAGTCCATCCGAACTCTATATATATCCCAAGTTTTCTGAGAGAAAAACTTTTCATCCGTCTTCTGCGAAAGAAAAAGCCTCCGACTGTTCGAGCTCTTCTCCGAGTCTTCTTTGAGTCTTCAAAGTTTCCAGTAATGGCCTCTAAGCAATCCTCCTCCTCTAAGGGAAAGAAGATTGACTCCTCTTCTCGTTCTTCTGCCCAAGCAGGGGTGCCTCCGGTTGGACAGGGCAAACCCCATTCTGAGCTAAGCATCCCGCCGATGAGCAGTGCACCCGGCCTGATAGGTAGAGCTTTTGGGACGAATGAGAACGACTAGAAAATCCTTCGTACACGTTGAACGTGACCGCGTTAGGTCATCTTCTGTGCTGATAGCCTCTTTGGGAAAGATGATGCACGGAGATATTTTATCTTTTTACGCCCACATTCCTAATGTGTCAGCTTAAAAACTCCATTTTTTTCTGCAGTTGAGCGTAAAAGCTTTGACCGCCGAAAACTTGGTGTATACCATTAAAATTTGAGTTTTTATGCTTGTGGATGGAAATCCTGGCGTAATAACTCAATTTAATCAATCTGGCATAAAGCACAGACCGTATACTACCAACCTTGAATTCTACGTTTTTTTAAGGAAATGGATTCTAGCGTAAAGGCTCAAGTTTCACAGTCTCGGCGTAGAGCACGGACTGTTGTTTTTCCTTTTTCGTGGATGCTGCAAGTCCCGAAATGTCTAGTTAGGAACTGACATATTTCTTCTGGTGCCTTTGCAATTAACTTGCATGAGTCTCCACTGGCTGAAGTGATGGGCTCTGCCGCCGGGATGCTGTATTCCAACTATTTGGAGGATCTGTCACACGTAACATTTCCTATCTCCGGGCCCCAGTACCCCGAAGGAAGGGCAATTCTGATATCGGCTCAGGGCGAGCGAATGCTGCTGAGCATGATCAATGGGGAGCCTTTGACGTATGTAGACAGGGACCAGTATATAAAGCCGGCCTGGCTACGTCGATTGTGGTTGCCTCTGGAGCGAGGTTCGACAACATTGCAGCCACTCCCAGCGTGCATTCCGGCCTAGCTGCGCTGACCGAGCAGTATACCAGTATTTTCTACAACACTTTGAAAACGCTGATATCAATGGTGTTGGAGAAGAATCTGAACATTGAGCGCCTGAAGAGGTCCTCTCGGTTTTTGATAGAGGCGATCAGGGACCTTGGCGATACTGGTTTAGCTGACGCCCTGGCGGAGGTAGTTAATGGTTTGGAGCAACCCGTTACGAATACTCGCAGCTATCCCAAGGCAACCTCGAAGCTCTGGCCCAGGCTAGACACGACTCCTTGACTGCACAACTTGTTGAAAAGGTGGAAGACCTGAATAAAATCCTCCAGACAAATCAGCGGAAGATGGATGAAGGAAAAGTCGTCTTGGAGGAGGCTATTGCTCTTCAGACGAAGTGCCAGGCTGAGCATGACGGGAATGCAGCGAGGGTTCTTAGACTGGAGACGAAGCTTGCTCAGGCAAAGGAGTGGGCTTCTCAGTCGTCAGAAGGTCTCAATATGGCGAATGGCCGACTGGTCATAGCAAAGCAGAACTTGGCGAGGAAGGATGTTGCCCGCGCTAGCTTTCTTCGAGCTAGAGCCGAGCTATCCCTCTTGATTAATGACGAGGCACGGCTGGAGCGGGCCCATGCTGATGTCCTGGATTCTAGGAATGAGAAGATGGCCAGATTGGCGCAGCAGATTCGCGATTTGGCCGCTCCCCCTTCATGATGTACTTTTGCTTTTGCTTTTTAATGTACTTCTGCTCTTCTTTGGGGAATAATAAAGAGGCTTTTCATCTGACTTTGTGGACCCGTCATTTTGGAATGTAAATGACGGGTTTGGGTGAGAGTAATATCAGAGGTAGTATGGACGTGATAGTCTCTCGGTAAACCCTTTTTTCAGCAGGGCGTATCTATTCAGAGGTCATATGGACATGATAGAGTACGACCCAACTAGTTTCATTTTGGAAGTAGTTTTGTCAGAATGAGATTTTCGCCTTTATTCCACTTGAGCAGAGGAGTTTAAGCATAGTACATTTTCAGAAATTTGCCATTGATAGGAGCCATTAGTAGGTCTCCATTAGGCTGGGCTAACCTGTAACCGCCGTTTGAGAACGTTGTCTCGATCACGTAGGGGCCTTCCCATTTGGGCTAAAATTTGCCCTTGCTTCTGTGAGTGAGAATCATTGGCCTTCTTACAGGTAAGACTAGCTCGCCAACTTTGAACACTCTTTCCTTTACTTTTTGATTAAAAGCTCTGAAAATACGCGCTTGGTAGAATGCGATGCTCTGTTAAGCTTGAAGGCGTTTCTCGTCTAATCCTTCTAGCTCTCGAAGCCTTAAAAGGTTATTCTTTTCCCGAGTTAACTCATTGGCGACTGCTATCCTGAGTGACGGGATTTGGATTTCGATGGAAAGAACTTCTTCGCTCCCGTAGACCAGTGAGAACGGGGTGCAACCTATCGGTGCTCGGACCGTTGTGCGATATGCCCAGAGACATTCTTCCAGCTTCTCGTTCCAATCTCTTTTGTTCGAAGAGACAAACTTCTTCAAGAGTTAGATAATGGTTTTTGTTGAAGGCTTCGGCCAAACCATTAGCAGCTGGATAATATGCCGTAGAGACGACATTTTGTATCCGATTTTTATCGCAAAATCGATGAAACGCTTGGCTGATGAACTGAGGCCCATTGTCATGGATTATCCTTCGGGGAATCCCAAAGCGATAAATGACGTGATGATTGATGAAGCTAATCACATTGGATGTTTTTACCTCAGCGAGAGGGATCGCCTCTGCCCATTTGGAGAAGTAATCCGTGATGGCTAGTATGAACTGGTGTCCTCTGGAAGAAGACGGGTGAATAGGACCAATGATGTCCATACCCCATGCTTCGAAAGGCCAGGACGCAACCGTAGGGTATAGATGTTCAGACGGCTGGTGTATGAAGTCTGCATGGACCTGACAGGCCTTGCATCATTTGGCATACTGGATTGCGTCCGCGATCACAGTGGGCCAGTAATAGCCATTCTCCTGATACGATCTTGTAGCTTAGGACCGGATTGATGCGCCCCGCATACGCCGTCGTGAGCTTCGCGGATAATCTGCTGTGCTTTATCATTAGAGAGATATCTCAATAGTAGTCCGTCGTAGGTCCGGCGATATAGGCATTGTGAAGATGCATCGAAGTAGAGGCGTAATGATCGTCTTTTGACGGATGCTGCTTCTTTAGGGTCCTCCGGCAAGATTCCGTATGCCACAAAATCTGTAAAAGGACTTTTCCAATCTCTCGTAGGAGGATCGGTGTTCACAGCGTAACTGCGTTCGATGTGAGAGTTGTTCTTCACGCAAAATAGATCTCTGTTAAGAAGGATAACCGAATTCTACCTTCTTATAGGAGTAGCTAAATCTGCAGCTAGACTGGCTAGGGCATCGGCTTCTAGATTCTGAGATTGAGGTACATGCTCTAGGAAGAATCCCTTGAATGTCACGGCTATCTTGACCGTTGCTTGGTGATAGGGGACGAGGTCTGGATTCCGGACTTCATATATTCCCCTGACTTGATTGACGATAAGCAGAGAATCACCAAAAGCTTCCAGAGATTCGACCCCCAGCTCTTTAGCGACTTGGAGCCCGACTAGTAGAGCGTTGTACTCCGCCACATTGTTGGAACAGGGCTCGTTAAGAGAGTATGCTCGATAGATAACGAGTTTATCGGGAGTAACCAGGACAATTCCTACCCCTGAAATCACGTTTCCCTTGGGACCAGTCCTGGAGGCGCCGTCAAAGAACAGTTGCCATGTACTACTTTCCATTGCGGGCATTCCACAGGGGAAATTTTTTGTGGACCTATTATTTGTTGCGCACGAGAGTGCAAATAATAGGTTTAGGGACAAGCCCTGCCAGAGGTGATATGGACATGGCAGTTTTTGTGGACTCAACACCACTAGCGTACTTAGAGTTAAGTATAGGTGTTAAGTGTAGATGGCAATCGATATCAGAGGTAATATGAACATGATAATCGTTGGCCGGACCAGAATGGTTTGTTCAGAGGTAATATGAACATAACAAACTCCCTGGGTTGTGACTCTATCGGGGATAGAGGCATACATCTGCTCAGAGGTAATATGGACATGGCAGTTTTTGTGGACTCAACACCACTGGCGTGCTTAGAGTTAAGTACGGGTGTTAAGTGTAGATGGCAACCTACATCAGAAGATAGTGGATAGCTGAAAGTTTATTCAGAGGTAATATGAACATGACAAACTTTTGATCGTGACTCCTTTGGAGATGGAGGTACACGTCTACTCAGAGGTGATATGGACATGGCAGTTTTTGTGGACTCAACACCACTGGCGTACTTAGAGTTAAGTACGGGTGTTAAGTTGAGATGACAATCGATATCAGAGGTAATATGGACATGATAATCGTTGGCCGGACCAGAATGGTTTGTTCAGAGGTAATATGAACATAACAAACTCCCTGGGTTGTGACTCTATCGGGGATAGAGGCATACATCTGCTCAGAGGTAATATGGACATGGCAGTTTTTGTGGACTCAACACCACTGGCGTACTTAGAGTTAAATACGGGTGTTAAGTGTAGATGGCAACCTACATTAGAAGATAGTGGATAGCCGAAAGTTTATTCAGAGGTAATATGAACATGACAAACTTTTGATCATGACTCCTTTGGAGATGGAGGTACACGTCTGCTCAGAGGTGATATGGACATGGCAGTTTTTGTGGACTCAACACCACTGGTGTACTTAGAGTTAAGTACGGGTGTTAAGTGTTGATGGCAACCTACATCAGAAGATAGTGGATGGCCGAAAGTTTATTCAGAGGTAATATGAACATGACAAACTTTTGATCGTGACTCCTTTGGAGATGGAGGTACACGTCTGCTCAGAGGTGATATGGACATGGCAGTTTTTTGTCGACTTAACACTACTGGCATACTTATGACTAAGTACGGGTGTTAAGTGTAGATGACAACCGATATCAGAGGTAATATGATCATGATAATCGCTAGCCAAAGATTGTCTGTACCGCGCGTAGCGGGAGACTGGTTTCTACGCGTAGAGCGCAGTGGATACTTCTGGGTTAGCGCTGAGGCTTTGTCCGAAGTTTTGTCTGTACCGTGCGTAGCGGGAGACTGGTTTCTACGCGTAGAGCGCAGTGGATACTTCTGGGTTAGCGCTGAGGCTTTGCCTGAAGTTTTGTCTATACCGCGCGTAGCGGGAGACTAGTTTCTACGCGTAGAGCGCAGTAGATACCTCTGGGTTAGCTTTGAGGCTTTGCCCGAAGTTTTGTCTGTACCGCGCGTAGCGGGAGACTGAATTTTACGTGCAGGGCACGGAGGGAGAAATGCTACAACCTCATTGGTTGGAGAGATCAGAGAGATCGGAGAGTCCACAGGAATGGTAGAGGATGTCTTGGGCGTCCAGACCTTGCGCAGCTTCCTGTTGTTTTGTACAGAGAGAGAGTGAGAGCTACCCCCATCTGAAGCATGTCTTCGTAGGAAGACTGGTCGAACTGGAAAACCAGTGTCTTCTTTACGGATCCCACGGATACCACATCGTGTTGAGCAATCGCTTCCTCATCAGAAGAGAAAGATATCCCCAGCAGAGTCGCCATCTTGTTTGTGGTATTAAACGAAAGAACAAAATATATATAATGCGAGGTTTGCACAAAACTCGCCTTCTTTGGTTTACAAACAAACTTGTACAATTTGATCCTATACGAGGATGTGGGAGTACAATTTATTTAATCTGGGTTGATGATTGCTATAGGTGTCTGATCTACAGTCGATCACTTTAGCCCTTGGACTACACGATGGTGAAGAAGTGTCGTGGAAGACGGAAAGCAGCTTCGTAGGTGGCGAAAGAGGATGGATGCACGAGGCCAATGTCGTCGATCGCTACTCTTCGCCTGGGCTCTGGATGCTTCTCTCTCTCTCTCTTAAAGTCTCTCCGATCTTTCCTCAATCTCTAATGTTTTGACCCGTGGTTCGATCTTCTTTCAAAGCTTCGACTTTGCTCGATTTTTAAAGTCTCGACCTTTGTTCGATTTTTTGACCTTTTCCTCTGTTGATAGAGGTCTCTATTTATAGAGTTTTGGTGACAGTGACCACTCAATCGGTATGAAAACTGAGTAGTAGAAAGTACAGCACCCTTTTACACAACAGTTAAAATAACCAAAGCCTGCGTATAGATGATCTTTTGAATGAGCGTGTGACGCGGGTCCAACTAAGGGACAAAATGCGTATAATCGCTACGAAGATCATGGCATAGAAGCCACGTAGGTAGGTATCCCTCGTATAGAAGAGGTTGGCATAGAATCCAATGTCTGTCACCATGGCGTAGAAGCCAAGTAGGCATAGAAGCCGAGTAGGCGTAGAAGCCTGATGGCATAGAAGCCGAATAAGCACAGAAGGACGAATGAGCATAGAAGCCGAACGAGCATAGAAGCTGATGAGGCATAGAAGCTGAGCGAGCACAGAAGCTGAATGGGCGTAGAAGTCGCTGCGTAACGAGCCAGAGTGGTCATAGAGGCGGATCAGTCACAAAAGCTGAATGGGCGTAGAAGTCGAGGTGATGTGGACGTCTTTAGCCGAAATCATGGCTCTTGGAGATATAATCAAATCTCTCTCATTAAATGCAGAGATCCGCCATCATCATTAATTGAAGAGACGTGTTCCGAGGGCCTGCCACCGTTCTGAGCATTAGGTGCAGAGACGTGCCTCGAGCCCTGTATGAAGAGCAGCTTTTGACGTGGCAGTCTGTTTGTCTTCCGGAGAGCGTAAATAGTTCGCATTTGCTTGTGTAAAACAAGGCAGTGTATCCCCTTGTATGCGTAAAAGCAGTCTCCGCTGAGGGGATGTCAGTAAACGATGGTTCGATTATATTTAATCAAATCCTCTGCATTAAATGCAGAGATCCGCCATCATACTGTGGGGCGCGTCCCTAGTGGTCTGCCATCTTTCCAGCCGTCGTTTGGGTAGCCGTGTAGCACTTTTTGTCAGGAGTCAGATGTCAGGTTCACTGCATGACTTGACAGATTCATTTCGGGGAAGATGAAGCGTTCCTCATACGCTTTAACGCTGCTATAAAAGCGGATGAGTTTTACGCCATGGAGGCGATGAAGTACCCCGTCTATGCTGAAGCGGCCTGGACATACTACGTTTTACGCGGATGGTCCCATCATATTTTACGCCGTGCTCAGAAGAAAAGCTCCGTTGCACTCTTGATGGCCTTGAGGTCCCCTGCTTACGCTGCCCTGCATCACCATGTTGCGTAGAGCTATCCAGCGTATTTTTCATGCTTCTACAGACTTCACTATTATAGATGATGGATCTTTAAGGCATGGCACGAGGATGTGTGCGCCAAGTGGAGAGCTGCGCGAAGAGGTTTTATTGGAGGCACATCGCTCTCAGTACTCGATGTATCTCAGTGCAAACAAGATGTATCGAGATCTAAGGGAGCACGTATGGTGGTATGGTATGAAGCGCGAGGTAGCACGCTTTGTATCCCGATATTTAGTATGCCAGCAGATAAAGGCAGATCGATAGAGGCCAGGAGGATTGCTTCAAACTTTACCTATTCCAGAATGGAAGTGGGAGCACGTGACTATGGACTTCGTTTCAGGGCTTCCACGTTCTCTAGGAGGAAAAGACGCAATTTGGGTCATCGTAGATAGGTTGACCTAATCAGCCCACTTCTTACCATTCAAAGTGGGTACATCGACAGAGAAGCTAGCAGAGATGTACGTACAGTAGATTGTTAGATTACATAGATTTCCTGTGATTATTATCTCAGATCAGGATAGTTGTTTCACTTCCTACTTCTAGAGGAGTCTGCAGGCTAGCTTGGGCACTCAGCTCAAGTTCAGTACCGTGTATCACACCCAGACAGACGGGCAGTCTGAAAGGACTATTCAGACTCTTGAAGATATGTTACGCACTTGTATTTTGGATCTCGGAGGCTCTTGGGAGGATCATCTACACCTAGTAGAGTTTGCTTACAATAACAGCTACCAGGACAGTATTGAGATGTCACCATTCAAGGCTTTATATAGACGACGGTATCGTACACCGTTATATTGGGATGATGTTGGAGAGAGAGCTTTGTTAGAACCAGAAATGGTCGTGGATACAGTAGAAAAGGTGAAACTCATCAGAGACAGACTTGTGATTGTTTTGCTACGAGTGGCACAGAACAGACAGAAGCATTGGGCTAATAGCCATCGTAGACACCTAGAGTTTTAGGTATAGGTTTTGTTATTTATGGGTTTGTGATTGTTTTGTTTGAGATTGCGTGTTAAGATTGCTTGTTCTAGGTTGGTGTAACCTCCGTATCCTGAAATTCTAGCTTAAATATTATTTTTAGGTTAATTTGGGACTATTGGGATTTTTTCATAATTTTTAGTTAATTAAAAACTATTAACACTAATTTTCTTGGACTTTTATGAATTTATTTTATTTCCAAACTTAACTAAAAATATCCCAAACTTTTATTGTAGGTTTTAAATAGTCAAATATATTTTCTAGAATTTTCTGGGAATTTTTTGAGTATTTTTAGTATTTATTGGGAGTTATTTAGACTAATAACTAATTTTTAGGACTTGTAGAATTTATTGTGCAATCCCAGGAATATAGAATGGACCCATGTTATTTTTTAGGGTTTATAATATTATTATATATTTTCTAAAATTATTTTAGAATTTTTGGAATAATTTTAGTATTTATTTTTAGTTAAATGGGTAAAACTAATGTTTAGAGCTTCTCCTAATTATAGTATAAAACCTATGAATAAAATTGTCCCAAATATTTTCTAAGGTTTCTAGGTTCAAAATATATTTTCTGTAATTTTTCCAGATTTTTATGATTATTTTTAATATTTATTTTGAGTTATTTAGATTTAAAACGACTTAAATAATGTTTTGATAAAGGCAAATCAAAAATAAATAATATAACAAAAACCATCCAATCAGATTCTGACACGTGTCAGCCTATAAATATCTATTCAGCTGTAGGTACATCTCTATTCAGCCGCAGGTACATCCCTATATATATATATTATTATAACCCTAATTATCCCATTATTTTAGAGAGAGAGATTTTGGAGAATTGCCATCTAGGGTTCCTTCATCTTCCATAAGCCATTGCGCATAGCTCCGGACTCCAAACGAGGCCTAGTTTCTTGCGTTAGAAAGATATTGAGGTTAGATTTCTGATTATATAATTTGTTTTATAAAATTATTAGTATTAAATTCTGGATAATTCGTAGAGCACAGCATATCTGAAAATAGATGTGTTTCAATGCTTTCACGATTCTGGGAGAACCAGGAATCAGAATCATGAACCGTTTAATGTTTTGGAAAGATAATATCGAGATCATTAACATATGTTTTTCCTAGAATTTATTTCAAAGTATTTTATACTGTTAATTCTGTAGAACTTCTAGGTTAGAATTTAACCATCGGTGCACGATACAAAATTTGTATATGCCATATTTCCCAAACGAATTTGAATTCAGACGAGCCATAAATTCCAGCATATTTTTGATGATGAAATATACAGGAAATCATGCATGAAAGTCGAGTTTGTGTCGGTTGACTTTTCGGTCAATAGATCGCTTCGATTTGCGTGCCATGAGTCCCGAGTCGATATAAATTTAGTTTCTTTTGGGCAAAATTAGGTTTTGACATAAAAATCAGAATAATAAGATTAAAATAAGATTTTAGAGTAATTATTCCAAAATTAAATAAATTAAAATAAATTATCTTTTGACATGGTAAAATTATAATACATAGGCTATTTGGACTGTGACTTGGACTCTGATTCATACCAGCAGCAGGATCCCAGGCGAGTACATTCTCTGATAGTTTCTTATCTATGATATTCTCTATGTTCATTGTATTTAGTGTAAATATTCATATTTCTTGACACGATGGTTACACGGATTGGTATATCCGGATCTCGTCATGAGATGTTATTCCTTATATATGGTGTATCGTGTACAAGTCTTGTTTTATTGGTTATCTTGTGCATGTACAGACATTGATTCTTGAGGAGACTTGCTACCTTCTTAGAGAATTCCGTGCCATAGCGTACCATTGTTGGATCTACTATACCAGTCGGGGGTGGAGAGTATTTTAGTGTAGATATGTGATCATACCCTTCATGTACAAGTCTTGTTCTCATGTTAGTGTTGGTCATACATCGCACGTATGACTAGCCAGGCCCGTACTCGTGTACAAGTTTCCAAGTCGATCACATGTTAAAGCTAGTACTCACACACTTAGGCATAGTATTCTTCTTCATTGACATATTGTTCCTTCCCGCATTTATTTACAGTATTTCCTTTATTGTGTATCTCTTGTACATATATATGCATCTTGTATATTTTTATTTATTTACTGCTACATAGTTTATATCATTGATGTAGAACTGCTGTTAGAGATGTATTTTGCTCCATCCTGACTGAAAATATTTTTTTATACTACGCCTTAGAGGACGGGTGTCCGATATTTTATGGACCACATGGAGAGTAGCTGCTGACTTGGACCTTATAGCCAGGTGTGATTCCGGGAGATCTAGCCGGGATCAATAGTTATTTAGTTAGTTTTTATTAGCAGTTTATGGTACCGGATTTGTCTCCGGCATACTTTGTTGAGACTTGGATATTATTGTTGAGTTAGATTATTCTATTTAGACTTGTGTTGCAATTTGGTTTATTTATTTCTTTGATATCTTATTGTGCTTTAGCTATGTGATTGAGTGTTATTCATATGATATGGTGCTATATGTGACTCCTTATGGATTTGGATTCTCGTGTGAGAATGATTAGATAGATTATTGACATAGACAGCGTTCTACCGCCAATGCTGCGGCGTAGGCTGGACGTACCCACCCACTCGTGCCCCTATACCGGGTGCGGGTCGTGACACGTTTTTAGTGGTGGCCCATGTAGGTCAGACTTCGCAATTAGAGCGATGTCGTGGTAGTGTGATATCTTAGTTGTACTACTGCGTGCCTGCTATAGGATCTAGGATATAACATACTAGGATGAGAGCAGATACTCAATCACAACTAGGAACACTTCCAATCTATTGCTATTGCTATTCCTTATGAATATTGCTTCCTTTAAAAAAAATTTGTCCTTCCTTGATGATATAGTATCTATTGCCTTGATTGATTCCTTAGTACCGTAGTTTGTATTCATGATTTTCTTGTTAGAATGTAGTTAATAGTACACCCTGATAGAGACTGCAATACCATAACAAAAGTGACCATAACCATACATGTTTTCCTTAGATTACATGTTGTATGATTGTAGGTAGAATTCTCTTAGACTTTGATTGTTGAGGATTTGACTGTAGTAAAAATTAATGAAGAGGTTATGACTTGACAATGAGAGACAAGGTGCCATAAATTTCGAGGAAAAATATTAAATTAAATAAAAAGTTGAGAATTTAATATGGCAGAATTGACGATTTTGTTAAATCTTAGATTTTTATGAAGATTATGAAATGATTGAATTTATTATTAAATTTTGAGGAATTTAAGAAGGCTATCAATATATTTATTGGACTGCAAGTTATGAACTTATATTTTGAATATTGTGTGGGAGGTTTCATAAGTATTATATCGTTGAGTATTATGTGGAAAAAAAATCGAGGAATAAGAACACAAATGGATTAGGGTTGAATTCAAATTTTGGGATGAGATTCAATTTTATAATATGTATTGATTGGATTTAAATTAGAGGAGTAAGATCATTAATGGGTTAGTGTTTGCATTCAATTTTTGGGATGCGATTTTAAATTTTATAAATATGCATTGATTGGATTTCAATTAGAGGATTGAATATTAAATTCTTGTTTCATTATTAACTTAAAATTTTGGAGGAGATCGTGATAAGAATGGAATTTGATTTTATATTTAAAGATTTTTAGGGATATGATATTTATAGAATTTTGAGAAATATTGTGAAGTAACAATATAGATTAGTTCATGATTATATGATTTGATGAATTTAATTTTGATGGTAGTAAATAAATAAATAAAATAATTAAGGATTTTAAATTTCTAGAACGAAATTTTTTAAGGTGGGTAGACTTGTAACCTCCGTATCTTGAAATTCTAGCTTAAATATTATTTTTAGGTTAATTTGGGACTATTGGGATTTTTTTATAATTTTTAGTTAAATAAAAACTATTAACACTAATTTTCTAGGACTTTTAAGAATTTATTTTATTTTCAAACTTAACGAAAATATCCCAAACTTTTATTTTATGTTCTAAATAGTCAAATATATTTTCTAGAATTTTCTGAGAATTTTCTGAGTATTTTTAGTATTTATTGGGAGTTATTTAGACTAATAACTATTTTTAGGACTTAGAATTTATTGTGCAATCCCAGGAATATAGAATGGACCCACATTATTTTTTAAGGTTTATAATATTATTATATATTTTCTGGAATTATTTCAAAATTTTTGGAATAATTTAATATTTATTTTTAGTTAAATGATTAAAACTAATGTTTAGAGCTTCTCCTAATTATAGTAGAAAATCTATGAGTATAAAATTGTCCCAAATAT
Source organism: Iris macrosiphon (assembly GCA_036927795.1). Classification (NCBI taxonomy): domain Eukaryota; kingdom Viridiplantae; phylum Streptophyta; class Magnoliopsida; order Asparagales; family Iridaceae; genus Iris; species Iris macrosiphon. The sequence goes on along the minus strand of JAYESA010000016.1, from coordinate 26,289,169 downwards.
TTTTCTAAGGTTTTTAGGTTCAAAATATATTTTTTGTAATTTTTCCAGATTTTTATGATTATTTTTATTATTTATTTTGAGTTATTTAGATTTAAAATGACTTAAATAATATTTTGATAAAGGCAAATCAAAAACAAATAATATAACAAAAACCATCCAATCAGATTCTGACACGTGTCAGCTTATAAATATCTATTCAGCTGCAGGTACATCCCTATTCTACCGCAGGTACATCCCTATATATATATATATATATATATATATATATATTATTATAACCCTAATTATCCTATTATTTTAGAGAGAGAGATTTTGAAGAATTGCCATCTAGGGTTCCTTCATTTTCCACAAGCCATTGCGCATAGCTCTAGACTCCAAATAAGGGCTAGTTTCTTGCGTTAGAAAGATATTGAGGTTAAATTTCTGATTATATAATTACTTTGATGAAATTATTAGTATTAAATTCTGAAAAATTCGTAAAGCACAGCATATCCGAAAATAGACGTGTTTCAATGTTTTCATAATTCTGGGAGAACCAAGAATCAGAATCATGAACCGTTTAATGTTTTGGAAAGCTAATATCGAGATCATTGACATATATTTTTCCCAGAATTTATTTCGAAGTATTTATATACTGCTAATTCTGTAGAACTTCTAGGCTAGAATTTAACCATTGGTGCACGATACAAAATTTGTATATGCCATATTTCCCAAACGAATTTGAATTCGGATGAGCCATAAATTCCAGCATATATTTGATGATAAAATCTACAGAAAATCATGCATGAAAGTCGAGTTTGTGTCGGTTGACTTTTCGGTCAATAGATTGCCTCGATTTGCGTGCCATGAGCCCCGAGTCGATATAAATTTAGTTTCTTTTGGGAAAAATTAGGTTTTGACATAAAAATTAGAATAATAAGATTAAAATAAGATTTTAGAGTAATTATTCTAGAATTAAATAAATTAAAATAAATTATCTTTTGACATGGTAAAATTGTAATACATAGGCTATTTGGACTGTGACTTGGACTCTGATTCATACCAGCAGCAGGACCCCAGGCGAGTACATTCTCTGATAGTTTTTTATCTATGATATTCTCTATATTCATTGTATTTAGTGTAAATATCCATATTTCTTGACACGATGGTTACACGGATTGGTATATCCGGATCTCGTCATGAGATGTTATTCCTTGTATATGGTGTATCGTGTACAAGTCTTGTTTTATTGGTTATCTTGTGCATGTACAGACATTGATTCTCGAGGAGACTTGCTACCTTCTTAGAGAATCCTGTGCCATAGCGTACCCTGGTTGGATCTACTATACCAGTTGGGGGTGGGGAATATTTTAGTGTAGATATGTGATCATACCCTTCATGTACAAGTCTTATTCTCATGTTAGTGTTGGTCATATATCGTACGTATGACTAGCCAAGCCCGTACTCGTGTACAAGTTCCCAAGCCGATCACATGTTAAAGCTAGTACTCACACACTTAGGCATAGTATTCTTCTTCATTGACATATTGTTCCTTCCCGTATTTATTTACAGTATTTCTTTTATTGTGTATCTCTTGTACATATATATGCATCTTGTATATTTCTATCTATTTACTGCTACATAGTTTATATCATTGATGTAGAACTGCTGTTAGAGATGTACTTTGCTCTATCCTGACTGGAAATATTTTTCCAGACTACGCCTTAGAGGACGGGTGTCCGACATTTTATGGACCACAGGGAGAGTAGCTGCTGACTTGGACCTTATAGCCAGGTGTGATTCCGGAAGGTCTAGCCGGGATCAATAGTTATTTAGTTAGTTTTTATTAGCAGTTTATGGTACCGGATTTGTCTCCGGCATACTTTGTTGAGACTTGGATATTATTGTTGAGTTAAATTATTCTATTTAGACTTGTGTTGCAATTTGGTTTTTTTTTTTGATATCTTATCGTGCTTTAGCTATGTGTTTGAGTATTATTCATATGATATGGTGTTATCTGTGACTCCTTATGGAGTTGGATGCTCGTTTGAGAATGATTAGATAGATTATTGACATAGACAGCGTTCTACCGCCGATGCTGCGACGTAGGCTGCACGTACCCACGCACTCGTGCCCCTATACCGGGTGCGGGTCATGACAGTTGGCAATTTGGTATTCCTACGGATTTCTCCGACATGGGGCATAATTCATTTTGGTAGAGGGGAAAAGCTTAGTCTACAATACATCGGGCCTTTCAGTATTCTTATAAGGATCGATGCAGTGGCCTATAGACTGGACTTTCCGCCTGCTCTAGATGGAGTGCATAATATGTTCTACGTGTCGCAGCTGAGACAATATGTGGCAGATCCTAGTCACGTACTAGATCACTAGGAGATCGAGGTTGGACCGACTCTCAGCTATCCCGAATAACCCATAGAGATCTTGGATCGTAGAGAGAAGGTATTGCGGAACCAGACTATTCCTTTGGTTCGTGTTGCATGGAGATATCACTCTCCAGGCAAGTCAACCTGGAAAAGAGAGGACGAAATGCGCGAGCAGTATCCGTATCTCTTCGAGACTTGAGGTATAATTCTTTGTTTGATTGTTTGTTCTTGTGCTAGTTTATTTTTAATTTCGAGGACAAAATTCTTTTAAGAAGGGTAGACTTGTTACTACCACATTTCAGAATAGGGGTATTTTCGTCTTTTTAAAATTTAATGTGTAAATGATTGCATGATAATTATTTATATTTAAATTGCTGTGATTTTATTTGATTGTTGTACTTTATCGTTGCTTCGTTAATTAGAGCACTACACTAGCCACTGCCTTTCCAACCAACTTCACACCCTTATCCTAGACGTGCCAGACTTTTATTTTGATCTTTGTGTGACTCATAACCATGCCATAATGTGCTTTATTTTAGTCGTACAATATTCGTCACAAACGACTATATTTAATTCGATATAAATCCAATTTTGTATCCTTGTGCGTTCCAATCAAAATTGGAGACACAATCTTGACCCATTTTGAGCAACCCAAATTAGGGTAATATTCTATTATGAGTCTACTTCATTCATGACACTTGTGTCCCATTAATTTTAGCCCCATGTACTTATAATTAATTATAGAACACCAATTATATTTATTTAATTAAATGAAACCATAAACCTAACTTTGTGCAATTTTCTAATTGTTGGGCACTTTTATGCAAAAGTGCATTGAGTTGTCCATCCCATTGGACACAATACATGGAGAAACCCATTTCTCTTTTATGAGAATTTTTCCATAATTTTTGGGAGTGTGTAATGCAACATCAACCTTCTTAAACCATGGCCCTCCAAACTTTGAACCAAATGCAATCCTAACCTTTCATTTTGAATCCATTTGAATCCTAGCCCTTGAAATATATTAATAACAAGCCTTTTTCCCAAGGGTTTGACTATAAACCCCCTCAACCAGAAATTAGGGTTAATTAATTAAATTAGCCTAATTAGGGTTAACTAGGTATAATTAAGATTTATTTAGTAGTATTATTATATCTGTGCAGTGATTTGATTTTTTTGGGATACTACCCTAGCTGTTGTCCTAAAACGAATTCCACATACTTAGCCTAGACATGCTAACCTATCATATTGAACCTAGAACAAACCCCGGTTATGGATTTTCGTGCCAAATTTTAGTCGCACAAAAGTCGTTACAAACGTCCGTACGCAACTTAATTAAATTGCGTAATTACGTTTGTTGTCCGTTCCAATCGAAATTGAGACCCAACCTCGATCCGTCTTGACCAACCCAGATCATGATATTATTGTACACTGAGCCTACTACATTAATGACCCTTGTCCAACCAAATTTAGACCCCCAGTTTTTTATTAAATTAAATTAGAAACACCGGTGCATTAATTATGAATTAATTAATGTGGTGACCTAACCTCAATTAAATTAGACCCAACTCCAACCCAAACCCACACCCACACCCTCAAGCCTCATACAAAACACCATACACCATCCTAGCCCAATGAAGAACACCAAATATGGTGTTTGTTTACATCAAATCCCCAAATTTCAGAAATTGTGCAAATACCAAATTGTTCAGGGGCCTATTTCCAAAATTGCAATGAGGTGTCCCCCTTTATTGGCCCAAACCTCATGGAGAAATGAATGTCATTCCCTAACCGTATCCATTCATTTTCCCTCCATTCCTAGTGTACTTGCACCCCTTTATGAAGGGCACATCTTGGCCCTTCATTCAAAATGCTACATTCCTAGCCCTCCCCTCATCTTGATGGACATCTCCAACTCCCCAAAAACTAGGTCCAGCCGGCCCTAATCCCAAGGCAGCCCCCCCCACTCTCTCACCTACATAAACAACCTAGTACCTCATTAATGAGGGCACACAAACTAAGAAACCAAAGAGAAAAAAACCCTAACTCTCTAAACCTCAGCCTAGCCCGACCCCAACCAACCATCACCCACCACCTCCTTCCGTCCAGTCACCGTGTCCGGCGGCCCCCCAACCAACTCAGACCCCTTCGCCGGAACTTCCCCTAGCTGTCACCACCGCCACCCGCCGCCTAGCCGCCGGCAGCAACACCCCAGCAGTCCAACACCAACCCGAGCCTCCCCCTCTCGCACACACAGTCGACCACCCGACCTCCCCGTTCTCCGCCACCCTAGCTTTCCTGGCCGCCCAACTCAGCCTAACTCCTCCCCGGCCAACCCCCTTCCTCCCCGTCAAGCCTCGCCGTCGGTCGACGCCGCAGCCGGCCACAGTCGCCCCCGCAGCGCCAGTAGCTCCCAGCCGCTGCTGTAGCAGCCGAACACCCCACGCGACGCCAGAGCTCCGTCCGGCCACCCCCGCCGTCGACGGTCAGCCGCCGGACTCCCCTCGGCCTGAGCATCGTATAGGTACATGATTTCATGTATTAATAATAGTATTTAAATACTTATTTAGAGTTGTATTGGTTGTGTACACATATATATATAGTTCCGTATTTAATTCTGTATTTAAATACGTATTCAGTATTATATATATTAATTCCTGTATTTCTGTAGTATTTAAATGTATATATACTGTTTAATATTTTCTGATTATAATTTATATATGATATATATATATATATATATATATATATATAAATATATAATTATAAATATAAATGTGTATATATACATAGTATATATATGCTTGGGTATAAATACCTTATAATTATTGATTACCTAATGTGTATATGTATATATATATACATACATATAAATATATATATTTCTGAAATACAGTAATATATGTATTATTACCTAATTATTAAATGTTGTATATAAATATATATAATGGTATATTTATTATTTGTGTATACATATAAGTAAATATGTGTATATATATATATATATATATATATATATATATATATATATATATATATATATATATATATATATATATATATATATATATATATATATAAATGTGTGTATATATATAATTATATATACTTTATATATTTAGTATATTAGTATGGGAAATGTATGTGTATTATATACATATATATATTATTATTTACTTGTATACTTAGTACATAAATATGGTTATATATCTATAAATATATATATATATATATATATATATATATATATATATATATATATATATATATATATATAAACTTGTGAATATTAATATGTGTAAGAATATATATATATATTTAAATATATATAAGTATGTTATGTATATTTTTACTTAGGCACAAAATTACTATTTAAATACATATAAATAATGTTGTGTATATTTATTTATGTACATAAATAGTATCTAAATATTTGTATATATATATATATGACTTTATGAATGTTATCTATTTTATATATATGTATTTACTTAATATATGTATTATTGCTAAATAATACATAAATACTATTTTGTACTACTAAACATATATATTATTCTAATATAATTAAATATGATTTAGTGTATATATATTTATACTTGTAATAGCTATATATATATATACAGTCCAGACCTTGTGTCAGTTGTAGATACAAGTAGAGTGTTTAGTCGTGCTACTGTAGCGACTAATAGTGTCATTATTATATCATATATAGGACTGCTGGACAATACCGCCGAGGCATCAGGAGCAGGACTTTGGATTTCGCAGCTACCCGGGACAGGCAAGTATACCTTGCTGATTTACTGCTTAAAATTAAATGATAAATATTGCAAATATGCATAAAACTGTGCGCGTCCGTGATTGACTCGGGTGCAGTCGACAATGCGTCGATGAGTAGTGTACTTGACCTAGTTGTTAGCTGACTCACCCATTACTGCGAGGATATTCTGATATCCTCATAGACCATGGCACTATACACATATCACAATGGTATATTCATATTAGGATGTGGATCCGCGTACCCGATTCGCTATCGGTACGTACGACATGCATCGCAGACTAGCATGTATTCTAGAGTAATATAGTTAGTTGAGACTTGACATCTAGATACGGTACACTCATGTCGTGTATTCGACTTGCGTATCTACATTGGGCGGGAAGGACAACTGATAAACGTATGGGATACACCCATCGGACTCCGTGGTATCCAGAGGAACCACAGACCCGGTGACTCCCTATATTCAGACACCGCGCTCTTCGGAGTGTTACAGACGTATATACATTGCAGATACCACGTCCCTTAGAGTGTGGACGTTATATATATACAGATACCTCATTCTTCGGAATAATGGACGTTGCAGATACCACACTCTAGAGGACGTTAGACGTTATGCCTACACCTACCTATACGTTCCGAGGTTGTCCTTACATTGCATTCACTTAGATGGTTAGCACACCCCTCTTTACTTTTATTCAGTACTATATCTGGCATGCATATTGTATCTTGTTACGTCCCTCTGAGGACCTGGTTATCTTCCAGATCTGGATGAGGCCTTTTATCCCACAGTGTACGGGCCAGGTGTGGAGACGAGGTTTGCTCTGGACGAGGAGCTAGAGATCCTTCCATCGGAGTACCCCTGATCATATTGGTAGGCCTTCCGCCTATGACTGGAGCTCCTTACCTAGTTAGCAGTTGTTCCAGTCACTCTTATTATTCAGTACTTTATTTCAGACTATCAGCACTTTCTTTCCGACATTTGTAGTGGGTTTGTTCCCACCAGATATATTTCAGTTGTACTATATTATTCGACTATGTCCTTATATTCCAGTCTTTTATTTCAGTATTTTACTTGTTGTCTGTGGATGAGATTAGTCACTATATGTTGTTGATATTAGACTTGTTAGATTTAGGACAACGTAGCACGCTTCGGCATGATCCATTAAATTGGGATATCCTCGGAGACGTGTCAGCTGGCCAATGCCACGTGGCCTGGTTCCATATATTTTGGGACTGGGGCGTGACATTGACCAAGACCTAATTCTAGGTCAACCAAATACTATATATACATAAATATCCTTTTTTTCCTTTTTCTTTTTCCTTCAACCTAACCTAAAGCTACAGCCGACTTCTCTTCCTTCCCATCTTACTGTTCACCGTCCCTATCCTTGAACCCGTCGACCCGCCGGAGCTCTGCCTCACTGTTCCCTTCATCCCGCTCGTATGTTCCCTCATACCCGCCTCTACAATACGACTAACCGCCTCCACGTCGAGCAGTACCCCGCCGACCCACCGGACCTCGTCGACGACCACTGCACGACGCCGCCCCAGAAGCCACTGTCCCGACCGCTGAAACCCAGCTGAACTCGCCGGAGCCGATGCCCAGAGTTGATTGATCCCTGCCGACCCTCCACACGACGCCTGCATGACACCAAACACGCCGGATACCCTCCAGAACCTGCTGAAGCCCACGTCGACTTCGAACCCCGCTGCCAACTCGCTGATCGCCGGAGTTTGACCCGCTCGACTGAACCGAGCAACCCCTTCGCGACGACCTCGACACGAACGTCTCGTTCCGCGTACACAGATTCGAGTTCTCTCTTTTGCGTACATGTACACGTACACGCATACGCGTAGTTCTTATTACATGCATACGTATATTTAGCTATGTCTAGTATACGCATATTGTATGGTATATAGGTATATGTATGTACGTATTAGTATATTTATTTAGTATATGTTTAATATCTATATTGGTATATATATACATATATATATATATATATATATATATATATATATATATATATATATATATATATATATATAGTATATGAACCCAATTGGTATATATGTATAGTATATGTATTCCTTAGTATATGTTTAATATATATATATATATATAGTATAAATTCTATTAGTGTGTGTGTGTGTATATATATATATATATATATATATATATATATATATATATATATATATATATATATATATATATATATATATATATATATATATATATATTATATGTAATTAATTGGTATACATATATATATATATTATGAGTATTAATATTATATGTTAGTTAATAATATGTATATTTATATATGTACTAGGTGACCCTAGTGTAATTACGGATACCCCATAGTTACATTGACCTGTGACCATGTAATATGTTAGAAGACTACTATATGTACACCGACGTACTGGCAAGAACCGTATTATTGATTGTCTGTTATGCACAGTGTCACTACCACATTTTAGGAAAAAGGGTATTTTAGTAATTTCCTATTTAAATAAATATTGTGCATGGTAAATAATTTTTGTTGTATTATTTAATTGTTGTTAGATATTATTAAATTATTTTGGACTTATTTCTAGTGGACCCAACTAGTTTAGTTTGGACCCATGGACCAACATGAATTAATTAGTTAGACTTGGCCCATTTAGAAAGCCCATGGTTAAGAAGATGGATTAAATTAATTAAATGATTAGACTAGAAGCTTCCTTCCTTAATTATTTCTTCATGAGAGGCCCCAAGGGGTACATTGGACATTTTACAATTGCTTGGGGGAGGGGCTATGGCCGGCCTATATAGGAGGGGGGGAAATTTCTCTCTCCTCCCATTTCATTCCAAATCTAGATCTAGAATTCTCCCACTACCAAATTCCCTCCATTCCCAATCTAATTCCCTACCAAATTCATTCCAAATTCTTTCCAATTCACCATTAGAGAAGGAGCAAGCAAGGATCTAGAAGAAGGAAGCAAGGATCTACAAAGAGGAGAAAGGATCTACAATTTGGAAGCAAGTTCATCTCAATTGGAAGTTTTATTGGGAATCCATCTCCCAATAGGTATAATTCAGATTTTCCCATTTAAATAGCTTCTAAATCTGAGATTTAATCATGTAAAATCAACCTATATGTATGTACTACCCATAGGACTTTGTTTTGTGTTCATAGGAGACCCATGGAGAAAGTTATGGTGCTTTTTGTGTCAATTTTGTTGGAATTCCGAATTTACATATTTTTGTGTGTGTCAATTGATCCTATAGATCAATTGGACATGAGCTTTGTGTTTGGAGCTAGTGTCGTGTCTATATTGGGATACTTGTGGTTCGTTTCCCAACTATTTGGTGATACGTGTCATTTGGGGGTTTTCCTCCGACACGGAGCTTTGAACATGTCATATTTTGACACGGACACATAGATCTACTTTTGACACTTTGAATTATTCATAAATATTATTTGTGATCTGTTTGTGTCCTTCGGGGTACATTTAGTTGTGTGTTGAACTCGTGTCGCATGCGTATCCTAGATCTAGTGGGATACGGTGAGATACTCTCCAATTGTGTGTATTTTTGTATAGATCTAATTAATTGTGGTTCAATTCTTCATTTATAATTAGTATATATATATATGGATATTAGATATTTATTTTATGTATTTATTATAGTAATTATTGTAGCATAGATCTATATTTTGGGTGTGCTAATATAATGTACAATATAATATGTAGCTTTCTTGCATGCAAATATATATGTTACTACTTGTTAAATAATATAATTTATACATAAAATGTTTTATAAAATATATTGTATGTTTAATTGTGTAATTATATTATTTATAATTATTATGTACTTATTTGGATATTAATGTAAATATTTTAGTTGTGTTTCTAGCCATGTTAATTATGTACATTAATATGTGCATTGTGTTCTGTAATTATTAATATTTTAATGTGCAAATTTATGTGTATATATATATAAGTATATATATATCTATTTAATTGTTTTATATATGTATATATATATATATTTATTTATATTGATTTATATAGATTTATATATATATATATTTATATATATATTTCCTGTGTTTTAGTGACAGTAGGTTTTAATGACAGTTGAACTGTCATTATTTTGATCGGGTCAGCAGCAGCCGCTGTAGCAGTGGCGGCGGGTATTAATGACAGAGCCGCCACTGTCATTAATACCCATGCAGCGGCGGGAAAACACAGCGAGTTTTCGCGACGATTTTTTTGCGTCAGTTTCTAACTGTCAGAAATCCGATCAGCAGTGTGTTATTTATTCAGTTTTCTGCGACAGTTTTCAGTGACAGTCAAGACTGTCACTATAAGCTATTTTATTTAAATCTTTGTTTTAACTCCCTGTTTTCAGTGACGCTTTGACAGTTTTTATTTATATTATATATATTATTGTTATATATATATATGTATATATATATGTGTTTTGTGAGGTATAATAATTATTATAATATAGTATTTTAATTGTATGAATATTGGTTTGCATATATGTTATTTATGATATATATATTATTTGTATTATTAATATACTTTGTGTAAGATTCTTTTGGAATCTATTTGATTCCTAAATTGTTGTAGTTTATCCTATATTATTTTTATAGATGATTTGTAAGGTTGACCTAGGTTTGACCATGTTTGACTTTAGTTAACTTTAGAGTTGACCATAGTTGACTTTCAACTTAGAATTGACTTATTGGCCTAGAAGTTGTCTAGTTTGACTTGTTATCTTTCCGGGACCTTGTTTTAATGTTGTATTCCATATCTAGGTCTTCCAGGCACCGAATCAGACATTTGTGAGACTGTTCATTGGACTTCAGGCGAGTACATTCTCTGATAGTTTCTCATTTATGATATCCTCTATGTTTGTTGTATCTAGTGTAGATTTACATGTTTCTCTCGACACTATGGTTACACGGATTGGTATATCCGGATCTCGTCATGAGATGTTATTCCTTGGTATATGGTGTATATGGTGCAAGTATTGTTTCATTGGTTATCTTGTACATGTACAGACACCAATTCCCGGGGAGACTAGCTATCTTCTTGGGGAATCTCGTGCCATAACGTACCGTGGTTGGATCTATTATACCAGTCGGGGGTGGAGAGTATTTTAGTGTAGATATGTGATCATACCCTTCTTGTGCATGTCTTGTTTCTTGTGAGTGTTGATCATACACCGCACGTATGATTAACCAGGCCATTATACTCTTGTGCAAGTTCCCAAGCCGATCACATGTTAAAGCTAGTACTCACACACTTAGTCATTAGTATTCTTGTTCTATCAGCATATTGTTCATTATTGTATTTTTTTCCAGTATTTCCTTATTGTCTCTACATTCTTGTCTCTATTTATGCATCTTGTTTATCCACAGCTATTTACTGTTACATAGTTTTTATCATTGTTTGAGAACTGCTGTTAGGGTTGTACTCTGCTCCTTTCCTGACTGGATATATTTTTCCAGATGACACTGAAGAGTACCCTACCTATTATGGACCCCAGGATGTTGTGGGTTTAGATTTTGAGACCCTGGCTCAAGAGGGACTTATCCCAACTGAGACAGTTGACCCTGGAGTTGTAGCTTTATAGTTTTGTAGTATTCTTTGTACTGGATTTATCTCCAGCTTATTTCTGTTCTTTCTTCAGACTCATTGATGTATTATTTTAGACTCATGAGTTGTATTGTGACTATTCATTTCTTATCTGATTCGTGCTCATTCTATCTTAGTTCTGTGATTGAGTATACTATCATTATTGGTGGTTCATTATATTGTTAGATAGATTATCTAGACAGCGTTCTACCGCCGATTCTGCGGCGTAGGCTGGGCGTTGTTTCCGACTAGTACCCTTACACCGGGTGCGGGTCGTGACACGTTTTTGGTGGTGGCCCATGCAGGTCTAGCTTCACAAGTATGTGATGTCGTGGTAGTGCGACAACTTAGTTGTACTACTGCGAGCCTGCAATAGGATATAGGATATAGGCTGAGATACTCAATCACATCTAGGAAAATTCTTTTGATTCAACTATTCTCCTTTGATATTGATACTTGATCCCTTAAACTGTCCTTTCCTTGATGTCTTACATCTTGTGCCATATTGATTCTCATTCCGTCTTTTTATAAGACATACTCGGAGATACTTGCGGAGGCACGCAAGGTTGAGCGGGATCTGGGTTTGAAGGCCAAGAGAGACCGTGATTCTTTTCTGGGGGCCAACGGCAGTGCAGTATCTGTCAAACGTCCTTATTTCCAGTCCAGACCTTTCCAGCAGCCACAACAGAACCAGACTCCAGCTAGAGCGCCTTTTCACCAGGCACCTCAGCAGCAGAGACAGTTACAGCAAGCCCCATGCAACTTCTGCAAGAAGCCCGGCCACATCTGGGAAGTTTGCAGAAAGAGGCTAGGAGTTTGTTTGTATTGTGGTACTGAAGGGCATCAATTGAGGGAGTGTCCTCGCCGTGCAGTTCAGGGAGCAGCTCCAGCTCCGAGGGCACAGATGAGACCACCTGCAGCACAACCGAGGGGACCGCTTCCGACACAGCAGCAGCATTTTGTCCAGCATCAGCAGCAGGGAGGTGTTCGGCAGGGACGAGCGTTTGCTATGACAGTCGAAGAGGAGGAACCCACCGGAGATGTCATCGCAGGTTCTATTCTTCTTGATTCCATTCCAGCTTTAGCTTTGTTTGATAGTGGTGCTTCCCATAGTTTTGTATCTATTTTTTTTGCTCTAAAGCATGGGTTGGTAGCTGAGTCTTTGCTTAGGACTTGCAAGATCATGACCGGGGGAGGCATTATCCTGGTTAATAATATTTGCAAGGATCGGAGAGTTACTCTGGGAGGCCGGGAGTTGAGTGCGTGTCTACTTGTAATGCCACTTCCGAGCTACGACATTGTACTCAGGATGGATTGGTTGAGTAGGCACCGTGCTAGCATAGATTGTAGAGGAGGTAGAGTTTTGTTTGGTCCGCCAGGTGAGCCAGAGTTTGAGTTTGTTAGAGGAGCTGCAGAGCAGGGAGAAGGCATTATTTGTGGAGCTATGGTGGAAGACAAGGAGTTGTCGCATCCGTTGATAGCAGAATTCTTGGATGTGTTTCCTGAGGAATTGCCAGGATTGCCGCCAGATCGAGATATTGAATTTTCTATAGACTTGGTGCCAGGTGCAGAACCAATTTCGCAGCATGTCTATAGAGTAAACAACAACGAGCTGGTCGAGTTGAAGAAGCAGGTGGACGAATTGTAGGATAAGGGGTTTATCAGATCGAGTTCTTCACCATAGGGAGCCCCGGTATTGTTTGTACCGAAGAAGGATGGATCGGTGCGCATGTGCATTGATTACAGGGCTTTGAATAATCTCACTATCAAGAATAAGTATCCTTTGCCACGGATTGATGATCTGTTTGATCAGTTGAGTGGTGCCAAGGTATTTTCTAAGATAGATTTGAGATCAGGCTACCATCAGGTGAAGGTGAAGCCGGGGGACATACCGAAGACTGTTTTTAGAACTCGGTATGGTCAGTACGAGTTTATGGTGATGCCGTTTGGTTTGACTAATGCACCGACGGTATTTATGAACTTGATGAACAAGGTGTTCCACCAGTACCTTGACAAGTTCGTGGTGGTGTTCATCGACGACATACTCATATACTCGAGGACACCGGAGGAGCATGAGGAGCATTTGAGGATTGTGTTGGATGTGCTGAGGAAGGAGAAGCTGTATGGGAAGTTGTCCAAATGTGAGTTTTTCTTGGACAAGGTAGAATTCTTGGGGCATGTTGTGACTAGTGATGGTATTTCAGTGGATCCGAAGAAGATTTCAGCAGTGGAATCTTGGAAGACTCCGAGTTCAGTAGCAGAGATCAGGAGTTTCTTGGGATTGGCAGGCTATTACAGGAAGTTTGTGCAAGATTTTTCGAGGATTGCCGAGCCGATGACCAGACTCACAAGGAAGGATGTGGAGTTTGTTTGGACGGAAGATTGCCAGGCTGCTTTTGAGGAGTTGAAGAAGAGGTTGACGTCTGCTCCTATTTTGACATTGCCATCAGGGTCCGGAGGTTTCACTATTTATAGTGATGCATCGGGAAAGGGTTTAGGTTGTGTTCTTCAGCAGCATGGGAAAGTGATTGCCTATGCATCCAGGCAATTGCGTCCTCATGAAAAGAACTATCCTACCCATGATTTGGAGTTGGCAGCCGTCATATTCGCTCTGAAGTTGTGGAAACATTATTTGTACGGAGAGCGTGTGGAGATCTTCACAGACCACAAAACCTTGAAGTACGTTTTCACGCAGAAGGAGTTGAACATGAGGCAGCGTCGGTGGTTGGAATTGATGAAGGATTTTGATATCTCTTTGCAATATCATCCTGGAAAGCCAATGTAGTTGCCGATGCTTTGAGCAGGTATCCGGTAGCTATGTTCTTGACGCAGGATCGATATCTGTTGGAGGACTTGGAGAGCTTGGGCATTGAGGTAATTATTCCTGGTAGTGCTATGCAGATGTGGGGATTGCAGATACACTCAGATTTGATGGACAGGATCAAGGCAGCACAGTATGATGATGTATCTCTGAGGAGTATCAGAGCTCAGGTGAGAGCAGGATTAGAGGATGATTTCACTATTGCAGAGGATGGATCTTTGAGGCATGGAGTTAGATTGTGTGTGCCTAGTGGGGAGTTGCGCGAGGAGGTGTTGCAGGAAGCGCATCGCTCTCAGTATTCCATACATCCAGGTGCTAACAAGATGTATCGGGATATGCGAGAGAGTGTGTGGTGGTATGGCATGAAGAGGGAAGTGGCACAGTTTGTATCCAGATGCTTAGTGTGCCAGCAGGTGAAAGCCGAGAGGCAGAGGCCAGGAGGTTTACTTCAGCCATTACCCATTCCAGAGTAGAAGTGGGAACACATTACTATGGATTTTGTGTCCGGACTACCACGATCTCCAGGAGGGAAAGACGCGATTTGGGTCATTGTTGATAGGTTGACCAAGTCGGCCCACTTTTTGCCTTTCAAGGTGGGTTTATCTACGGAGAAGCTGGCAGAGATGTATGTGAGGCAGATCGTTAGGATACATGGAGTTCCCGTCAGCATAGTCTCGGATCGGGATAGTCGTTTTACTTCTCATTTCTGGAGGAGTTTGCAGGAGAGTTTGGGCACTCAGCTCAAATTCAGTACTGTATATCATCCCCAGATAGATGGGCAGTCAGAGAGGACTATTCAGACTCTCGAGGATATGTTGCGCACTTGTGTACTAGATTTTGGGGGTTCTTGGGAGGACCATCTCCATTTGGTAGAGTTTGCTTACAACAACAGTTACCAGGCCAGTATAGAGATGTCACCTTTTGAAGCTCTATATGGTCGGAGGTTTCGTACTCCTTTGTCTTGGGACGATGTTGGAGAGAGAGTTTTGCTTGGGCCAGAGATGGTTGTGGATGCAGCAGAGAAGGTTCAGTTGATCAGAGATAGACTTCGAGTGGCACAGGACAGACAGCGGCATTGGGCCGATAGCCATCGGAGACCTTTGGAGTTTGAAGTATAGTTTAGATTTTTGTTTGTGCTTGTTCTTGTTTGTTATAGATTAAGTTCTTAAGGTGGTGTTTTGTTCTAGGTGGGTGGTTTGGTGTTTCTGAGGATTTCTCCGACACGAGGCACGATTCGCTTCGGTGGAGGCGGAAAGCTTAGTCCGCGATTCATCGGACCTTTCACTATTCTAGAGAGGGTCGGTGCAGTTGCTTATAGACTAGACTTGCCACCTGCATTGGAGGGAGTGCACAACGTGTTTTATGTGTCGCAGTTGAGACGATACATGACAGATCCTAGTCATGTATTGGATCACTCAGAGATAGAGGTGGGCCCTACTCTTAGCTATCCAGAGCAGCCAGTTGAGATTCTGGATCGGAGAGAGAAGGTGCTGAGGAACCAGACTATTCCTTTGGTGCGTGTCGCATGGAGGCATCACTCTCCGGGGGAGTCTACCTGGGAGAGAGAGGATGACATGCGAGAGCGTTATCCTTATTTGTTTGTACCTTGAGGTATGTTATTCTCTAGTTATGTTCTGTTCATTGTTATGCTCTGTTCATTAGATTCTTAGTTCTGTTCTGTGATTTTCTGGGGGTAGTTTTCGTCTTTGAATTTCGAGGACGAAATTATTTTAAGGAGGGTAGACTTGTCACTACCACATTTTAGGAAAAAGGGTATTTTAGTAAATTCCTATTTAAATAAATATTGTTCATGGTAAATAATTTTTGTTGTATTATTTAATTGTTGTTAGATATTATTAAATTATTTTGGACTTATTTCTAGTGGACCCAACTAGTTTAGTTTGGACCCATGGACCAACATGAATTAATTAGTTAGACTTGGCCCATTTAGAAAGCCCATGGTTAAGAAGATAGATTAAATTAATTAAATGATTAGACTAGAAGCTTCCTTCCTTAATTATTTCTTCATGAGAGGCCCCAAGGGGTACATTGGATATTTTATAATTGCTTGGAGGAGGGGCTATGGCCGGCCTATATAGGAGGGGGAGAAATTTCTCTCTCCTCCCATTTCATTCCAAATCTAGATCTAGAATTCTCCCACTACCAAATTCCCTCCATTCCCAATCCAATTCCCTACCAAATTCATTCCAAATTCTTTTCAATTCACCATTAGAGAAGGAGGAAGCAAGGATCTAGAAGAAGGAAGCAAGGATCTACAAAGAGGAGCAAGGATCTATAATTTGGAAGCAAGTTCATCTCAATTGGAAGTTTCATTGGGAATCCATCTCCCAATAGGTATAATTCAGATTTTCCTATTTAAATAGCTTCTAATTCTGAGATTTAATTATGTAAAATCAACCTATATGTATGTACTACCCATAGGACTTTGTTTTGTGTTCATAGGAGACCCATGGAGAAAGTTATGGTGCTTTTTGTGTCAATTTTGTTGGAATTCCGAATTTACATTTTTTTGTGTGTGTCAATTGATCCTATAGATCAATTGGACATGAGCTTTGTGTTTGGAGCTAGTGTCGTGTCTATATTGGGATACTTGTGGTTCGTATCCCAACTATTTGGTGATACGTGTCATTTGGGGGTTTTCATCCGACACGGGGCTTTGAACATGTCGTATTTTGACACGGACACATAGATCTACTTTTGACACTTTAAATTATTTATAAATATTATTTGTGATCTGTTTGTGTCCTTCGGGGTACATTTAGTTGTGTGTTGGACTCGTGTCGCATGCGTATCCTAGATCTAGTGGGATACGGTGAGATACTCTCCAATTGTGTGTATTTTTGTATAGATCTAATTAATTGTGGTTCAATTCTTCATTTATAATTAGTATATATATATGGATATTAAATATTTATTTTGTGTATTTATTATAGTAATTATTGTAGCATAGATCTATATTTTGGGTGTGCTAATATAATGTACAATATAATATGTAGCTTTCTTGCATGCAAATATATATGTTACTACTTGTTAAATAATATAATTTATACATAAAATGTTTTATAAAATATATTGTATGTTTAATTGTGTAATTATATTATTTATAATTATTATGTACTTATTTGGATATTAATGTAAATATTTTAGTTGTGTTTCTAGCCATGTTAATTATGTACATTAATATGTGCATTGTGTTCTGTAATTATTAATATTTTAATGTGCAAATTTATGTGTATATATATATAAGTATATATATATCTATTTAATTGTTTTATATATGTATATATATATATATATTTATTTATATTGATTTATATAGATTTATATATATATATTTATATATATATTTCCTGTGTTTTAGTGACAGTAGGTTTTAATGACAGTTGAACTGTCATTATTTTGATCGGGTCAGCAGCAGCCGCTGTAGCAGTGGCGGCGGGTATTAATGACAGAGCCGCCACTGTCATTAATACCCATGCAGCGGCGGGAAAACACAGCGAGTTTTCGCGACGGTTTTTCTGCGTCAGTTTCTAACTGTCAGAAATCCGATCAGCAGTGTGTTATTTATTCAGTTTTCTGCGACAGTTTTCAGTGACAGTCAAGACTGTCACTATAAGCTATTTTATTTAAATCTTTGTTTTAACTCCCTGTTTTCAGTGACGCTTTGGCAGTTTTTATTTATATTATATATATTATTGTTATATATATATGTATATATATATATGTGTTTTGTGAGGTATAATAATTATTATAATATAGTATTTTAATTGTATGAATATTGGTTTGCATATATGTTATTTATGATATATATATTATTTGTATTATTAATATACTTTGTGTAAGATTCTTTTGGAATCTATTTGATTCCTAAATTGTTGTAGTTTATCCTATATTATTTTTATAGATGATTTGTAAGGTTGACCTAGGTTTGACCATGTTTGACTTTAGTTAACTTTAGAGTTGACCATAGTTGACTTTCAACTTAGAATTGACTTATTGGCCTAGAAGTTGTCTAGTTTGACTTGTTATCTTTCCGGGACCTTGTTTTAATGTTGTATTCCATATCTAGGTCTTCCAGGCACCGAATCAGACATTTGTGAGACTGTTCATTGGACTTCAGGCGAGTACATTCTCTAATAGTTTCTCATTTATGATATCCTCTATGTTCGTTGTATCTAGTGTAGATTTACTTGTTTCTCTCGACACTATGGTTACACGGATTGGTATATCCGGATCTCGTCATGAGATGTTATTCCTTGGTATATGGTGTATATGGTGCAAGTATTGTTTCATTGGTTATCTTGTACATGTACAGACACCGATTCCCGGGGAGACTAGCTATCTTCTTGGGGAATCTCGTGCCATAACGTACCGTGGTTGGATCTATTATACCAGTCGGGGGTGGAGAGTATTTTAGTGTAGATATGTGATCATACCCTTCTTGTGCATGTCTTGTTTCTTGTGAGTGTTGATCATACACCGCACGTATGATTAACCAGGCCATTATACTCTTGTGCAAGTTCCCAAGCCGATCACATGTTAAAGCTAGTACTCACACACTTAGTCATTAGTATTCTTGTTCTATCAGCATATTGTTCATTATTGTATTTCTTTCCAGTATTTCCTTATTGTCTCTACATTCTTGTCTCTATTTATGCATCTTGTTTATCCACAGCTATTTACTGTTACATAGTTTTTATCATTGTTTGAGAACTGCTGTTAGGGTTGTACTCTGCTCCTTTCCTGACTGGATATATTTTTCCAGATGACACTGAAGAGTACCCTACCTATTATGGACTCCAGGATGTTGTGGGTTTAGATTCTGAGACCCTGGCTCAAGAGGGACTTATCCCAACTGAGACAGTTGACCCTGGAGTTGTAGCTTTATAGTTTTGTAGTATTCTTTGTACTGGATTTGTCTCCAGCTTATTTCTGTTCTTTCTTCAGACTCATTGATGTATTATTTTAGACTCATGAGTTATATTGTGACTATTCATTTCTTATCTGATTCGTGCTCATTCTATCTTAGTTCTGTGATTGAGTATACTATCATTATTGGTGGTTCATTATATTGTTAGATAGATTATCTAGACAGCGTTCTACCGCCGATTCTGCGGCGTAGGCTGGGCGTTGTTTCCGACTAGTACCCTTACACCGGGTGCGGGTCTTGACACACAGTAATTACAGACGTGACACCCCTTAGCATATTCTCTTAGTTCATTGTGTTTTGATTGTGTGTGTTAGTGTAATGTCTGATGCAATAGTGTATTATATGATATGTCTATAGGACTGTTGGATCATTCAGACGATACTTTGGAAACAGAATATTGGTATTACCAGCTAAGGACCACAGGCGAGTACATTCTCTGACAGTTTTTATTATATTAATTATCTCTATAATTCTAGTTGTATAGCATATATGATTCTGACACTGTTGTTTACACGAGTTGGCATCATCGAGACCTGTCACGAGGAATCGTGATTTGGAATCTATCGTGCTAGCTGGGGAACGAAGAAATATTAGTAGCTTATGTGATCATACCCAACTCTACATGCATCATAGCTTACCCACACCTTACGTCGGTGCAGCCTGACCATTACATGTCTCATAGCCTGTAACATATGATTCGCCTGACTATTGCTCGTATCATCGCTATACGGATGGTTAGCCTAACCTTACATGAATTATAGCTAATCATATATAACAAGCCTGATAAGTCCCAAGCCGATCACATGATATTCTAATGTTTTACACACTTAGATAGATATTCTTGACATGTATCTCTAGTATATTGATCTAGCATCTCTACATGTTCTAGTTATGGTTCTAGTACTCACTTATATTCCAGTTTATTATTCCAGCATGCACTTGTATTTCTATTCATTACTAGATGTACATTGATGATGATATGCTCCAGTATTCCTTTATTTCAGTACTTCTTTATTCCAGTATTTCTCATTGCCAGTATTCATATCTATCTTGTATTTCTTTACACTGTATTATAGTTTTGTCAATATATGTGGAACTGTTGTTAGTGCTTGTACTTTGCTCCAATCTTGACAGGATATTTTTTTAGAGGATCTTGAGGACTTCTGTCCCACACATTACGGATCAAGTATAGATGCAGACTACACACCAGAGATTTTAGAGGAGACTATTCCTTTAGAGGAGACATTACCTGCAGTTATCTAGACAATATTTATCTTATGCACTGAGACTTATTTGAGGTTATTTCAGCTTATATTTAGACTTATTCTGAGTTTATGTTGGGACTTGTGAAGACTTTATGTTAGACAGCTAGACTGTGGTTTATCTTTATTTTCAGACATGGTGTTTAACTATGTCATTCTTCTCATCTTTTATCGTGCCTTTATACTCTTATAGTTGTTGTGATTGAGTTTGCATTATAAGCTATTGTAAGATGTATATTATTCTCCTTATGGAGTTGATATCATTGACAGGTTGTGAGCATTATTTAGTATATTATTGAGATCTAGACAGCGTTCTACCACCGATGTTGTGGCGTAGGCTGGATGTACCCACGACTCATGCCCAACTACCGGGTACGGGTCATGACAGTTCATGTGTAGCAATTGGTACGGAATACACAGTTCACACATCTACATACACAAGGCAATCACACACACATACTGGGAATCTCACTAAACTGATACACACACTCACTGAGAACTCACTGAACTGATACACACACTCACTGAGAACTCACTGAACTGATACACAATTCACATACTCACATGATTGAACTGATATTGCATTTATCTCACACACTGATGCACAGTAGAACACCACTACACAGCTAGTGGTAAACCCGATATCTCCTTCACATTGACTGATACACTAAACCACACTGACATTCACTCACAGTGGCACAGTTCACTCACTGGAACTCTCGCACAAGCTTGTATCAACACCCTCTCCTATACTCTGTGCACTGATACACTGATTTGCTCCTCCTAGATACACCACTGTCATATGTGCACACCTCATATAATAAACTCGCTCTGGAATGATACACAGCAAGATCACATATACGACACACACACACAAGTATCTATAACTCTCACTGCACACTCATATCACTGATACTCTAAAGACACACACTCACTCACAACTGAAACTAATACACAAATTTCCCAGAATCTGAAGAACCCGACTGTAAACGCTGATACACCTCTGCTTGCTATTGATACTCACACTCACTCACTAGCACTCGAACACAACTCACTGATGCACCGATTCCATCTGCTGCACACCTCAGGGTCATATATTCCCTGCACACACTGCTCTCAGTGAGAAACCCAATTTCCTCCAAGTCTGTCCTATGCCATATATAAATATATATATATATATATATATATATATATATATATATATATATATATATATATATATATATACACACACATATATACAATGTACATCAAAATGCATAATATTTAAATTATTTAAATAGGTATTCTTCCTATTAAGCATTTCTACAAACACCTAGTGGGCAAATCTGGAAATTTTATGATACATTATAAATTCTCATGCATAAATTCCTGCAATGCAATTAAACCTTTACGTATGTGATATAAATATGCCTAAATAAATATATGTATAATTAGGGCTACGAAATTAGGAGAAAATATATCCCAAAAACTAAAACTATGAATAAAACTCATGAGAAAATCCAATGGAACTAATTTTCTCTCCTTGAGGGTGTTCTTAAACCATGGGTGGGCTTCTAATGGCCAAACAAAATAATTAAAACAGAAATAAAATGAGGATTTCTAGATTTTTACCTATTGGGAGATGGATTCTCAATATAGCTTTTCCTTCTCCAAGAATCCTTGTGCCCAAGCCTCTAGGTCTCCTTGAATAAGGAAAGAATGAGGGATCAAGGGCTAGAAATTCTAAAATTTTGTGAAAGGAAAGGGGTTTCTACTTGGAGGCTATTTCTAGGGTTTTTCCTAATGAATGGTGAGTGGCTTGAGGGAGGCTCCCTCTTGTTTTATAGGCTAGGGTTAGGGTTCCTAATGTATAAGGTCTAATCTACCCTTCATGGCTTGTCATAAAGAACTAATTAATGAAGGGCTTAGTGCTTTATTTGAGGGACTAAACTAATTGCTAATTTAATAGGATAGGGGTTTATCTAGTGGGTTTTTAGGTCTAGTCTACTAACCCATGCATTAATGAACACAATATAATATATATAATATAACATGCAATTATTAACATAATAAATATAAATATGGTAAATGACAATAAAGCCCCTATTCTAGAAATGTGGTAGTGACAAGTCTACCCTCCTAAAAAAAATTTGTCATCGAAATTGAATTAAACTAGCACAAGAATACAATCAGAATAAAGAATTATATCTCAAGTCTCGAAGAGATACAGGTACTGCTCGCGCATTTCGTCCTCCCTCTCCCAGGTTGACTCGCCTGGAGAGTGATGTCTCCATGCAACGAACCATAGGAATAGTTCCGCAATACCTTCTCTCTGTGATCCAAGATCTCTACGGGCTGCTCAGGATAGCTGAGAGTCGGACCAACCTCGATCTCTGAGTGATCTAGTACGTGACTAGGATCTGTCACATACTATCTCAGCTGCGACACGTGAAACACGTTATGTACCCCCTCTAGTACAAGCGGTAAGTCTAGTCTATAGGCCACTGCACCGACCCTTGCAAGAATACCAAAAGGTCCAATGTAACGTGGACTAAGCTTCCCGCCTCTACCAAAATGAATCTTGCCCCATGTCGAAGAAATTCGTAGGAACACTAGATCGCCAACCTAGAACAAAACAGTCTTAACACACAATCTAAAATAAAATAATCATAAACCAATAATAACAAAACCTATACCTCAAACTTCAAGGGTCTATGGTAGTTGTCGGCCCAATGCCGCTGTCTGTCCTGTGCCATTCGAAGTCTGTTTCTGATAAGTTTTACCTTTTTTGCTGCATCTACGACCATTTCTGGTCCTAATAAGGCCCTCTCTCTGACATTATCCCAAGATAACAGTATGCGATACCTCCGTCCATATAGAGCCTCGAATGGTGATATCTCAATGCTGACCTGGTAGCTGTTATTGTAAGCATACTCTACCAGGTGTAGAGGATCCTTCCAAGAACCTTCGAGATCTAGAACACAAGTGTGTAGCATATCCTCGAGAGTCTGAATAGTCCTTTCAGACTGCCCGTCTGTCTGGGTGTGGTATACGGTACTGAACTTGAGCTGAGTGCCCAAGCTAGCCTGCAAACTCCTCCAGAAGTAGAAAGTGAAATGACTATCCTGATCCGAGATAATGCTCATAGGAATCCTATATAATATGATAATCTATCACAAGTATATCTCTGCTAGCCTCTCCGTCGATGTACCCACTTTAAATGGTAAGAAGTAGGCTGATTTGGTCAACCTATCCATGATGACCCAAATTGCGTCCTTTTTCCCTGAAGAATGCGGAAGCCCTGAAACGAAATCCATAGTAATGTGCTTCCACTTCCACTCTATGATAGGTAAAGTCTGAAGCAAACCACCTGGCCTCTACCGATCCGACGTTACCTGCTGGCACACTAAATACCGGGATACAAAGTGTGCTACCTCGCGCTTCATACCATACCACCATACGTGCTCCCTCAGGTCTCGATACATCTTATTGGCACCTGGATGTATCAAGTACTGAGAGCGATGTGCCTCCTGTAAAACCTCCTCGTGCAACTCCTCGCTTGACACACACATCATCATGTCGTATCGTAAAGATCCATCATCAGCAATAGTGAAGTCGTCTGACAATCCTGTCCGAACCTATGCCCTGATACTCCTCAGAGCCTCATCATCATACTGCATAGCTCTGATTCTGTCTATCAGCTCAGACTATACCTGCAATCCCCATATCCGAATCTCAATACCTGGAACTAGCACCTTAATTCCCAAGCTCTCCAGATCGGCCAACAAATGTCTATACGTCGTCAAGTACATAGCCATCGGATACTTGCTTAAGGCATCGGCGACTATGTTGGCCTTTTCTGGGTGATACTGTAATGAGATGTCGAAGTCTTACATCAACTCCAACTACTTCCTCTGCCTCATATTCAGCTCTTTCTGTGTAAACACGTAATTCAAGCTCTTATGGTCTGTAAATATTTCTATACGCTCTTCGTACAGATAGTATTTCCACAACTTTAGAGCAAAAATAACTGCTGCCAACTCTAAATCATGGGTAGGGTAGTTCTTTTCATAAGGGCATAATTGCCTGGAAGCATAGGCAATTACCTTCCTATGCTGCTAAAGAACGCAACCCAAACTCTTCTCTGAAGCATCACTATAGATAGTGAATCCACTTGTTCTACTTGTTCCCGATGGCAACGTCAAAACTGGAGCTATCGTCAATCTCTTCTTCAGTTCATCAAATACGGTATGACAATCCTCCATCCAGACAAATCTATATCTTTCCTGGTAAGCCTAGTCATTGGCTCTACAATCTTAGAAAAGTCTTTTATAAACCTCATGTAGTATCCTGCTAGACCGAGAAAACTCCTGATCTCAGCTACCAAACTGGGAGTAGCACACGACTCCACCACCTCGATCTTCTTTGGGTTAACTGAGATTTTGTCACCTATCACTATATGCCCAAGAAATTCAACCTTGTCGAGGAAGAACTCGCACTTTGAAAGCTTTCCATAGAGCTCCTCCTTCCTGAGAGTCTCCAAGATCATCCTCAGGTGCTCTTCGTGCTCCTCTGGGGTCTTCAAATACACAAGAATGTCGTCGATGAACACTACCACAAACTTGTAAAGGTACTGGTGGAATACCTTGTTCATCAAGTTCATGAATACTACTAGTGCATTAGCTAAACCAAATAGCATTACCATAAACTCAAACTGGCCATATCTGGTCCGAAAAGCTGTCTTCGGTATGTCTTCTCTCTTCACCTTCACCTGGTGGTAGCCTGACCTCAAGTCTATCTTTGAAAATACCTTCGCTCTGCTCAACTAATCGAAGAGATCATCTATCCTCGGCAACGGGTATTTGTTCTTGATAGTGAGGTTGTTTAGAGCTCTATAATCGATGCACATGCGTACCGTGCCATCCTTCTTTGGTATGAACAATACTGGAGCTTCCCATGGTGATGAACTGGATTTGATGAAGCCTTTGTCCTGTAGCTCCTTAACTTGCTTCTTTAGTTCTGCCAGCTCGCAATTGTTGACTCTATAGACATGTTATGAAATAGGCTCCACTCCTGGTACCAAATCTATAAAGAATTTAATATCTCTGTCTAGCGATAAACCTGGCAACTCCTCTGGAAAGACATCCAGGAACTCTGCTATCAAAGGATGTGGCAACTCCTTTTCTTCCATTCTGGCTTCGAAAAAAGTGCCCCTGCTCTACTCTGCTGCTCCTCTAGCGACCTCGAACTCCGGCTCTCCTGGCGATCAAAATATTACCCTGCCTCCATGACAATCTATAGTAGCATGGTGCCTACTCAACCAGTCCATTCCGAGTAAAATATGGTATCTCGGAAGTGGCATGACGAGTAAGCACATGCTCAACTCTCGACCTTCCAATGATACTCTTCGGTCCTTACAATAATCATGGACTAGGATAATGCCTCTACTAGTCATGATCTTGTAAGTCCTATCTAATAGTTTTGCCTCTAACTGATGCTTAAGAGCATATGATACAGACACAAAACTATAGAAAGTGCCAGAATTGAATAATGCAAGTGCTAGAATGGAATCGAGAAGAACTGAACCTGAAATCACGTCTACTACTGGCTCGGCCTCTTCAATCGTCATGGCGTATGCTCATCCCTAGGGTGCACCTCTCTGCTATTGGTGGCGCTGAGCAAATCTCTACTGCTTTGGCGGAAGTGGAGGTCCCCTCTACTGACCTTCTGGTACAGTAGGTACCCTGGCTGGTCCCATCTGAGCGGCTGCTCCACCCTGACCAGGACGAGTCTGAATAGATGGACAATCCCTCAACTGATGTGCTGATGATCCATAAGATAAGCATGTACCCAACCTCTTTCTGCAGATGTCCCTCGTGTGTCCTGCCTTTCCGCAATATGCATACTAGACAATGTGTTGAGTCTGCCTCTATGGCTGCTGCTGCTGCTGAGTGTACCCTCGAGCTGGTGCCTGGTGCTGCTGATGCTGATGCTGGTACGACCTCTGTTGCTGCTGAAAGTATGGACGCTTGGCCGGTCCTGCACTACCACTCGCTCCTCCAGAAGTGTCGCGTCCTCTCTTAGGCCTGAGGTCCAAGTCATCCTCAGCAATCTGGGCATCCATCAAAATACCCTCAAATGTAGCAGTATGATGTCCCAAAGTGCGAGACTTGATCTCTCTCGTCAACCCCTTTCTGAACTTCTGGGCTCTGTCTCCTGGGTCCCGAATCATCGATGGCACAAATTAACTCAAACGGCAAAACTCCGCGGCGTACTCGTCGACTGACATGCTTCCTTGGACCAAGTCATAGAACTGACTCTCCAAGGCTCCAGGGCTACGTCAGGGAAGAACTTATCCTTGAAAAGCTCCTTGAAGGCCTCCCAAATAAGTCCCCTAACAGTGAGTCTTGGCTCCGTACGATACCATGTCAGTGCGATGTCAAATATCTGACTGCCGACGACCTCGATCTTTATAATCTCCGAAATCTGCGCCAAGCGCAAGTTCCTCTCTATATCCTCTATCTAGTCATCAGCGTAGAGTATCCCTTCGGTGCCCTTAAACTCTCGAGGCATCATCCTTTTAAAGTCCACTATAGTACCCGGCCTTTGGTGCTGCTGGCCAGGATGCTGTTGGTGTTGTGCAACTCTCTTCACAGCCTGGAGAGCCACCTGGTGAGCATTCTCCATGCTCTCTCTCACCAGCTTCGTATGTTCCTGGTGCACCTCTGCCAGCACCCTCTGAGCCTCAGCCTGGACTCGTTGAGCTTCTGCTGACGTCCTCTGAGCATCTACCATGCCCTGGATCAATGTGAATATATGTGCCCCATCAACGGGCATACCTCTGGGAAACATAGTCGATGGTGGTGGAAGGTGCTCCGTGACAGCTGGGGCAACCCTCGAAACAGGTGGGAGAGGAGGACCCCCAAAAACTGTAGATAGTCCCACATGAACAGGAGAAGTAGGAGAAAATCCAGGTGTCTGTTCGTTAGGTCGAGAGGTGGCAGACCTCTCTGAAGCTAATGGTCCTAATCTCAAAGACCTAGTCTTCGGCGGCATCCTGAAGACAGACCGAAAAGAATCAATTAAGGCAATATATACGATATCAACAAGGAAAAAAAGTAAAATTTTAAAGAAAGCAATTATTCAGAATAGCATTATAAAGATCAGAATTTTCTAGTTGTGATTGAGCATACTCTCATCCTAAATTCTATTACCTAAAGTAGGCTCGTAGCAATAATCTAAGTGAGCACCACTACAACATCGCCCTAAATATGAATCTAGACCTGCAAGGGCTACCACTAAAAATGTGTCATGACCCGCACCCAAAATTTGGGCATGAGCCGTAGGTACGTCCAGCCTACGCCATAGCATCGGTGGTAGAACGTTGTCTAGGTCTCAAGACTACCAAACATAACTCATAACCTGTCAGTGATCTCAACTCCATAAGGAGGACAATGAATAATACATTGATCAACAATTCATAATATACTCAATCATAATAACTATAGGAAATAAATGACATGATGAGATATAAAGATAAGGAAGTACTGACATAAGCCAAGCACAACAACTCAAATACAATAATAATCTAGAGTCTAGCTGTCTAACATAAATAGTCTCAATAATAGTCTCAACATAAATATAATCCAAGTCTCAGGTGTTAGAACAAATAATATATAGATAGAACAGTCTACACGATTGCAGGTGGTGTCTCCTCTAAGGAGAGTGACTCCTCTAGAATCTCTGGTACTTAGTCTCCCTCTATACCTGCGCCATAGTGAGTGAGACAGAAGTCCTTAAGGTCCTCTGATAAATGTTATCCAGTCAGGATTGGAGCGAAGCACAAGTACTAAACAACAGTTTTATTTATATTGATAAAACTATAATACAGTGTAAGAAAAATCAGGATGAAGAAATACTAGAAATATGGAATACTGGAAAATATATAATCATCAATAGTACAACTAGCAATAAATTAAAATATGTGAATGCTAGAATAAGTGGACTGGAAATAAAGAAATATAATATCTAGCTAAGTGTTTGAAATATCAGTTTACTATGTGATCGGCTTGGGACGAGATCTGGCTTGTTATATATGATTGGCTATAATACATATGAGGTCAGGCTAACCATCTGGTTAGCTATGATGCGAGCAATAGTCAGGCTAATCATATATAACAGGCTATGAGGTATGTAAATAGTCAGGCTATACACTACGTGATGTGTGGGGTGAGCTATGATGCATGTAAAGTGGGGTATGATCACATAATCTGCTAATATTTCCCCGTCCCCAGCTAGCACAATGGATTCCAATCACGACTTCTCATGACAGGTATCTTTGGTGCTAACCCGTGTATCAACAGTGTCAGAATCAAGTATACTTTATAACTAGAATCATAGAATAATCAACATAATAAAAATTGTCAGAGAATGTACTTGCATGTGATCCTGAGCAAAGAAGAAGGATCGATGTCCAAGGTAGGATCACAATGACCTAAATATTCAAAATAATAATATTAATTGGTGTTCTAGGAGGATAATGTCATTAACTATGTTGTAAAACAAGTTTAGGCCAAAACTAGGTCTTTGATAAGCTAACTATGACATACTTAACTATACTAGTCAACGATACTAAGGTATCCACCTACACTAGTTAGTAATTATAATTTATATCTATTTTAGTAATAATATAGTATCTTAATTATTTGTCTTAGCTATATAACTAATATATATATATATATATATATATATATATATATATATATATATATATATATATATATATATATATATTGGCTACCCTCTCATCAACCCAACTTACTAGTAAGATACCTTGACACTCTATACCTGGTACTAGCTTACAATCATGTATAAAACTTAACTACTAAAAGATCTCACTACTAACATTCATACATTAACATCTAACTAACTATACTAACTTATAACTTACAGATACAACCATATATGCAGACATAACTTACCTTCCATCTGTATTCATGCATACCTGATACCAATCCAAACACCCCCATATCTCCAGTCCATTCACTGATACTTGTATCAGTAAATTGGAAATCAATCTAACTCTCGGGGTGCTCCAAAGCACACTACCACAATTACACCAAAACTCTCAAATACCTCACTGCTACTGCAGGTATCCTCTGGTGTACTACCATCCTAAATTTTGTATCAGTACCCACTGACACAACCATGAGCCCAAACCCCTCTTTCTAGAGTTCACATGGTTACTGAACTCACTGGTACTTTCTATCTGAAACAGGCCTGCACAAGCCGACCTCTGCACACTCGAGTGTCCCTCTCTTAACTGTACTCCAATCAGTACAGTGCCTGCACTTGCTGCTGCCCCTAAGAATCTGGTAATATCCTTAGCTATATAACTGCATGCAGTGACTATCATGCCTAAACTCCCATTCAGTACAGGCTCAAGTCCCCGTGTATCAGTGTTTACTGATACCATCCATTTTTAAATCAATTTCCTCTTTCATTTGCATTCGGATTTGCACAGGATTGATTTTGTCTGGTAGAGTATAGTATATAGATTACATAGGTACTGGTTTGAATCAATTTAGTTTAGATTTGATTAAGTTTTGGATGGATTGAAACTCAGAGTTTAGAACTCAATTTTCGATCGGGTCTGGCATGGGTTATGCATCTCGCGAAATATTAACATATAATTTTTTTTCTTTTTAATTTCTCTTTCCTTTAAATTATTATCTTTTGTTACATGAAATATCTTAAACACTATAATTGTTAATCATTTATATTTATATGTTCAAATATATATTTAATATATATACTTAATGTAAAATTTCCTAATAATTTTAATTATTTAAAGAAAATTAAATGCTTAATTACCTATTTATAAATTTATATAATTCTAAAAATTCTAGAAAAAGGGGAGGTTACATTCTATCTAACTTATAAAAATTTTATCCTCAAAATTTAAAAGAACTCAAGCACGATATAATGGTGAGAATGCAATGTGGTAGGAAAGAACATGATAAAAATTGTACCTTAATTTTCGAACAGATAGGAAAAATGGTTGTGTATATCATCCTCGCACTCCTAAGTGGATTTTCCTGGTGAGTGATGCTTCCATAACACATGAACCAAAGGAATAGATTAATTTCTTAATACTGTCACTCTACGATTTAAAACTCTAAGGGCTACTCTTGATATACCAAGCTCGGTCCGATAGTGATCTCGGAGTGATCCAGAACATGATCGCTATCTGCCACATATCTTCTCAGGTATGATACATGGAATACATCAAGCACTCCCGCAAGTGAAGATGGCAGTGTCAATCTATAGGCAACATCTATAATCCGTTCCAATATGTCAAACGGTTCAATATAGCTTGGACTTAACTTGTCATGTCCTCCAAAGCGAATGGTGCCTCTAATTGGCAATATCTTCAAGAAAATATGCTTGTCTTTCTTAAAATCCAAAGGTCGACGATGTAGATCTGCCCACTGCTTCTTCCTGTCTTGCACTACTCGCAAGTGCCCTTGTATCATCTTTACCTTCTCCACTGTGCTAAGAACCAAATCTGGCCCCAATATCTGAAGCTCTCCCACGTTACTCCAATATATAGGAGACCTATACTTCCTACCATACAATATCTCAAACGGAGCTATTTGAATGCTCGCTTAGTAGCTATTATAGTAAGAAAACTCTACAAAATATAGGTGATCCTTCTACAATCCTCTAAAGTATAACATGTATGCCCTCAGCATATCATCCAATGTCTAAATAGTACGCTCTAATTGCCAGTCTATCTGCAGATGAAAGGATGTACTGAACTTCAGACGAGTCTCAAGACTCTCCTGCATGCTCCTCCAAAAGTGAGATGTGAATCGTGAGTCCTTATCTGACACAATGCGAATTAGAACATTGTGTAATCGCACAATCTGTCTTATATATAAATCAGCCAAATCTTCTATAGACTGGCCAACTATAAAAGGCAAAAAGTGAGTGGACTTATTAAGTCGATCAACGATCACCCATATAGCATATCGTCCACTTGGACTCCTCAAAAAGCCTGTGAAAAAGTCCATATTGATATGCTTCTACTTTTATTCAGGAATCGAAAGCAATTGAGTAAGCCTGCTGTCCTCTGGTGCTCAGCCTTGACCTGCTGACACACCAAGCATTTGGCTATGAAGTAGTTTCCCATGCTACCAAAAGTACTGCCTCAAGTCTCGATACATCTTGGTACCTCCAAGATGAATAGAATATATTGAGCTATGAGCTTTTGCCATCAACACTTGTCGAAGCTCTCCATTGGGAACATATAGACAATCACCCCATCTCAATATCCTATTGGCATGAATGCAAAATCCTATTTGTTCTCCTACCTCGGTCCTATCCCTCAACCCCCGAAATCTAGCATCCATAGGTAGAGCTACTTCGATCATCTCTACTAGCGATGACTACACCTGCAAGTTGGCTAACATACCATCTATTCAGGGTAATATAACCTCTATGATAAGCTCCTTAAGTCCTCTAATATCTTCCTCGGAGTCGTCAAGAATAATGCCACAATCTTACGTCTCAACGCATCTGCTACAATGTTAGCTTTACTTGGGTGCTAATGCAGCTCAATCTCGAAGTCCTTCATCAACTCCAACCATCGTCTTTGTCTCATATTCAGCTCCTTCTACGTGAAGACATACTTAAGGCATTTGTGGTTTGTATAAATCTTTACTCTTTTCCTATATAAGTAATGTCTCCATAGCATCAAGGCAAAAATAACTGCTACAGCTCTAAGTCGTGCATCGGACTTCTCATGAACTCTTAATTTCCTAGATGCATATGCAATCACCTTGCTATGATGCATCAAAACATATCCCAATCCCTTTCCAGATGCGTCATTGTAAATGACGAAGCCTCCTGATCCTGATAGAATAGTCAAAACTGGGGCTGTCGACAATCTCTTCTTCAACTCCTCAAGAGCGGCCTGGCACTCTTCTGACCATATAAACTCTTGGTCCTTGCAAGTCAACTGAGTCATAGGCTCTGTTATCCTCGAATTTTTTTTTAATGAACCATCGATAATATCCCGCAAGTCCAAGAAAACTTCTAACCTCTGACGATGAAGTTGGAACGGGCCATGTCTCTATTTCCAAAATCTTCTTCGGAACTACTGAAATACCATCTGCAGTAATGACACATCCAAAGAATGAGACCATCTCTAAGAAAAACTCGTACTTGCTAAGCTTCGTATACAACTGCTCCCTCCTCAATGTCTCCATTATAATCCGCAAGTGCTGCTCATGCTCCTCGTGGCTCTTCGAATAAATAATAATGTCATCAATAAAGACAACCACGAACTTATCCAGATATTGATAGAAGACCCTATTTATTAGATTCATACAGACAACTAGAGCATTGGTAAAACTGAATGGCATAACCAAAAACTTATAGTACCTATATCTTATCCTGAACACAGTCTTTAGAATGTCCTCCTTTCAAACCTTCACCTGATGATATCCTGACCTTAAGTCGATCTTTGAGAATACCTTGGCTTCCTTCAGGTGATCAAATAAATCATCAATATATGGCTGAGGGTACTTATTCTTCATCGTTACAGCACTCAAGTCTTTATAGTCGATGCACAAATACACTGACCCATTCTTCTTCGGCACAAACAACACTAGAGCTCCCCAAGGCGATGCGCTTGGTTGAATATAGTCTTTCTCTCTAATTCTTTCAATTGTGCCTTTAATTCATTCATCTCCTTATTCGCCAATCGATAAACATTCGAAGCTATAAGTGCTGCTCCCAAAACTAACTTGATCGAGAATTCTACCTCTATCTAAGGGTAGCCATAGTAAATCATTAGAAAATAAGTCTTGGAACTCTCAAATAATAGGGTTATAAGAGACGTTTTCCATTCCCAAGTGGGAACCTTTCGCTGCTTTGTCATGCATCTCGGTGGATCCTCGTATGAACTCGAGTTTTGCCTGGCCTGGCAATCTAAATATGATACTCCCGCCATAGCAGTCAAGGAAGGCATGATACAAACTCAGCCAGTCTATCCCAAGGACAACATCGAAGTTTGGGATAGAAAAAACCAAAAGCCGAACCCTCATCTCCCTGCCATGAATTACTACAGAATAAGATCTACATATGCTGCTAACAGGCACAATCCCTCCCCCGGTAAGAACTCTAACATTTCTAGGCAATGGTGAGGTAGAAATATTATGTATAACAACTAAGCTAGAAGATATAAACGAGTGTGTGGCTCTAGTTTCATATAATGTCATAGCATAAAATGTAGCAACAATAGTAAAACCTGCTATAATGTCTTCCTCATGCTCTGTCTCATCAGTTTCCATGGCAAAAGCCTGCCAAATCCTCTGATCACCCATAGCCTACCTAGCTTGCTTGAACTGAGCTCCCTAGTCAGCTAACGGTAGTTCCATCTAAAATCATCCTTGTATGGGTGGTCGTAGTACTCCTGTTCCAGGAACCACTTTTCTCTGTAACAACTACTATACTGGAATATGAGTGGGCTGTGTCGGCCTCTAGATTTGATGTGCTACAGGGGCCTTCATTTATGGGCAATCTCTGGCCTGATGCTGGCTAAACTCACAAGATAGGAAATAACCTAAACATCGACAATAATCCCTCTAAACATGCCCTACCTTGCCACAATAATGGCAAGTTGGATTCTCCTATTTCTGGTATGGTCCCGCTCTCTGTTGTTATTGATGCACTATTGGACGTCTAATAGGTCCACCCTGAGTCACTATAGTGAGTGGGTATCTCTGCGTCTGCTATGCCTTCTTGCAAAGGAGCTATTAGTTTCTGGCTTCCTCCAATAGTTCTATATGCGAAACTCTAGATTGTGCAGGGTGTACCTCTTAAGCTCATATGATAACCTATTGTGGAACCTCCATGCTCTTTCTATCTCTGTAGGAATCAGTATTGCACCAAACTGGCTCAATCGACTAAACTCGATGTCATACTCATCGACCATCATATTCCCCTATTTGAGATGAAGGAACGGGCCATAGAGGACATCTTGAACATTAGCGGGGAAGAACTTCTCGTTGAAGAGTTTGTAGAACTCTTCCCAAGTCTAATTAGAACCAAGATGTCTTTCCTCTTCTTTCCACCAATGGTGAGAGTTGTCTTCGAGTAGAAGATCCACTACTATAATCCATAGATTTACTAGCAACTACGATGCCTTCAATAACTTTTTGGTGCTAATGAGTCACTCGAAGACTTCCAACAGAGTCTTGGTACCTCTAAAATGTTTTGGGTTCATCTAAGTAAAATCCTTAACGCTGCCCTCATAGGATCGTGGCACTGGTACTGGTGCCGGGACTAGTTGTGGCGGTGGAGGCATGTTCATTAAAGTTATAAGAGCTTGCCTTAACAGCTCATTTTGCTTCAGTGGGCTTGCATCATAACCTGCAGGAACTGGTTCGATGTAACATTCCTTTCAGTCTGCAGGAAGGGCAAAAGAGGTGGGACATGAGGCATTTGTGCTACTAACTGAGGTACGAATGGAGGAGGTGGTGGAGGCATATACCCTCCCTGGGGAAATACAGTCTGCTGCTCCTGATGCCCCACCATAGGTGTAAAAACATGAGTGTTCTGTTGAACCGATGGTGGTGTCAGGTCTGTCTATGGTGGTTGTCCCTACTGGAGTGGTGTGGTTAGAAACACCATCGAAGAAGGCAAAACTCACGATTCCTCCTGAGTTACTGAATCGCCTGAAGTGATGGCGAGAGTAGCAACACATCCACTACTAAGATTCATCTTTCTGGAATATAAATAAGGACAACATTAGAACAAATTCAAGATAGATACGATTCAAACAGTCAATAAGAGCTCAAAAATGGAAGTCAAGGGAGTTGACTTAAATAAGTGGATGAGATCAAAGACTCTAATCTATTTGCAGGCTTGTTCGGTATAGTAACATAACAAGTAATATTTTCTCGACCTGTATGTGCCACCACAAAAATATGTCATGCTCAAGTCCTAAATAAGTAGGACCAGATATACACAATCATGTCAGTTGGTATGTATATAGGCTACTCCAATATATGGAACCCACAATACACACATACGTTGTATAATTAATATATCTCACAAGTATATATATATATATATATATATATATATATATATATATATATATATATATATATATATATATATATATATATATCAAAGTTGATGGGTACACTATATCTCATCCACAAAAATAAAAAAAATTAACTAATCAATAGATGAATGATCAAGTACAAAATATTCCAAGAACAAATAGTTGGGTAGAGACAAATCCACTACCAAATGACTATATCAAAAATATAATGAAACTGGAGTACGACCTCCAAAATAAAAGAAATAGTCCAAACTAAATATCTCCATGAATTAAAAATAAATTAAATAAACTCAGCTAACATAGTCTCCTTATTACCAACGACAACGTCTGGTCCAGGTCCGTACTCCTCGGGATATTGCTGCTCTACTATACTTGGAGAGATCACCAGGTCCTCAGAGGGACATAACAGGATACAATAATAAATGCCACAATACTACAAACCATGATACAAGATGTATCCTAACCGTCTATGAGAATGTAGTTGAGGAGAATGTTCTACGTAGTGGCTCTTCTAACCAAATAATACACGGCACACGTAGCGCTCATCTAAGACACTAGTGGCATCTAGAGGAAAGTAAATAATAGTAGCCCCTACGCTAATAGTTGTCCTCCCCATAAATGAGACTGTCCAAGTTGTATTCTCCACTAGTCCAGCTTGAAATAGTTTTGGTCCCTAACAAAATATACTAATAACAATTATATCCTAACCGACGTATGTCCCGCATGTAACGATGGTCAGTCGAATATGCAAGTCTGTGTCCTATATAAAAATAACAAATCGTGCCATTTAAGTGTCATGGCCAAAGGAGATATAAGGATACCTTACAATCATGGGGTGGTCTCATAACTCTAGGTCAATATGCATAGTAAAAGAAAAAGATAATTGATGACGCATTTTGCCATTGCATAAAAGTCTTTCTTGGACTCACAGTTCAAACAACATAAATAATAAGAAAATAATGACATAAATATAAAATACTAAAATAAATATAAAAGAATAAAATCGTAGTAAGGTATAATTTTCTAGAAGTGGTTTAGTGGTGAAACAACGTCCAAACGACAAACACAGGGAAGCAAAAGATGTGGAAGTGGAACAAACATCTCCAAATGATTGTTGTCGATTTTGGCTGAATTGAACAGGCGTCATAGGCACGATTTGGTGGCTCCGACGAGGCTCCAGTCGATGCAAGTTGTCAAAGGGTACCATTGGGGGTCTAGGGGTTCCCTAAGATCATGATATTCGATCTATAGAGGTTGTGCGGCCGCAAAATGGGAATAGGTTTCGAGAAGTTTAATATATATACTTTAGTTTTAATACATTTTTAATTCGATTTCCTCTTCTATTTGCATTCGGATTTGCATAGGATTTGATTTTATTGGGTATAGGATGGTATATAGATTACATAGGAACTGATTTGATATAATTTATTTTAGATTTGATTTGGCCATTTGAAACAAAACCATATAACCAATGGGCAAAAAGATTACCCAGTCAGCTTCGCTTACCGTGCTCACTGCACCTTGATGATATGTCATGGTATACCGACGATATGCCAAAAGTTTGGGAACTTTCTTAGTTTAGGCTATCTAATAGTAGATCAGACTTATGTACGTGACATAGTACGGGTCTATGAGAATGCCAATGGATAATCTAGGAGTCTAGGGTAGTCTCATACATATTTATTTTTCATAAATCCCAAAATCTAGATACTGTTGCATAAGTAATTTAATTAATTTAGACCTATCGATTACTCTCACAAGAAATCAAACAACATGATACATGGGTCCATTATTAGATACAGGTACTATCAATATATGTATAGGATACTGTATCGATACTAGTTATAGGAAAATACCAAATATATTGTACGGGAAAAAATAAATGTATAGATCTTCCTGTATCTACGAGAACAAATAAACGTATAGTCTTGGGATTCGTCTAGGAGGAGAGGAAGATCTAGCTAGGATATCGGGAACAAGGAATGACAAGATCCTATCTAGATCTTCCTCTCTTCCTAGATGGATCTCGAGACCATAATCTCAGACTCAAGGCCAACTCCTAGCTCTAGGTTCACTCCTACGTCCAGCTCAAAGAGAAGAAGAAGAAGAAGAAGAAGAAAGAAGAAGAAGAAGAAGAAGAAGTGAAAGATACAATTATTTTCTATGGATAAGGAAATGAGTAAAAGAAAAAGAGGATAGTTCATATAGAAATAGAAGAAAAGAGGTGGCCACTATATAGGTGACACCTCACCAATCCATAACACCAGCCAATCTGAACCTTAGAACATAAAATTAATTTCCCAATGGACATGACTTACCCCAGTCAGCAACTGTTGTCTGTTCAAAATACACTCAGGAGGTATACTACCAGGTTGGAAAATTTTCCAACTTTAGGAAATTCTAGGGAACACTGGTTTACGTATGGGCCTAGTACTGGTCTATAGCAAAGGAAAAGGTCTATTTTGGGGTCTAGGGTACTCTTATATAATTATCTCATTCAAACAAAAATCCAAATTTAGTTACATAAATTAGTTAATCAGTTTTAGACCTATCAATCACCTTATAGATGACATGTTCGTACAGCTCTTAAGGCTCTCACAGAAATCAAATATTAGGATATATGGGTCCAATATCGAACACAGATACTAGTTATACAAGTACATGATATCATTTACTTACTAGACACAAAAAATACAAGATACATGATATAAGAATAATTACTTGTAAAAATACGAATAACGAAAGGGGGAGTGACAAAATTACCCTCTTTAGAAAATTTTGTCCTCAAAATTTTTACTGAAGCTAGACCAGAACAATCCAAAAAATTGTAATGCCATCAACAGGTAGATGCAAAATCATACAATTAAGAAAATCAAATATCCATACATATCTATCAAATAGGGCAAAAGTTAGATATAAAGGCAGAAGAAAGGAATATAACTCCAGAGTCGAATAAGTATGGGTATCTGGCTCTGATATCATCCTCGTACTCACATATTGACTCTCCCGTGAGTGATGACCCCAAGCAATACTGAAAAGCCTGATACTACAGTTCTTGAGAATATTCTATCTTCGACCCAAAATAGATATGGGATGCTCCCCATATAACAAGTCCATAACAATGGATAGCTCTGAATGGTCGAGGATGTGGCTTGAATCTAAAACTTACCTACACAATTGAGATACATAAAACACAATGCGTACCGGCGGAAGGGCGAGTCGATAATCAACATATTTCACCCACTTGAGAACGTCGAACAGACCAATGTATCACAGACTGAGCTTACAGCTGACTCTGAATCAGATAACTCGTCGGATAGGCAAAATTTACAAAAATATATAGACTCCAATGCTGAACTCCAAAGGTCTCCGGTGTGGAACTACCCAATACCAGTATCAATCCTGCACAATTCGAAGACACTCTCTGATCAATTTGACCATCTCTGCTATCCACGTTATCATTTTGGGTCCTAGTATCTTCCTCTTCTTACATTATTCTAAGCTAATATTGATCTATATTTCTCCAATATAATGATTCAAATAGATCCTTTTGGATGCTCACTTCAAATTTGTTGTTATAGGAGTATTCTACCAAATGGAGGTGATTCTCCGAAGATATACCAAAATCTAAACTACAGGATTGTAGAATATTTTCTAGATTCTGAATGGTGCATTCTGATTGCCCATCTATATGAGAATGATACGCTAGGATGAACCTCAATATGGTGCCAAAACTATGGTGTAAACTCTGCCAGAAGTGAGAGGTCAACCTTGTCTTGATCTGATACAAGACTAAATGGATTAAAGTATTGTCTCACTATATATATATATATATATATATATATATATATATATATATATATATATATATATATATATATTTGCAAGCTGCTCCATAGTTTGTTGAACTCTGAATAGAAGGAAATATGCTACCTTTGTTAGTCAATCTACTATCAAGAGACTGCATCTTGACTAGTATGGGACCTAATAAATTGGTCAAAAAATCAATTGTGATGTGCTCCTACTTCCAATCCAAAATAGGAAGCGACTGAAGTAACCATGCCGATCTTTGTTGCTCAACCTTCACTTGCTGGTACACTAAACAATGAAAAATGAAACTTGATATCTTCCTCGTTATCTCGCGCAACCAGAAATATTGTCTGATATCCTGATACATCTTCGTACCCTAGATGAATGTAGTCGAAGAACCTTGAGCCTTGGTCATAACCTCCTATTGGATATCTCTATTCGACATATAGAGATGACTCCTAAATCTGAGTGTCCCATCCTTATGAATCCTCAATGGTCCCCTAAATGGTATTTTTATTGGTGATGGTAAGGCTAGAAATAGTGGAATTAACCTGTCTATTGACTGGTATTTATGCACCTCAAAGTCTGTCCATTGTCCCTCCTACACTCTCATATTGTGTCTTAGTTTCCCATAAAATGTATACCTCGCTGGCACTCCTTGATACTGCTTCTGAAACCTAGGGTGTTAGGGACATGCTGGGGATGTAACTGCAAATACTACTGGACGATGTGGTACTCCTGACTCATGAATCCTAATCCTCGGCACTGGTACAAATATCCTGTGAATATCTCCTCCAATATGTGTATGGGTCACCTCTAGTTTTTATGGCAAGCCTCTGAATGGTGATATCATGTCTCCCAACTACCGTTTAAAGTGAATCAAAGGTCTAGTAATCATGCCCCTTGACAAATTGCATGATCTCTAAGTTAAGTCCTCATTGGATACCAACCATCACCAAAGTGAACCTACTCAGCCTACAGAACTATTGCAAACTCATCTATATACCTCCCTAACTACTTGAGGTTGATTAACCTATGATGCAACTCAAATCTATCTACTGAACTAAAGTACTTTATCTAAATTTTAGTCTTGAAATTATCCCAAGAAATGGGAGGAGCTAGGCCACTCTCAATTGAAGCCCGCTAATCTCTGGCATGGTCATATAGCTACAATTTTACCAACTTCACCTGCTCTCCTACTGGAATCTTAGTTGCTGCCAGGATAGACTCTATATCCTATAGACAAGCATCTAAAGTAATGTCATCCTCCCTGCCAAAGAAGTACAGAGGGTCGAGTCGAATCTACCTATCGACCTAGAGTCCTGCTTCTCGTCTCTCTACAAGGCTATCACTGATCCTAGTTGACCAAGAGATTCTGCTCGTGCAGTAGGTATTATTGATATTGTTGAGTATTTTATAATCCATGAATGATCTCCAATAATGTGCAGGTGTCGGCTACTACTGGTGCTGCCAGAGCTACTGAAACCTGCTTTTTTGTCTACACAAATGACCCTTCCTCTACCTCGACTAATATAGGACCCTAAGGAAGTGGGGCCTTCTGCTGATTCTCAGTTGATCCATGGTGAAAATTGAGAAATATCTGCTACTCCAACTGACGAGGACGAATTATTCCTAAAAGGAAAGGACACAAGTTATCAATAAAGGATGAGAAAGACCAAGGATACAAATAGTTTACTAGTTCAAGCATAATCAATAGAGTTCGAATCATGATATCAAGGGGAATATATTTGATTTGTACTCCTAAAAATTATAACACCTCACATATCTAAAAAATAGACCTGCATGGACTACCACTAAAACTTTGTCACAGCCCAATATTAGAATATGGAGAATGAGGCTATGACTCAGCCAGTTACATACTATGGTATATGCAGTATCCGTAATATGGTTATGATTGTACCTAGACAATGAGATATATAGTATAATACAAGTCTCATATAATCTCACGGAATATAATATGTCTCAATTAGTTAAACAAGAAACAATAATAGAACATATATGATAAAACAGTCAAGTATCCCCGATGCTGTATCCAAATGATCATGAAGCTAACTATACATAATAGAAAGCTAGCACAATATCAAGTCTTATATGATCACATCGTCAGCTATAGTCTGAATATAGATACAATTATGCCGTCAAAAAATGTCTAGGGAATAAAATCCTAGAATACATAAGCTAAATAGGTGTCCGACGGCTAAATGCCTTGAAAGAATCAAAATAAAATCATGAGCTGTAGAGAAGAAATCCACTTAGGATCCGAGATACCCATCCTTCTAGTAAGCACCATCAGGCTGGAAAGAAGGTAGATCTTCCACTACAAAAATACTGTTAAATAGAGACCG
Organism: Iris macrosiphon; assembly: GCA_036927795.1. Taxonomy (NCBI): domain Eukaryota; kingdom Viridiplantae; phylum Streptophyta; class Magnoliopsida; order Asparagales; family Iridaceae; genus Iris; species Iris macrosiphon. Next base: position 26,247,063 of record JAYESA010000016.1, on the reverse strand, counting down.
ATATCTGGTACTAGATTTGTCTAAAGAAAACAAGAGGGGTCAACCCCTAATAACAAGTACCACAAGAAAGCACGAGTGAGTAATGAAGAAAATCTAATCAGAAATTAATAGATAATAGTGTGTGTCATAACACGGACCTATATTCTATCTTCGAGGCAGTAATTCTTCCCTATATCAAATATAGACAAGAGTTATAGTACTACATTAAGACAACATATATTCTGATACCTACGTACATGTAATATACTATACAAACAACAGTTTAACAAAACGACAAACAGTTCTTATGGCTTGCTATGTTAATATATGGGTTATCCCAGAATGCAGTTTAAGGATTCATAAATCGTGTAATGCCGAAGCGGGACTAGTCCAACCATAATAAGTATATTTAGTAACAGTCCTTCATACCCCTCACAAGGGAATCACTGATCCGGTGCTATGAATTTGATATAACAGTTCCAATGCTCCAATAAGGCAGACATTAGCTCGGTACTATAAATATATGTATATATATATCAGATAATATGATCCAAAAATATAAGGATATGCCATAGTGTATGGGGGTTGTCCAGTTTAAGAAGCACGAAATCGGGATCATTTCCCTTCCAATGATCTATGTATTTTAAGTTAGTTAATTAACCTTTACTGTTTCATGTAGAATCTATGTCATGTATACATGATCATTCATTCTATATATCGTACAGCAATATGGGTACACTGGTGTGAATACACATTAATTTTTGAGGGTTAAAACCTAGATTGCTCCTAGCATAGAGGCAATAATTAATCCACAAATCATAGTACTAATCCACACTACAACCATTGACCAACTAAAAGAGTATCATTAGAGAAAATAATATATATATAACCAGAACAAGATATATCACCTTATTTCACAAGTAAACAGAAGCACCTAGATCTAATAATATGGTCAGTACCTCAAATGTCATACTGATAATAAATAGCACAAATATAATGTACCTAGGCCAGGAACATGGACAATCAAACAGTCAATCAGTCATAGATTAAATATCAATAACAATGATTCACTGTCATATATATCAAGTTTGGGATATAACCATTAGAAACTATACTACCCAAAAATTAAAATTATGGGGCCTTCTGATTCACACAAAGTCCATCAGTTAAATACGTGGATTTAAAAATTTATAAATCCTTCACACTCTATAGCAGGATGACGGGGGTTAAGAGGGCAGCGCCCCTCATTGGGGGATGAGTCCTCCGAAAGCTAAACATCTTTCTTATGTCGAGACTAAGGGATAGAGGGTAGGCACTAGAAAATATTTTGAAAAAGGCTAAATATCTGTACATAAAAATAACACACAAAATTGGGAGCTATTCTAAGAAAATAGCAAGTCAGTGGTATATTATCGGTACACGGTTATGTTTCATAGTACAGGTACTAGAATTGTTGAAAAATATTGCCGACTTACCAATTTATCGACGGTATACCGACTACACTGATATTGTGTAGACATGACTGGAGATTTGGGTTTTCAATGTAAAATTTATAGCAAATTAACAACAAATGGTTCCAAAAGTTAGGGGAGCTAGGAAATACTATCTTACAATATTAGGAACCTATCCGAAGGATCAAAACATAGTATCATACCCAAATCAATGGGTTTGCACTAAAATTTTCTACTATAACCCAAAACACAAACCCAAGCTCAACCAACAAAACCCACCCTATAATTATAAAAACCGACAAGAATAAAAGAGAAAATTGAAATAAATTATATGCAAACATTCAATAATAGTTTTATAGGTATTTAAGAGAGAGAACATCAATTTATTCTCATGTGCAATAAGTACTTGCCTAAATTCTGATGAGCTCCTAGCTAGGTCTTCCACTCTTTCTCTTGGACGGGTCCCAAGACCACAATCTCGGCCTTAAGGTCAGCTCCGAGTTCTAGTCTTACTCCTAGGTCAAACTCAAAGAGAAGAAGAAAATAAAATAAAGAATGATGGTTTTCTATAGAGAAGGAAAATAGTGAAAGAATGATAAGAGGATAGTTCATACAAAAAGAAAGGAAAATAGGTGGTTATTGGATAGGTGATACCTCACCAATCTATGACATCGGCTAATAAGAGCCTTAGAACAGAAAATTAATTGCCCAATGGACAATAACTTAGCCCAGCCAACAACTGCTGACTGTGCCAACTGCACCGAAACGGTTTACCATGTTATACATGTTGTATACAGCCAAGATAGAATTTTTTCTATTTCAAAAAATTCTCGGGTACGCTAGTCTATGTACGGGACCTAGTACAGATCTATGGCAATATCAAAGGACTACTAGGGGTCTAGGGGAGTCTCATATAATTATCTTATTAAAATAAAAATCCAAATTTAGTTACATAAATCAGTTAATCAGTTTTAGACCTGTCGATCACCTAATGGGTGACATGTCCGTTTGACTCCCGATACTCTAAAAAAAATTGAACATTGGGTCCAATATTAGATACATGCACTAGCTATACAAGTATAAGAAATCGTATCGATACTAGGCACTAGAAAAATACGACATACATGACACAAAAATAAATATATATATATAAATATGAATAACGGGAATGGGGATAGACAGTGCGACTATGCACACTATTTTATATCCAAGAAAATAATTATTAAGCTGGAACCACTGATGAAGACAGAGTAGAATTCCAATACATATGTACAGAAGCATATATTAGAGAAGATGAACAAATTTATGCTCTAGAATGACCGTCTCGGTTTACTGGGTCCAGACTTGATGTGGCATATATCCTCAATTCTCTTAAAGGGTATCACCAAACCTGTAGTATGGATATCACATATTCTAGTACGCTTTGCCAATCATGACACTCTTTTTCTGTAGTAGATTCTAAGGGGAATTTGTGAACCTATCCAACCAATATGCAAATCAGTTAAAGATTTAATTGTGTTAGTTGATGAATCGACTCATTGGTAACATGTTATTTTGTCGTCCACTCAGAAAGGTACAACTCTTGATTGAGTTGATTAAGTTGCGGGTTCACCACCCAAATTATCACATAAAATCTAGAAGATTTGATAATGTCAAAGAGTTCACATAAAAAATGTTTGATGATTATTGCATGTTATTAGGGATTAAAGTTGAACATGTGATGCCCCATGTTCACACCCAGAATGACCTTACAAAAACGTAAGTATTCCATGTCAATCATAAGTATTTTGGTGATGTGCACCCAACTTCCTATTTCTATATAGATTTCTATATAGGGATATGCAATAGTACATGCAACAATGTTGGTCTTCCTAAGGTTTGTTGCCACCCAACCTTATTCAGCATTAGAATTAGTTACTGGGCACGAACCTCAAGTTTAGTATCTATAAAAAAAAATTGGTGTACAACTACGTGTTAATTGTGTCGTCGCAACATACCAAAATAAACTGTCAGAGAAAGATGAAAATCTATGTCAGTTATGATTTATCATCAATTATTCGCTATTTAAAGCCATTGACATGCAATCTATTTGCAGCAAGATTTGCGAGTTCTTACTTTAATAAGACAATCTTTTCGCCGTTAGGGAAGATAAGAACGCAAATATTCCTGAAGAATAATGTGAGTTGACATGGTATGTGCCACTATGTATCATCTTAATCCCCGTAAGGCTCAGTGTGATAATGAAGTATGAAGGATCCCAAATCTTTAGATGGTAAAGCAAAATATTCCAGATACATTCTTTGATCTAGTAAAAGTAATAAAATCACATATACTTGCTAGAAATGTACCTACAAGAATATACGTCCTATACGAATGCAAAAACTTTCCCAGAAGACAATGTCACACATAAAGGAAGGCGTCATGTTGTCCCTAAAGGACAATGCATCACACACTAAGGGTGACATGGTACACCGACGGCTAGCCAATCATATAAATTTGGCCTGAAGTGTGGTAGACCTCTCGAATTAAAGGATTTCCTTCCCTAGAAGAGGAGGAGCTTGTCACCCTAAATCTTGTCCCCACTTCCAAAATATAGGGTAAATATGGGGACTGACATGGCTAGCTACTACGTACAAGGTATAATACGTCGTACGATGGTCACTTCTGTCAGTCATGTTGGGTATCCTAGCATGTAATCAAATATATGACCTAAACTTGATCTCATATCCACAGGCAACCACAATAAAATAACAGCAAGAATGATAACACATAAAAATTAAGTAAGACCAAATGGTCAAAATACTCATGATAATCAGGAAGCCTACAATAAAAAAATATGTAGATGAGAGTACCTTCCCACAGTTTCTAATAATGACCTAGAAATGAAGCATATCCTCCAAGCCAGGTCAGAAAGAACCATAAGGTCGGTCACAGACAATCTAGGAACAATCCAGGGTTGGTCAGGCCAACCGCAGTAAGTAACAGAAAGGAAGGCTCAAGGACGGACGAATAAAACCAACAAGAAATATAATATGAAAATATTTAATAACTAAAATAATCAGGGTAGGGGATCGTACGTTACCAACACACAATTTTAGAATATAAGATATCAATCAATAACTAATGCATATAAGGAACCTCAATCACAATCATCCGGACATCCAATAATACATGTATCGCCAACTGGAGTCCAAAATCTATCACCGGAACAGTAATCCACACCTACACCAGACAAGGACAAGAGAATTAATTACTTCACCGGGACAACGTTATATACCAGCCGACTAGCAAGCAGCATGCCATACAATTATATAAATAATCGGCCACTCAAAAGCCTATGGCTTGCTAGGTGAAGTCTGGATTACCCTAATAATATAATAGATAGGAATCCTCAGATTGCGCTATGTCCGAGCAGGACTAGCCGAGCCAATAATAATAACGTATCAAACGTAGAGTATGCAACGGTCCCTCGTAAGGCCACTATGCTAAACAGATCAACATATAACGCATAGTATATATAGTAATCAGATACTGTACTCCACTAGTACGGATGATATACAGTATCCATGGTGACCAGTCTTGTACTACAATGAGCGGCCCGCATACACAATCTTAGGATTTCGTTCTCTTCCAATGCTTCTAACAGTTTTAGTTGCCAAATTAATCCTATAATTATATAGAATTCTGTACCGTGGTCATATGATCATCCTCCTAGAATGACGTACCGCGGTACGGTACGCAGTGTGTGAATCCACGTTGGTTCCTGTTGATTCCAACCAAGATTAGTCATGAGCGTAATACAACAAACAATACACGTCATCCAACCACGCTAGGCTACGATCACTGACCAACTACAAAGGTACCCATGCAAGAGAAATTGAGATCATATAATATCACATGTCACATAGGATCAAGTGGCTCCTTGGTGCACTAACAGGACATATAATACGCTTAGCACGTAGTAGGTGTATCAGCATAGATACAAGTATTCAAGTCAGAATACACGATAAACTAGTCAGTCAAGTAAAATCCTCTGCTCACACCGTAGCATGTACATCATGTCATGTGTACAGGGATAGTCAGTCAATCGATCAATCAAATCGATCGACCCATCAAGTTGGTCTACCAGCCGAATCAATCCATCAATAGTTTCTTCATCCATGATGGAATATGAATATCAGGTCAGGAAGATGTGATCACTAAATACTAATCCAATCACCATGAATAATACCAGACCCTCTAGCTCACGAGAATCCACTGAATCAAAGTTCACATGCTATCAGTCGATAAGTCCCATAACATCCAAGATATAAAATATAGGTCCCACATAACAAAGTTAGCCATCTATAAGTACTAGTATTGGAAGTCACTAGGATAGTAAATCAACCACACAAACTCCTTGATCCACCATGTCTTGTACACAAATCTTTGATTGGCATGCCCCAGTTCCAAAATATATAAGACTAAGAATACGCAAATATGCCAGTCGTATGTATCTGTAGGCTACTCCAGTATATGGAACCCACGATACACAGGTACGTTATAATATGAATAACAATTCACAAGTGTTATATAATTGTCACAAGTCACAAGCATACTAAATCTCATCTACATAATCAAATAAAAATGAATAACTAATCAACTATAAAACTGAATCAAGTACGAAATGCTTGATAAGAATAATTAGTTGGGTGTAGACAAATCCACTACCAAACCAGAATATAAATAGAATCTGACTAGTTAATATGAATAAACGAAAGAGAGTAGCAATCTAATATGTCTATCAACTACGAACCAAATAATCTTGAAGGAAAAATATTTTCAAAAGATAATAAAGTCGCAAGTCCTGGTCCATGTTAGTCATGATCGTCTACACCTGGAGAAATATCCTGATCCAGGTCCTTAGAGGGACGTAACAAGATATGGTAAAAGCAAGCTATATAAACTGAAGTAAGAAATTAAATAAATAAGCAAAGGTATTCTAACTACCTAATGTGCAATTTAGAAGACAATATTAATGCGTATGGGTGGGATTGTTAGCTCATTTACATATACTAACAAGTTATCTAATAATATAATATCACACCAAGTTCCATCTGGAGACTATGTCCACTGATTTGGCTATCTCATACGCATAATGATTATCTTCCCCCATATCGCCACATTGATCAAGTTGCATATACAATATATGTAGTATTGTAACTGTATGAGTCTCTAATACATTAATCATAACAGTTACGTTTCTAACTGTCACACAATTCTTACGTATCAGTAGCGAACCAAGTACTTAGTTTGTGCCCCCTAATAAAATATCACAACTCGTGTCATTTGTGTGTCATGGCTAAATAGGATATAAAAATATCCCATAATTAGGAGGAAGTCCACTAAAACTAAGCTAACATGCATAAAATAAATAAAAGCTACGAAAGACGACGAACACCGTCGTTTGCACCCAAGTCAACTTAGACACAGTTTATATGAAAACAAATATGAAAAAATGCTAAAATAAAATCATTCTAGCAGTAAATATAGCAAGTTATCTTGCCTGATATCCGAGAAGAGTTTAGACAATGTCCTAGCGGTGTACACAATAACTCAATAGTAGCACAAAGAGAGGAAGATGTATGAACGTCTCTGAATGCTAAAATAAATATCACCAAAATTTCTAAAATAAGCGAAATAGTCAAAAAATACTACTCATTTGTCAAATTTGGACACAGGGACTAAAACGATAATTTTTTAGTCAAAGCGGTATCTATAACCGAAAAAAGTGTCTGGAATAAAGGTCTCTAAATAGGACAAATTATAGGTCAAACAAATTCTAAATGATAATACGAACTCAACAATATGTCCAATTTTGAATTTCGGTGACCCGATCATAAAATTGCTCGTTAAGTCAGACCATAGGGCACGCGAAACGGTATTTCATCGACTGCCTCAATATCGGACGAAACTAGGGTCACAAGACAAGTTAGACGATGTGAGTCCTATGGCACAAGTTTTATGGCGATCTGATGTGCAAACACAAACTAATTGGGAAATTTAAAAAGCGTCGGTATGGGGGAGTATCGACTGATACGGGTTGATTTAGGCGTGCACATACATCCAAATCAACTTCTGTGAAAGCCCACATGTCAAGATATACCATACACGCCTTTCGATGCAATTGTATCACAAAATTGTGGATTTGGAAAAATAGGTTTTTGGTCTTTTTGGAAACAGAATAGCTAGAGATTAAAAGCCAATAAAAATAAACTAAAAAAGTAAATTAAAGTTGGTTATATTGACCACAACTCTATTCAATTAGATTTTTAAATCCTTACAAGGTTTGGAAGAAAACTAGATGGAAACATAGGTATTTGGACTAAATTTCTGAACTATTTCGAATAATTTTTCGTCCAATTTTGGATCGATTTTTCTCTCGATCCAGAGCACCAAAAATCATTCTACTTGAAGGGGTTCCTAGAGGGTTGAGGAAATAATTTAGGTATAGGGTTAGGGTTTAAGGAGATAAACATATATATAGGGAGAGGGACCGAGCGGCTGACAGGGGGTTGTGCCCGCGGGTCTAAGGGGGCGGGTCCGGGCTGATGAGTTAGTGAAAGGTTAAGTGTTTTGTTTTATTTTGTTTAGTTTTCTTTTTCTCTTTTCTTTCTTTCTTTCTTTATATATGTGTGTGTGTGTGTGTGTGTGTGTGTGTGTGTGTGTGTGTGAGAGAGAGAGAGAGAGAGAGAGAGATGATGATAAAAAATCCTAAAAATTATATTGGCACACAAAATAAATTCTAGAAAATTTATAATACTTTACTAAAAGATTTTAAATAAATAAAAATTAGTTTTGTGACATAATTCTACATATATATTTATTTAAGTAATTAAATAAAGGAATTTAATTTCAAATTTAACCAAAAGAAATAATCTAAAGAAAATCAACAATTAAATAAAAATACCTAAAATTGCAAATTAAAATTAGGGGGGTTTACATTGATCCACCATATCATATATATATCCTCCCTATCAAATAAGGGACAAAACCACTAAATATCTTGCTACCTAAAACCATACAAGGTCACTGAAATCTATCAAATTGAAGAGGTACCAGGTATGGGAACTTGGAAAGTCGAGTAAAATTATATATTGATAACCACAATAATAGCCTCATTCTGCGAAATACTTGTACAATAATCCAAGTCCAAAAAATCCAATAATAACAATATTATGCCTCTAGCCCAGGACTGCAAAGTCTAATAGAATACATAAGAACTTGCCAAGTCAATATCCCAAGATCATACTTCCAATTTAAAATAATATTCAATCCTCAAATTTATCCAAGGTTCATAATCCCGATATATAGAAGGTGACTTCTAGTCCAACCAAGCTAAACTAGAACAACATCTGAAAAAAATGATAAGAAAATATGAACCTAAAAATTAGTGCCGACGGACAGTGGTAAGAAAATGCATGAACCACTCTGGAGCAGGTCCATAACCCTTAAACCAAACAAGAACCGGGGTCGCAGACCATCTCCCGAGCATAACTACATCCCTTACACTATCCGATGAACAAGGGTAAATCAATAAGTACACGTCTAATCTACTAGCCCGAGTCTACCTACCAGGTACTGCATCAGCCAGGCAATACTAAAATATAATAGGGTACGATACAGCAATATCCAGGGCACAACTCTATCTAGATTTTTGAAATAAATCTCGAACCATAATCCCGGATCAAATCTCGAATCGAACTCCCGAATCAAAATCTGAATCAAATCTCGAATAAAATCCCTGAAAATCAAATTATGAATCAAATCCCAAAAATTAATTCCCGAATCAATATCCCGAATCAATATCCCGAATCCAATTGGTAGATCAAATTTTTAATCAAATCCCTAATCGAAATTCTAAAATTTTTTGGCAGAACCACCCCTATATTTGTAGGACTGGAACATAACCTGCAAAACAAATAGAATATTCACCCGGTGCAACCCGCCAAAGAATCCTAAGCTGAGAACACTAAGTCTCGGCCTCCAGCAGCGCTACGTGGCGTACTGGGCACCAAGCATACAAAAAACAAGAATCGCCACGCAGGGTTGTGAGACTCATCTCACTATATCCGTATTGGTATATGGATACATATTTTATATTATGTACTGTATTTTATTGGATCTCGTGGAATATCAAAATTTTCTTGAATTTGAACTTTACTACCCGGCCGGCATACCGGCGGTATACTCCGGCATACCGACGGCATAGATATTTTGAGATATTTTTGTGAGATATTTTCATAAGATATTTTTGTGAATAATATTCGATCTTTCTATTATCCATTAGTTTCTTGGTTTTGTTTTGAGTGGTCGAGATTGATTCGATCTCGTGACTTGGATCGCTGACGAGGCAGATCGAACGGTCACGATTAAATTACCTCTTCTATATATATGAGTTAATTCTCTCTCTCCTCTCTCTTTTCTTTCTTCACTTCTTCATTTTCTCTCCTTTTCTCGTAAAATCTTGGAGCTTGGTCTTGAGGCCTAAGAGTGTGGTTTCTGAACCCCTCTTAGTGATAGAGTTGAAGGTTAAGGCTGAAAGCTTGACTTGAGACAAGTACATCTTGCCAAAATCTTAAATGATTGTACTTTACTGCATTTTTTAATTTTTTTTTGGTGGTTTATGCTTAGAATTACATACTAATGGTTTTGATAAATAAGTTTCTCTAGTAATTTCTCGCCATGGACTAGTTTCAGAAACTATTTTAAGCTTGTTTTGACTTTCCTGTAGAAATTCTGATATTTACTGGTTAGGTAACTCGGTGTCGGAAATGATAACCGTAGTGATTGCTATGTTACTTTGTATATATGTTAAATGAGACTTACCATTAGACTTGACATCTTGCTAGACCAGTTTCTGTTAAGTTTCAGAACGTGATTTTGGTTCTGAAATACCCGTCTTTATTTGACTTTTCCTAGAATTGCCTATGAAAACTAGCAAACCGACGGTATATTGGTGTAAACCGACGGTATACCGATTTGGCCCGACTTGGAATCCTAGAACCTGTTGTGACTTGGACCGGCATACCGACAGTATACTGCAGTATATTGACGGTATACCGATTTATTGGAATCCAAAACTTGCTGTATTTTTGCTATCTCTAGACCGGCATACCGACGGTATACCGATTTTCCTGACACATTCTTTCTGTCTTCCTAGATTTGTCCGGGACGACATACCGATGGTATACTGTAGTATATCAACGGTATACTGGTCATATACTCTTTTGCATGATTTTTATTTTTTATTATACTTTTTACTATTTTTTTTATTGGCACTTGTACGCATATTGCATGTATATTTTTTTTTGTTTTTTCGGCTCCACTTGTCTATTGTGTCTACCCAACCCGTTCCGGCTTTATGTATAGTTTGGAAAACATACCCATTATACCAAATTCTGACTTTATGTATAGTTTGGGATACCTACCCATTATACCCAATATTGACTTGACATTATGTATAGTTTTGGGGACACCTATCCATTATGCATTTGTCTTGTATATTCTTAATAGTGATCCGACGTGGTGCACTCTTGTTCACTGCTTTGTACCAGTCTTGTCTTAACATCATTTATAGTTTTTTGGCCACTTACCCATTACACACGTGTCATGTATAGCTTTGGGCACCCCTACCCATTATACATCTGTCTCGTACCAGTCCCGATATAGTTTGGGCCTCATATCCATTATACACCCGTCTTGCATATTACTTGTTGTGGCTTGTTATAGTGCACGCTTGTCGTACCTATAACTATTTGGTTGTATTCCAGTATAGTCTTGTGCTTGTGCTTGCCAAAATATTATCTTGTCTAGTTTATCCCTGCGGGGAGCATCATATTTAGGATAAATTTTGTAGAATACCGCACACAGAATCCTGAAATAAACTGCTAAGGTTAATAACTTACTTAAATGATTAAAGCATTGGGGGAGGATCTCCTGGTTGCATGTAGTCCCATGCCCCAATAAAATTTTCTGATAGATGTACTTGTAGCTTGCCGTCGAGTAGTGCATATTTCCAGCTCACCTTCGTGTGGGGCATACTGAATTGACTTACTCAGGTTCACCTTTGTGTGACTTGGATTTAGGTTCACATCTTTTTTGGGGGTGGTGTATCCACTATTATTTACTTTATTATCGTCCGAAGTTTGGGTAGTTGGACAGTCTGCAGGGCATACGACTATATAGAAATCCTAAATTATATTTATTAGTAATTAGGACCTATGATAACCCTAGTTAGCTAACATAGCAAGTCATACTTCTTGTTTGGCTGTGATTGATGGATGGTGTCCATGTATTCTCTTGTCTTATATTGCTTGCTTGCCTGACAGTGACATATCACGGTGCACTCTGGTCTTGTAAAACCCTAATTCTAAAAACTGTATTAATCTTTTTAATTAATTATTTAATTGATTTATAGTAATTATTAGCTAATTAGAGGAAATAAAATTTATTTAATTTTTATTTCTAGGTATTTGTACATTTAAGGATTTATGGAGCAATTATAATTTTACCCTAATTATTTCCATGAAGGAGACCCTTTGGACAACTGAGTAGATTTATGGTATGAACTAATAAAATTTCTAGAATCTTCTATATATATATATATATATATATATATATATATATATATATATATATATATATATATATATATATATATATATATATGGTTTTATTAAAAGGAATTAGAAAAGAAAGAATACAAGAAAAAGAAAGAAAAAGAATTAATAAGTAAAACCCTAAAACCCATTAACTACTCTACCCTACCCGTTAGCTACTAACCCACACCCGCTTAAGAAATTAACACAAGCAGCAGCAGTAGCATCCGACTGCAAAGACCCACACGCGAGTATATTCATCCCCCCCGCTCTCTCTCTCTCTCTCTCTCTCTATATATACGATTGAAAACCCTAACCCTAAACCCCCTACTCTTCATCTTCCCTACCCTGCGAGCGTCGTCGCCTCCAGCCTCGAACCACCGCCCGAGCAGACCGTACGGCAGACCGCGATCAACCGCGTACCCCGCAACTACAGTGTACCTGTGTTCACGCTTCAATTTTTGTGCCCTCGCTCGACCAAACTCGACCCCGTCTACACCGGTATGTTCATGACCTATCCCCCTTACATATCTGTATATTATTTTATCTCGAACAATACGTAACCCTAGGCAAAAACAGCGACCAAGTTGACAAAAAATTATAACTTTTGGATTACAGAAAACTGCGGTAACTACCTATGTTCACGGACTCGTATCTCCGACCACAGAGATCCGAATTCGATTTTCTTTTTGGTATGCGAAGACCACCTAACCTAGTTTATTTTTCTATCAAATACAATAATTTATTAACTACTGTATGTTATATTAAATCAGATAGAAAAACCCAAAAACCTACTTTTTCAATTTCCAAAATTTATGATACGGAGCGTGCCCCGCCAAACGAGACTGCCCCGTCATGTACCAAATATACCAAAAGGTGCGCGTGGTATACCCAGACATGTAGGCTTTCACGAAAACTGATTTGGACGCGTGTGCGCGTCGGAATCAGGCCGTATCCGCGAAATTTCCCCGTATTACGACTTTTGCAAAATATCATGTCATTTAGTGTACGCTCGTCAGAATGCGACAAAACTTGCACCACTGGACTCGTAGTATCACGCTAGTCTTGTGACCCAAGTTTCACACAATTCTGAGATAGTTGACCAAGTCGCCTATTGGCGGGCCCTACGGTTGACTTTTTGGGCAAAATTGTGTTCGGCTTACCAAAATCCATATTTGGATATACCGTTGAGTTCATATTGACATTTAGAGTTTGTTTGACCTATAATTTGTCCCATACAGAGACCGTTACCCCTGGCACACTTTTTGGTGCAAAGTGGGCCACAGGTGGACCCCACTTTGACCCAAAATTACCGTTTTGCCGCTGGGTCCAAATTGGATGAAAGGGTACTAATTTTTAGCTATCTTGCTTATTTTGGGAATGTTGGTAATATTTATTTCAGCATCCGAAGATGTTCATTCTGAGGCTATAGTTTCTGACTCTTGGTATTTGACATCTGGACGTTATATTTTGCAGCTCTCTTGCCAGGCAAGTATACCTTACCATTGTACTGTTATTTATATTCCATATGTTGTATGAATCTTTATTTTCTGTTTTTAGTTCATATACTTTAACTGCTATATAAAATGCGCATCCAAGGAAACTTGGGTGCAACGACAGTGTCGTCGTGATTATTTTTATTATGTATATGCATTGACCTTTTTTATGAGATCGCCCCATTATCATAAAGCATTATTAGATTTTATTAGTCGTGACACAGTTGTTACACGAGTTATGAGTCTCATATAAATTACGGACTGCATATTGGGTTGGCCTCTTGTACGTGTGGGTCGTGCGTTAGGGATAACTGCTGTTAGAAACTTTGCATGCTAGAAGACTCAGCAGTTATTAGTAGCCCAGGGATATAGCCTATTGTAGTACGGTGGTACAATCCTTATCCTTGTTTGGTTGCAGGGTTGAGCTATTATACTAAAGATAGGCTATGAACCAAATCGTGTCATGGATGTGACATACTTAGAGCATGGAGTAGGGAGAACAATAAGTAAGGCATTTGGGCTCCTTTGTACTTTCCTTTTGTTCGCCCGGACGCTCCGCCGAAGCGACGGGTGGTGATCACCCCTATATTATCTGGCGGCCTCTGTCGTTCAAAAGATGACATACTTTTTAGGCCCCTGATTCTCCGAGAGAATTATGCCAATCCCTGTTATAGCCTACGTGTTGAAAAGTTATTCTCAAACTGCATTTACTTAGACGGTTAGGCGACCTATTGGATATTTATTTCAGTACTTTATTGGCATGCTTCTATGTATCCTATTATGTCCCTCTGAGGACCTGGTCCCTTTCCAGGTATAAATGTTCATGAGTATTCGCAGGAGTGCAGATCCGGACTGGTTACTTATATTTTCGAGGATGTCTTCTCTTCGAGCCCCATAATTGTTAGTTGATTTTCTTATATTATGTTTGTTGTGTTATACTTTTATATTCGAGTTCGGCAGTAGATTTGTTTCCATCAGACTGTCATCTTTAGATACTTTATATTGAGATCTAGTTTCATAGATATTGGTTGATTATTTATATATGATTTTCTGTGGATGAGATTTAGACTATACCCTGTAACTTGTGATAGTTATACCACTTGTGAATTATTGTTCATTATACAGCGTACGCGTGTATTATGGTTTCCATATATTGGAGTTGTCATATACATACGGCTGGCATGCTTACGTGTCCTGGCCTAAGTATTTTGGGACTGGGGCGTGACATATTTTTAGTAGTGGCCCATGCAGGTCAAGAGCATATTGTCTTGGTTATGTTACTGTACCGAGCAAGCCTGCACCTAGGAATAGAGTATAGGATCTCATCCATAATTGACTATGACTCGTATTTCTTCTAATCTGTTCTATTTGAATAATTGTATCCTGCTTTATTCATGTGCTTCCCTAATAGTTCTTGAGTATAGCCTCTGCTAGAATATAGAAATCCTTGTTGTTAGATGATAATTAGGGTAATAATCCTACCAAGAATACAACTAGAGTATTGACACAGCACCAAGATTCGAATACCTAATGAACCCTAGCGTCCCTTATCTATAGATTGGTTTATCATTACCCCTTGATGTATGTATGAAGACTTGAGAGTAGTATAAACACTACTAGAGTTAGTTAGAGATTTTACCATAATGTTTGACCCTAGTATTGAGGAACCAATATAAATTCAAGGTTGAATAGTAGGACCAAACCTAACTTTCATAGTGAGATAATATTAGAACTATAAATTTAGATTCTTACCTTAAGATTAGCAGACTGCACCTTGGGAAGCCAAGAGGAATAAAATTTAATATTCCCTTGATCATACCTCGAACACAGATATTAGCAACCACCTTCCCTCAAGAAACTATGACATTATCAATAGCCTCTCTATTTATTTCATGACTTGTTCCTCTGAACACTTAGCGCTTGCTATTGTGCGACGACTAATCATGTTCTTTTCTTCATCTTTCAACTCGTGCCACTTGACACGTCTGATTATAGACCGAGTGATTTTATTCTGTGTTAAGGCCATATAGTTGCTAGGATTATAGTTGTTAATGTTAAATTTTGAATTTCTGTGCTTGGTAGTTAGAACTTGATAGTTGAGTATTCCTTTAGATTATAATTTTATGGTTATACCTTAGTTTTAAATCACGTAACATGTATCCCACCTCAATATAGGTTATATCCCCTTTCCTTTAAAAGGCAGTAACTTTCCTTCTTACTATTGACACTTGTTCTATAAGCACCATGACTAAGACTTAAGATAACCATTACATATATAATGCAATAGGATACCCTAATAGGTACCAAGATCTTTTTCTCGTGTACCCCAATAAGAGTTCTACTTTATTTAGAAGGACAATATTATTTTGTAGAAACCCCTAAAAGCAATTACAGTATTAGTTTAATTGTTCTAAGTTGGGTAGTATACCTCACAACATAGTATCATATAGTCTTTTGACCTATTATTGAAGTGTAACTGAATGACATTACATGTATGCTAGCATAAGATGACAATAGTTATTCAGACTGTAGAATTTAGAGGCCCATACCCTATTTGGTCAACTAGCGACTTCGACAAGGAGTTAGTATGACAGCTGTAGAGATTGTAGAGTCTTATCTTTTTGTGAACTTGAATTATTTTGTAATATCTCTCATCATAATCTAGCGTACTTATATTTTATATACTACCTTAACTTATGCTGCTATTTTAGAGCCTAGTTTTTCAAGATTATTCTTTTATCGAGCTTGTTTACGATATATGTATTAGTGGATGCATACATTAATATATTTCAGAATCAGTGTATTAAGGTCTAGCTAACCTTAGCTAACCTTAGTGCATTTGGTTTGCCCTTCGCAATACTACTTTACGTGGATTGAGATACATAGTTGACTAGTAGACGAATATACTTGCCCCTAGACATGTCTGGCATATCGCATCGGTTACATAACTGTACTTATATGAGCATGTGAATAGGAATTACCAAAATAGGATTTCAATCCATAACCGCCTTGACAATTCCTAATTGAATTCTTTAAAATACCTTGTTCCCATACTTCTATTCTATTACCTTTCCCTTGAACTCTTCATCATTGTTTTCCATCTTCCCTTATTTCGGAAAGACGAAACCTCGTACTTGGTATAAGTTTGATATACATATAGTACTAGATATACCCCATAGGCCAATCGCGTTATTTGGTGACTATCTTTTATAATTGATTAAGGGTATATCACATATGATATAATTGGTGTTAAAGTTTTGAGGATTGAATGACATGAGTAAATAAATTAAGAAATATTTTGCTTAAATGTATAGCCTTGTGTGCTAGATAGACAAATTCTAAGTTGGGTAGAAATTGCATTTAAGCTGCAATTCTTTTTTATTGTGACCAAGTAAGATTAGATGGAGAAACCCTGCCCTATTTTAACTGTTTGGACAAAATTATTATAAGTTGGGTAGATTGTAAACCCCCTTCACCCAAAATTAGGCCTACTTGGCTTAGATAGTGAGACTAGGGCTAGTTTGAATCCAATTGGAAATAGAACACGATATTTATTTAATTTTGTAATAATTATACCACTTAGCGCACCTTACCGTTGCTTCGATACTTAGAGCACTACACTAGCTACTGCTCTCCTATAAAATTCATATCCTTGTCCTAGACATGCCCGCCTTCTATTCTGACCTTTGTGTAACTTATAATTAAGCTCTCTTGTGCTACATTTTAGTCGCACAACATTCGTCGCGGACGTTATTTCTTAATTATAAATTAATTCCAACTTGTATCCTTGTGCGTTCCAATCAAAATTTGGAGACACAATCTTGACCCGTTTCGTACAACCCAAATTAGGATAATATTCTACTCTGAGTTCTTTATGCCCATGACACTTGTGTCCCACCTAATGTTATCCCCATGTACTTCTAATTAATTCCAGAACACCCTGCGCATTAATTTTAATTGAATTAATCCAATTTCCATCTTTGTGCAATTTTCTAATTGTTTGGCGCTTTTATGCAAAAGTGCACTAAGGTGTCCACACCATTGGACATGACCCATGAAGAAACCTATTTTTTGTTCATATGGATTTTCTTCATGATTTTTGGAATGTGCAACGCACAACATCGCCCCCTCATTTAAACCTAGCCTTGCATTTTAAAATAATAAAAATTATAGCCCTCCAAACATTCCCACGACAATTAGAAAATTATGGAGGTTAGGATGGAGGAAGGTACAAAATAAGCTGCAAATCTCCATCTTATACCATCCTTGACTTTATATCGTGGCTTAGTTTTAATTTTGATGACGAAATTTTTATAAGTTGGGTAGAATGTAAAACCCCTAATTCTGAAAATCGTATTAATCTTTTTAATTAATTATTTAATTGATTTATAGTAATTATTAGCTAATTAGAGGAAATAAAATTTATTTAATTTTTATTTCTAGGTATTTGTGCATTTAGGGATTTATGGAGCAATTATAATTTTATCCTAATTATGTCCATGAAGGAGACCCTTTGGACAGCTGAGAAGATTTATGGTATGCACTAATAAAATGTCTAAAATCTTATATATATATATATATATATATATATATATATATATATATATGGTTTTATTAAAAGGAATTAGAAAAAAATAGGAATAAGAAATAGAATAAAAGGAATTAGAAAAGAAAGAATAAAAGAAAAAGAATTAATAACTAAAACCCATTAACTACTATACCCTACCCGTTAGCTACTAACCCACACCCGCTTAAGAAATTAACATAAGGCAGCAGCAGTAGCATCCGGCCGCAAAGACCCGCGCGCGAGTATATTCATCCCCCCCACTGTCTCTATATATATACATACGATTGAAAAACCTAACCCTAAACCCACTAATCTTCATCTTCCCTACAATGCGAGCGCCGCCGCCTCCAGCCTCGAAATACCGCCCGAGCAGATCGCACGGCCGACCGCGATCAACTGCGCACCCCCAACTGCAGTTTGAACTGCAGCGTACCTGTGTTCACGCTTTGATTTCTGCGCACTCGCTCGACCAAACTCGACCCCGTCTTCACCGGTATGTTCATAACCTATCCCCCTTCCATATCTATATATTAGTTTATCTCGAACAGTGCATAACCCTAGGCAAAAACAACGACCAAGTTGACAAAAAATGAAAACTTTTGGATCGCAGAAAACTGCGGTAACTACCCATGTCCACGGACTCGTATCTCCTACCACAAAGATCTGAATTCAGTTTTATTTTTAGTATACGAAGAACACCTAACCTAGTTTATTTTTCTGTCAAATACAATAATTTATTAATTGATGTATGTTAAATTAAATCAGATAGAAAAACCCAAAAACCTATTTTTTTAATTTCTAAATTTGTGATACGGAGCACGCCCCACCAAACGGGACCACCCCGTCATGTACCAAGTGTACCAAAAGGTGCGCATGGTATACCCAGACGTTTGGACTTTTGCGAAAACTGATTTGGACGCGTGTGCGCGTCAGAATCAGCCCGTATCCGTAAAATTTCCCAATATCGTGACTTTTGCAAAATATTACGTCATTTAGTGTACGCTCGTCAGAATGCGACAAAACTTAAGCCACTGGACTCTTGGTATCGCGTTGGTCCTGTGACCAAAGTTTCACGCAATTCTGAGACAGTTGACCAAGTCGCCTAGTGGCGGGTTCCATGGTTGACTTTTTGGGTGAAATTGTGTTCGGCTCACCGAAATCTATATTTGGATATACCGTTAAGTTCGTACTCACATTTAGAGTTTGTTTGACCTATAATTTATCTCATTCAGAGACCGTTACCCCTGGCACACTTTTCGGTGCAAAGTGGGCTACATATGGACCCCACTTTAACCCAAAATTATCGTTTTGCCCTTATGTCCAAATTGGACGAAAGGATAGTTTTTCTAGCTATCTCGCTTATTCTGGGAACGTTGGTGATGTTTATTTCAGCATCCGGAGACGTTCATTCTGAGGCCATAGTTTCTGACTCTTGGTGTTTGACATCTGGACGTTACATTTTACAGCTCTCTTGCTAGGCAAGTATACCTTGCCATTGTACTGTTATTCATATTCCATATGTTGTATGCATCTTTATTTTCTATTTTTAGTTTATATATTTTAACTGCTATATAAAATGCGCATCCAAGGAAACTTGGGTGCAACGACGGTGTCGTCGTGATTGTTTTTATTATGTATATACATTGACCTTGTTTATAAGACCGCCCCATTATCATAAAGCATCATTAGGTTTCATTGGCCATGACATAGTTGTTACACGAGTTGTGAGTCTCATATAGATTATGGACTGCATATTGGGTTGGCCTCTTGTACGTGTGGGCCGTGCGTTAGGGATAACTGCTGTTAGAAACTTTACATGATAGAAGACTCAACAGTTATTAGTAGTCCAGGGACAGCCTATTGTAGTACAGTGGTCCAATCCTTATCCTTGTTTGGTTGCAGAATTGGGCTATTATACTAAAGATAGGCTATGAACCAAATCGTGTCATGGATGTGACATGCTTAGAGCATGGGGTAGGAAGAACAACAAGTAAGGCGTTTGGGCTCCTTTGCACTTTTCTTTTGTTCGTCCGGACGCTCCACCGGAGCGACGGGTGGTGATGACCCCTATATTACCTGGCGGCCTCTGCCGCTCAAAAGACGATATGCTTTTTAGGCCCCTACTTCTCCGAGAGAATTATGCCAATCCCATTTATGGCCAGATAGCCCACGTGTTGGAAAGTTGTTCTCAAACTGCATTCACTTAGACGGTTAGGCGACCCATTAGATATTTATTTCAGTACTTTATTGGCATGCTTCTATGTATCTTGTAATATCCCTCTGAAGACCTGGTCCCTATCCAGGTGTAGATGTTCATGAGTATTCGTAGGAGCGCAGATCCGGACTGGTTACTTATATTTTCGAAGATGTCTTCTCTTCGAGCCCCATGATTGTTAGTTGATTTTCTTATATTATGTTTATTGTATTGTACTGTAAGCCCCCTGATTTTTCAAGAATTTTTAATTTGGATTTTTCATAATTTTCTATAATTTTTTGGGATTTTCTGTAATTAAAATATAGGTATTTTGACATTAAATGATTTTTAATTGCTGTTAATTAATATTTAAATATTATTTCCAACCCAGACCCGGTTCAATTGAACCAAACCCAGCCCTTAGAGGGTCGGGTCGGATCTAAACCTGACCCAAAACCCGTAGACCTAAACCCGCACTTAAACACTAGCGGGTCGGGCCGGATTCATGTTGAACCCGACCCGCGGACCCAAACTCGTTAACCCAACTCCGAATCCCTATCGGATTCACTGTTCCGGCGGCGTCCCTATATAATCCCCTAGCTCGCCGGAACCCTAGCCCATCTCCGCCGCTGCATCTCCCCGCACCACCTTCCTCCGCCCTGAATCTCCTCGCTCCGCCCAGCCCCGCTCGACCCGTCCTCGACCTCGACCCTCTCCCCGACCACCGACCTAACTCCCCCGTTCCAGGCGCCCAGCCCCACTTCCTCCGCCTAGCCCCATCCCTCTCCACCGCCCTCACCTCAAACACCGACGCCCTAGCCGCCCTCGACCCGCCGCCTCCCTCCATCTCTCCCCGCGGCCAAGCCTACGACCCGCTCTCACCTCTCCCCACGATCGATCCCTCCATCTCCACCACCTTCCTCCGCCTAGCCGCTGCTACTCTGCCCTGAGCCCGACCGTCTCACCACCACCCTCTAGTCCCCGCTCGACGGAATCCTAGCCACCCCGCTCGCCTCGCCGTCCCTCTCCATCCACTCGACCATCGACCACCACTCCCCCTCCGCCTCGAGCACAGTCCAGCACCATCACCATCCCCACCATCTCCACCATCTCCACCACCCGCAGAGCCCTGCCCAGCCCAGAGCTCCGATCACCGCTCAGCCCGGAGCCGATCACCCCCAGCAGCCCCGACGAGCCCGACTCCACCCTTCATCATCCTCCGCTCGACATCGAACCCCCTCGACCTCTCCACCCAGAACCCCTAACCAGCCCTAGCCGTTGTCTCCTCCTCCCGACGATACCACCCTCGTCTTCCCCGACCACGACCCTCTCCACCGTCTCCTTCCCTCGACCTGCTTGCCTCCACCATCCTCCCCTCGTCTCAGCCCCGTGCTCCACCAACCCAGCTCCTCCGCCCTGAGTCCCCGCTCCGCCGAAGAGCCGACGACCCCGAAGCCCTAGCCGCAGCGCCGCCTCCGGCCAACAGAAGTCTAAACCCTAGATCAGACACAACCCGGACACAGGCTACAGTGTCCCCCGTGTCGCGTCAACACACGGACATAAAGAACCCAGTTTCACGGAGCCCTGTTCAGGTAACCAGTTCTCTCTCCTCGTTATCCCATTTTTGATTCTGTCAGTTGTGTCGTGTAGACTGTGTAACCCTCTCGATGCTCGTGTAACCCGCTCGGTACGTCGCGTCCTGTGGTGATCGTGAACCGCGATCCAAAAATAGGAAAACCAACGCCCTTTTCACCCAGGAACTGAGTGCGCCCCACAAAATGGGATGACTTGGTCTCACGCAGTCTTCACCGAAACGTGCGCGCCGTTGATACGGACGTGCGGGATTTCGCCGAAGTTGATTTGGATGTGCGTGCACACCGGAATCAACGCGTATCCGCCGACAACGCCCCGTATCTGCCTATTATGGAACACGTCGTAACTTTGTGTACACATATCGGATCAAGACAAAACTTGTGCCATCGGACTCGTAGCAATATGCTGGTCCTGTGACCCAAGTTTGGTTCGATTCTGAGAACGTTGACAAAATCGCATATCGTGGGTCCCGCGACTCCACTTGATGGAAGATTTTGTGATCGGCTCATCGGAATCCAATTCTGGAAGTTCCGTTGGGTTCATATCATCGTTCCTGACTTGTTGACACTATGTTTGATAAATTTGGAGACCTTTGACCCTGACACATTTTTCAGTGCAAAGCGGCCCACATGTGGACCCCGCTTTAACCAGAAACTGTCATTTTTGCCCTTGTGTCCAAATTGGACTCAAGGACAGGCATTTCTAGCTATTTGATATTTTTTGAATCTAATGGTAATGTTTATTTCAGCAACCGGAGGAGTCCCTGCTGAACCCGCTGATACCAGAACTACAGTTGGAGCCAGAACCCCAGGCAAGTGTACCTTGCCAACATTGCAGTTCTTGTTACTTATTTCCTTGCCTTATTTATATATTGTTGTACATGCTTGACCTAGGACCGTGTGACTTTACTTAGCGTCCAATTAATACTCGGGTGCCAACACCGTACGCGGCGTTGTGTATTGTCATCTAGACATGGATACCGAGACCCTATATTTCTCCTACTTGTCTTATCAAGTACATCATAACCCATGATACTATTCATGAGACAGAATCTTTCTAGGATATTCATGATGATTCTGTATAGGATACAGGTTTTATGACATAGACATATCATTCATAGACATTATATGACTTGCTGCATTAGATATGATCTTACGTGACATGGACATGATGCATCGTGGACATGAGACGTATGATTACATGGGGTGGGAAGAGACACACAGGCTACAAGCTGATCATATATATATAACCCCTATTATTGTGAGGCACAAGACTCTAAACCCGAGCTTGGCCCATTACTCATTATTACTGCTACCGGCTCCCCGATACAGAGCTTGTAGTGGCTTAGCCTGAGTACTAGTGATGCTCTCACTTGCATTTCACATAGATGGTTACATACTTACCCTATTTATTTTATTATTTCTTACACTGCATTTATTTTGGCTTGTATTATCTTGTACCTTGCTATGTCCCCTGAGGACCTGGATCCGGATTATGTCCCCAGGATTTGCAGATGAGATCTATCCCGAGGTATACGGGACAGCAGCAGGAGCTGATACAGGAGCTGTACCGACACCCGAGGACGAGATCATACCAGAGAACTTCTCCTGAGTATTGGCTTGAGATACTCATTTATTTCTGTTTCTAGTTATTTTATTTCCATTCTATGGCATTGATGTATCAGACTTATTCTCGGATTGTTCTCCGAGACACTTTTATTGAGATATGTCAGTTTATTTTATTTGCATTATTCTGGTGTTGGATCTGTGATTATCTGTTATGGATGAGATTAGAATAGACTGTGACTTGTATCATTGGACCCTTATTATTGTACTACAGCTTAAGCATGCCCCGATGGATCCATTAAATTGGGTTTGTCCATCGGTGTGTGCTGCTGGCCATTGCCACATATCCAGTCTCTCGATATTTTGGGACTGGGGCGTTACATGGTTTTGTGGTAGCCCATACAGGTCAATGACTAAATTGTTTAGTTTCAACTTAGGGATCGAACAAGCCTGCAATAAGAATAGGATAAGTTTTTAGGATCTCATCCACTTGCTTGAAACGTTCTTGATATCTATATCGAATTTGAATTAACTTCTTGACTTGCATCCTGCATTGATTTCTGTGCACCTCTTATAGTTTATTTTGATGCAGAGCAATGGATTCACAAGCACGCGACGAGACTCCCGTAAGAACACCACAAGTTACAGATGTCACCTATGACGATGAAGTGACACCAGTTGGTGGAGGTCAACTAGAACAACAAAACAGTCAAGATACCTCAAGAGGTCGGCGAGACGACATTCCACCTCCGCCGTAGTTCACACCACCAATGGCCGTATTCCCACAAGGACAAGCTATGGACGGGCAACAGATATTTCAAATGATCTACGCGATGATGCAAGCCCATCAGAAGGTTCATCAAGAAGCTCAGCAAAACCAAGCGGAAAAGTTTATCGACAGACTTAGCTCGGAGCTACGGAAGTTAATCAGCTCCGTTGCAACGGACGTTCTTGCTACAGCACGGGCCATGGAGTACATCAACAGGATAGAGTCCAGCCAGAAGCAGCCACATGCACCAGACCAAGCACAACAGGAAAGAGCTGCAAAGCGACCATAGATGAATCCACCACCGAGGGCAGCACCAAGAGCCTTAGTTCTTCCTAATTGTCACTACTGTGGCAAGATAGACCATATTAATAAGGAGTGCAGAAGCAAGTTAGGATTATGCTTGATTTGCGGAACCAACCAACACTTAGCCAAGGACTGTTCTCAGCATCGAGAGAAAGCATTAATGATTCATCAACCAGCCACATCAGCACCAGCCGGAGCACCATAGGAAGAAATTACAAGGAAGTCTCACATGTACCAGCCACCAGAATCACCTCCTCAAGTACTACCTATCTGTCAGCATTGTCGTAAACGATGCCATATTGAGAACGAGTGCAGACACAAAAGAAAATAATGCTTAGCTTGCGGATCCAGTCAGCATTTAGTAAAGGAATGCCCCGAACGTCGAGAAAGAGCGCTAATGTCACCAGCACCGAGGCCAGCTTATCAAGCATTGGAAGCACCGCAAATGGGAGTTCAAGGAGTCAAACCACCAGCCCCAGGAGGATATCAGCCGAGGCCACCCTTGGCACCCCAAGCAATACTCTTCCAGCAGGCTCAACAGCAGCAGAGGAATCAACTGCAAGGACGTGAACAAGCTCCAACGATGACTTTGGAAGACGTCCAGACTCATGGAGTAGCTAATACGCGTAAGTTTTTATAGTTATTTGTTTCTAGTATTGTTTTAGCTCGTGCCAGTTGGTTCGTGACCTCAGCCTTTACCTAGTAATGTTGAAATTGCTAATAACTTAGTATGTTTTTATAATTGATAACCTAATATGTTTTATAAGTAATGAACTGTAGATTTCTAGATATCCTTCATTCGGGAAATTGCATAGCTTCTAATGCTTAGGGAAAAGATTTTCCTATGTGTTATTCTTACACCCTCAACCTTGATTCTCCTTGATCGTGATATGCTTCGAATAATAATTGTAATCGTGTCATCTCTGTTGACCGGTTATTCTTTGATTGCGAGGACGCAATCCTCTTAAGGGGGTAGATTGTAAGCCGCCTGATTTTTCAAGAATTTTTTATTTGGATTTTTTATAATTTTTTGGGATTTTTTTAATTAAAATCTAGGTATTTTGACATTAAATGATTTTTAATTGATGTTAATTAATATTAAAATATTATTTCCAACCCAGACCCGGTTCAATTGAACCAAACCCAGCCCTTAGTGGGTCGGGTCGGATCTAAACCCGACCCGAAACCCGCAGACCCAAACCCGCACTTAAATACTAGCGGGTCGGGCCGGATTCATGTCGAACCCGACCCGCGGACCCAAACCCGTTAACCCAACTCTGAATCCCTATCGGATTCACTGTTCCGGTGGCGTTCCTATATAATCCGCTAGCTCGCCGGAACCCTAGACCATCTCCACCGCTGCATCTCCCCGCACCACCTTCCTCAGCCCTGAATCTCCTCGCTCTGCCCAGCCCCGCTCGACCCGTCCTCGACCTCGACCCTCTCCTCGACCACCGACCTAACTCCCCCGTTCCAGCCGCCCAGCCCCACTTCCTCCGCCTAGCCCCGTCCCTCTCTACCGCCCTCACCTCGAACCCCGACGCCCTAGCCGCCCTCGACCCGCCGCCTCCCTCCATCTCTCCCCGCGGCCAAGCCTATGACCCGCTCTCACCTCTCTCCACGATCGATCCCTCCATCTCCACCACCTTCCTCCGCCTAGCCGCTTCTCCTCCGCCCTGAGCCCGACCGTCTCACCACCACCCTTCAGTCCCCGTTCGACGGAACCCTAGCCACCCCGCTCGCCTCGCTGTCCTTCTCCATCCGCTCGACCATCGACCACCACTCCCCCTCTGCCTCGAGCACAACCCAGCACCATCACCATCCCCACCATCTTCACCACCCGCAGAGCCCTGCCCAGCCCCGAGCTCCGATCACCGCTCAGCCCAGAGCCGATCACCCCCAACAGCCCCGACGAGCCTGACTCCACCCTTCATCATCCTTCGCTCGACATCGAACCCCCTCGACCTCTCCACCCAGAAACCCTAACCAGCCCTAGCCTTCGTCTCCTCCTCCCGACGACACCACCCTCGCCTTCCCCAACCACGACCCTCTCCACCGTCTCCTCCCCTCGACCCGCTTGCCTCCACCACCCTCCCCTTATTTCAGCCCCGTGCTCCACCAACCCAGCTCCTCCGCCCTGAGTCCCCGCTCCGCCGACGAGCCGACGACCCCGGAGTCCTAGCCGTAGCCCTGCCTCCGGCCAACAGAAGTCTAAACCCTAGATCGGACACAACCCGGATACAGGCTACAGTGTCCCCCGTGTTGCGTCAACCCACGGACACAAAGAACCCAGTTTCACGGAGCCCTATTCAGGTAACCCGTTCTTTCTCCTCGTTATCCCATTTTTTATTCTGTCAGTTGTGATGCGTAGACTGTGTAACCCTCTCGATGCCCGTGCAACCCGCTCGGTGCATCGCATCCTGTGGTGATCGCGAACCGCGATCCCAAAACAGGAAAACCAACGCCCTGTTTCACCCCGAAACTGAATGCGTCCCGCCAAACGGGACGACTTGGTCGCGTGCGGTCTTCACCGAAATGTGCGCACCGTTGATACGGATGTGCAGGATTTCGCAGAAGTTGATTTGGATGTGCGTGCACACCGGAATCAACGCGTATCCGCTGACAATGCCCCGTATCCGCCTATTCTGGAATACGTCATAACTTTGTGTACACACATCGGATCGAGATGTAACTTGCGCCATCGGACTCGTAGCAATACGTTGGTCCCGTGACCCAAGTTTGGTTCGATTCTGAGAACGTTAACAAAATCGCGTATCGTGGGCCCCGCTGCTCCACTTGACGGGCGATTTTGTGATCGACTCATCGGAATCCAATTCTGAAAGTTTCGTTGGGTTCGTATCATCGTTACTGACTTGTTGACACTAAGTTTGACGAATTTGGAGACCTTTGACTCTGACATATTTTTTGGTGCAAAGCGGCCCACATGTGGACCCCGCTTTGACCAGAAACTGTCATTTTTGCCCTTGTGTCCAAATTGGACTCAAGGACAGGCGTTTCTAGCTATTTAAAATTTTTTAAATCTAATAGTAATATTTATTTCAGCAACCGGAGGAGTCCATGCAGAACCCGCTGATACCAGAACTGCAGTTGGAGCCAGAACCCCAGGCAAGTGTACCTTGCCAATATTGTAGTTCTTGTTACTTATTTCCATGCCTTATTTATATATTATTGTACATGCTTGACCTAGGACCGTGTGACTTTACTTAGCGTCCAATTAATACTCGGGTGCCAACACCGTACACGGCATTGTGTATTGTCATCTAGACATGGATACCGAGACCCTATATTTCTCCTACTTGTCTTATCAAGTACATCATAACCCAGGACACTTGACACTATTCATGAGACAGAATCTTTCTGAGATATTCATGGTGATTCTGTATAGGATACAGGTTTTATGACATAGATATATCATTCATAGACATTATATGACTTGCTGCATTTGATATGATCTTACGTGACATGGACATGATGCATCGTGGACATGAGACGTATGATTACATGGGGTGGGGAGAGACACACAGGCTATAAGCTGATCATATATATAAAACCCCTATTATTGTGAGGCACAAGACTCTAAACCCGAGCTTGGCCCATTACTCATTATTACTGCTACCGGCTCCCCGACACAGAGCTTGTAGTGGCTTAGCCTGAGTACTAGTGATGCTCTCACTTGCATTTCACATAGATGGTTACATACTTATCCTATTTATTTCATTATTTATTGCACTACATTTATTTTGGCTTGTATTATCTTGTACCTTGCTATGTCTCCTGAGGACCTGGATCCGGATTATGTCCCCAGGATTTGTAGGCGAGATCCATCCCGAGGTATACGGGACAGCAGCAGGAGCTGATACAGGAGTTGTACCAACACCCGAGGATGAGATCATACCAAAGGACTTCTCCTGAGTATTGGCTTGAGATACTCATTTATTTCTGTTTCTAGTTATTTTATTTCCAGTCTATGGCATTGATGTATCAGACTTATTCTCGGATTGTTCTCCGAGACACTTTTATTAAGATATGTCAGTTTATTTTATTTGTATTATTCTGGCATTGGATCTTTGATTATCTGTTGTGGATGAGATTAGAATATACTGTGACTTGTATCATTGGACCCTTATTGTTGTACTACAGCTTAAGCATGCCACGATGGATCTATTAAATTGGGTTTGTCCATCGGTGTGTGCTGCTGGCCATTGCCACGTGTCCAGTCCCTCAATATTTTGGGACTGGGGCGTGACATGTACTTTTAAATTTGAGTTCGGCAGTGGATTTATTTCCATCTGACTGTCATCTTTAGATACTTTATATTGAGATCTAGTTTCATAGATATTGGTTAATTATTTATATATGATTTTCTGTGGATGAGATTTAGACTATATCCTGTGACTTGTGATAGTTATACCACTTATGAATTATTGTTTATTATACAGCATACGCGTGTGTTATGGTTTTCATATATTAGAGTTGCCATATACATGCGACTGTCATGCTTATGTGTTCTGGCCCTAAGTATTTTAGGACTGGGGCGTGACAGGTCTATTGTCATGTATGCCCTTTTACTTTATAAATGCATTATTCCTTACATGTTTCCCTTGTCATGATCTTGACACTGTACTAGCTATGTTCTTATTACTTTCTCGCCTAGTTACTATATATTCTACATGTGCCAGTTTATTTATATGTATATGTACCCCTTGCATGATACCGTATATATTCAACTTGCATGATCTCGTATATGTCATCCGTCTTATTTTTTTTACATGTTTCTCGTTTATTTTCTTCTTTTTGGTGCACTTTACATATTATCTGGTAGTTAGATATTGCTTAGGATATTGTAGCCCTTTGTTGTATTACTGGTTTTAGTTTATTAGTTTGGCCTCCTTTGTGGTACTTACTATTTGGGGTCTGACTCCACTGGTTTTGCTTGGCCAGATCCGATAGTAGAGCCAAAGGATCTTTCATTCATTCCCGAGGATGGTGACCACATGGAGCACCAGACCGATTGAGTGGGTTCCTATCTTGTTCTCCCGCTTATTATACATATTCTTTTGTGTCGTTTAGTCCCGAGCACCTGTTAGCTCGTATTTTGGACTTGTTACATCGCCTACTGGGCATGACATGATTAGCATATTCTAGATATAGTTAGAGTTGATAATGTATGACTTATACTCTTGTTAGTTCTTTATTTTGTATTACTAGCTTCATGATCAGCTATGTATATATGGTTTGGAACACTTTACTTTTTTGCTTCTGATGATCATATTTTTTATACATTATGGATTTCTGTTTGTGATTAAGACACTAGAATTGCTTGACGTAGATTGACTGATAGCTTGTAGTATTAACCCCCATGTCTATTCACATTCATGACCGTATCTCGGGGTATATGAGTACTCTAGTATACGTAGCTGGCTTTGTCAGCCCCTCCTCTCCAGTATTCTGGGCCCGAGGTCTGACAGAGTTTTAGTGGTTCCCCATACAGATCTGGTATTCAGACGTGCAGAGGTTATCAGTAATTATATGTCTCAATATAAAATTATTCCTTCTTGATCTCTTTTCGGACTATCCTACACCTCTGATCTTTGACCTGACATCTACTTCATCCTTGCTCTATCATGTTCCTCGATTTTGATTCTTGTGTCCTTTGACTTTCGGGGGCACTGTTCCTGGTCCTTCTGACTATATCGTACGAGTTCACACGATGGAAGGTCAGCATCCAAATAGTCAGCTGATTCCTGGGGCTCAATCTCAGCATTCAGGAGCAGAGTCGAGGATAGATCACGGAGTAGAGCAGCATCTTTAGACCTATCTACTGGCAGTACCAGTGCATCTAGTTTCGCCAGAGCAGCCAGATATTATTTGACTACTGATGGATATTCTGACGGGCTTCATGGTGACTCACCAGCGACATATGATATTCTCACTCAGTCAGCCCAGACGACGATAGAGCGAGGTGGTTCTCATATTTATAATTATGCGAACAGCTTTAGACGTCTCTATCCCTCGTACTTCTATGCTACTAAGGATACGATTACGTCTGATGTGTGGCTCCAAGATACTGAGGCCATACTCGAGGCATCAGGAGATCCGGCTAGGGAGCGAGTGGTAGTGTCACCCTCACATTTTCAATCAAGAGTAATTTGATAATTGACACGAATATTTTTAATTTTAGGATTTATTGTATTTAAATATTGTGCGTGTGATTATTTATTTGTTGTATTATTTAATTATTGTTAAATGCTAAATTATTTTAGACTTGTGTAGTATACCTAGCTAATTAAGTTAGATGTATGAACCCAATAATTTATTTTGGTTTAGATTGAGCCCAATAATTAGGCCCATGGCTTAAGAGGATGGATTAATTAGTGAAACCATTAGACTATAACCTTTCCTCCTTAATTAATTTCTTCATGAGAGGCCCTAAGGGGTATATTGGACATTTTATATTGCTTGAGGGAGAGAGAGCTAGGGCTAGCCATTAGAGGGACGAGAGAGAGTGTCTCTTATTTTATTTTTTTATTGCTTTTAGATCTACATTTTTTCCCTTTCTAATTTCCTTCATTCCCTCACCATTTCCTCATAAATTCATTCCATATTCTTCAATTAAGGCTACGACAACAAGGATCTATAAGAAAAAAGCAAGGAGCAACAAGGAGGAGGCTAAGATCTATAAGGAGGAGGCTACATTCAATATTTGGGGATTTTTATTAGGAATCTATCTTTCAATAGATATATTTCAGTTTTCACTCTTGTAGTAGGCTCTAAATCTGATATTTAACCATGAGAAACCAACCCACATACATAGGCTACCCATAGGAATTGGCTTTAGGTTCATAGGAGACCTATGATGGAAGTTATGTGTGTTTTGGTGCCAATTTTGGGAGAATTCCGAGATTGACACATGTGATATTTGTCATATGGTCAAATAGATCAATATGACATATGAATGATTGTTTGTGACTAGTGTCATATCCATAATTGGATACGTGTATGTCGTATCTCATTAATTTGGTGATACCGGTGCGGTGCACTCCACGTGTTTGATTTTTGGTCCTCATTCCTATATGTGCTTGTGTGTATATATATATATATATATATATATATATATATATATATATATATATATATATATATATATATATATATATATATATATATATATATGTTTTATGATATTATATATATGTGCTAGCCAAGTGTACATAGATATGTATATATCTATATGTGTGAGTGTGTGAATGTTTATATATAAATACATATATGGGTATTGTGTGTACTATATATATGTGTATGTTTATAAGTATTTATGTATATATATCTAATTATGTCTAAGTGTATATGTTATCTATACATATATGTATATATGTATATATATATATATATATATATATATATATATATATATATATATATATATATATATATATATATATATATGTATATGTTATCTATACATATATGTATATATGTAAGAGTGTATATATATATATATATATATATATATATATATATATAGAGAGAGAGAGAGAGAGAGTTTAATATATATATATATATATATATATATATATATATATATATATATATATATATATATATATATATGTAGATTGATATATACATAGAGGTATTTTAGTGTAGGTGTGCTATGTGTTGTGTTTGTGTGTGTGAGATGGGAGGCTCAGCAGAGAAGCTCGTGCACAGTGGCTTGCTGAACAGATCCTTCAAGTGCAGTCAGTCGAGCTAGGCAGTGGCAGAAATAGAAGCAACGGCAGTTCACTACAGTGTGCAGTACAGTATTCCCTGAAGCAGCAAGGTAGGCAAATATCAGCTGTGCAGCCTCAGGCAGTACAAACAAGAGGGAGGTGCAGCAGTATGCACATCAGTGCACTGCAGCCATCTCAGGAAGTTCAACATCGAGCAGCAGCCAAGTGCACAGGAAGGATTCAGTATGCATCTGTAGTGTCCCGCTCCACGTAGGCACTATGTAGAAGTGATATCGCTTTGCTTGCTCGAACGGAAGTCTTCGCGGAGAGTTTCTGACCAAACCACAAGATGATTGATCAATGTGAGTGGACAGAACTGCACTCTTTGATTCTTGCACGCCTTAATAATGAATCTGAGTTTTTGAATGGTTGTTTGCTTAAGAAGATAGTTTTGTAAGAAGAATGATTTAACTTGACTCTGCATGCTTAATGAGAGAACTCGTATAGCTTGTCATCGAAATGAACCTGCTTGCTTAATATAGAGAATTTGTATGCCTGTCTGAAATAAGATAGAACCATGACATGCTAAGTCAAGAATATAAGAAATATTGTATGCTTAGTTACACCAACACAGTTATCAAACGAACTATTGCTATGCTAAAAAGATAAGTAAAGGAATCGCTTAAATAAGTCCTTTTGTAATATGCTAAGAAAGAGATAGATATTGCATGCTAGTCATGAAATCAAAATCGTGCTTACCGTTATATATTTCGCTTGTCTGTTTTGCTATATCGAACTGCTATAAGTCTTTGATTCGTATAAGCATAGACTAATAGTGCGCCCTGATGTTCCGGTCCTACGGGATCTAGGGGGTATGCTATTAGATATATGAAAGATGTGTTTTGCTTGAAAGAATGAAATAGAAGAGTCGAGTAGTCCGCCCTGATGTTCCGATCCTACGGGATCTAGGGGGTGTGGCTATTAGATTGTTAAATACTTGTTAATGTTGGTGCATCCTTATAGTTTTATTTGATAGAATATTGCTTGTCATGCATTAGTCTCGGACAACTTGTGCACAAGGTAATAGTCTCTCGAACGATTCCTGAGGCACTGGGAATCGGTCAGTCCGGAAGAGATTGTTAGAGCACCCTGATGTTCTGGTCCTACGGGATCTAGGGGGGTGTTGTTTGTTCATCAGTAGGGTAACTCATGGGCCATCATATAGTTAGGGTGCATGCTAGGCTAGCCTTCTTTCATACCTAACAGTTTGATGCAGAGAGGACAAAAAACTAGAGAACATTATAAATATATATTTATGCAAATTATTGCTAACTTGTATATCTGCTGCATGGATAACCGATCGGCAAGAGGTAAGAAACATAAAGAGTTTATATATATCCTGCTTGTTTATGAACATGTGCATCTTAGAGTTTATCTGATAGTGCTTCATGCATTCGCATCGGTCGGATAATGGCTATTAGTGCATATATGAACCTTGGTTCCGGCTTCTATTATGTTAGTGAAGATCAACCATGAGTCGCAGCTGCTAATAGCATCAGATAAATGAGTCATTGGTTAGCTGAATTACCGCTACCGATCTTAAGTTTCTCGTGGACCGAAATGATATAGCTAGTTCTTCTTGTGTGCTTGAAAGTATGATAGTCCGCTTAATGCTTATTTTGTTTTGAGATGAACAGTCCACTAGAGAACTTTGTCCCTAAGAGTTAAGAATATAGTGCACAATACATGCTGCGCACTGCACGATAGAATATTGTCCCGATTGTATGCTTATTGTTGAATATGCAAAACTGTTTCCAAGCTATATTTTCAAAAGATGTAATCTGACTATAATCCTGAGCTACATGAAATGAACATAGGTAAAAGTAGCAAGATCACTAGTAATGTAATATTTTGTCACATACTTACTTAGTGTGGGTTTCAAGGGGTGCAGCTTCTATTCAGTTATTTTATACTCACCAGTACTTATAAAAGTGCTGACCCACCAACAATTTGCTTATTCTCAAGTGCTGGATCGTCCGAGGAAGCGATAGGCGTGCCTCATCCCTAGGACCCAAAAATCTGGAGTCGATGTCTTGAGTCGTATCGAGATTGCTTTGAGCTGCTTTTGTATAGAGGGACAAAATGTATGGAACGGTGTCATTGTAATCGAGAGAAATAGTGCTTGAGCGATCTATAATCTCGTCTAAGCGCCGCTTGTAACAGTTTTGATTATCAATAAAGAGCTTATTTTCATATGCCATTGTGTTCTTTACTTTTTTGCAACATATGTGATGCTACCTCTGTATTGAATAGCTTACTTGTCCTTGTTCAAAGCTTTGGCCTTGTGCAAGCGTATTTTAGGCTTGCACGGCATCACGCTCATGCAAGGATGATCGGTTCTGTAGGGACCAAGTGAGGACGAACGGCCCCTGCGGGACCGGGGCGTGACATAATGGTATCAGTATGACTTGATTCTTTATCCATTTTGGTGCCTCCAAGTCTAACATGTGCTCGATGTGTGATACAATGAATGTTCCATACAATGAGTTCGTAAATATTCTTAATATTGTCGACAAAAGTTTTCTGGATTTATTTTTATTGCTTGAGATATGATTTGTAAATTGTGTTGGCTAGAGTTTTATTGAGTTTTGAATTGCTAGAGTTTTGATTGGGGATGGTGGGGGATGAGGACTATCGCTGCTCTATATTTTGTGAGTTTCTCCTTGAGTTTCGAGGATGAAACTCTTTGTTGGTGGATAAGTATGTAGTGCCCTGTTACACGTAGGCACTATGTACAAGTAAAATCGCTTTGCTTACTCGAGCGAAAGTCTTCGCTGAGAGTTCCCGACCGAACCACAAGACGATTGATCAATGTGAGTGGGCAAAACTGCATTCTTTGATTCTTGCACGCCTTAATAATGAATCTGAGTTTTTGAATGCTTGTTTGCTTAAGAAGATAGTTTCATAAGAAGAATGATAAAACTTGACTCTGCATGCTTAATGAGAGAACTTGTATAGCTTGTTATCGAAACGAACTTGCTTGCTTAACTAGAGAATTTGTATGCTTGTCTGAAATAAGATAGAACCTTGCCATGCTAAGTCAAGAATATAAGAAATATTGCATGCTTATTTACACCAACTCAGCTATCAAATGAACCCTTACTATGCTAAAAAGAGAAGTAAAGGAATCGCTTGAATAAGTCCCTTTGTAATATGCTAAGAAAGAGATAGATATTTTATGCTAGTTATGAAATCAAAATCGTGCTTGCCGTTATATGTTTCACTTATCTGTTTTGCTATATCGAACTGCTATCAGTCTTTGATTCGTATAAGCATAGACTAATAGTGCGCCCTGATGTTCCCGTCCTACGGGATCTAGGGAGGTATACTATTAGATATGTGAAAGATGTGTTTTGCTTGAAAGAATAAAAGAGAAGAGTCTAGTTGCCCGCCCAGATATTTCGGTCCTACGGGATCTAGGGGGTGTGGCTATTAGATTGTTAAATGCTTGTTAATAATGGTGCATCCATATAGTTTTATTTGATAGAATTTTGCTTGTCATGCATTGGTCCCGGACAACTTGTACATAAGGTAATAGTCTCTCGAACGATTCCTGGGGCACTGGAAATCGGTCGATCCAGAAGGGATTGTTAGAGCACCCTGATTTTTTGATCCTACGGGATCTAGGGGGTATTGTTTGTCCATCAGTGGGGTAACTCATGGGCCATCATATAGTTAGGGTGC
The DNA here is from genome assembly GCA_036927795.1 of Iris macrosiphon. Lineage (NCBI taxonomy): Eukaryota > Viridiplantae > Streptophyta > Magnoliopsida > Asparagales > Iridaceae > Iris > Iris macrosiphon. The sequence goes on along the minus strand of JAYESA010000016.1, from coordinate 26,211,029 downwards.
ATGCTAGGTTAGCCTTCTTACATACCTAACTGTTTGATACAGAGACGGATAGGAAACTAGTGAACCTTATAAATATATGTTTATGTAAATTATTGCTAACTTGTATGTCTGCTGCAGGGATAACCGATCGGCAAGGGGTAAGAAACATAAAAAGTTTATATATAGCCTGCTTGTTCATGAACATGTGCATCTTAGAGTTTATCTGATAGTGCATTATGCATTCGTATTGGTCGGACAATGGCTATTAGTGCATAGCTGAACCTTGGTCCCGACTGCTATTATGTTAGTGAAGAGCAACCATGAGTCACAAGTACTAATAGCATCAGATAAATGAGTCATTGGTTAGCTGGATTACCGCTACCGATCCTGAGTTTCTCGGGGACCAAAATCATATAGCTAGTTCTTCTTTTGTGCTCGAAAGTATGGTAGTCCACTTAATGCTTGTTTTATTTTGAGATAAACAGTCCACTAGAGAACTGTTCGTGCTATCAAAAGTTTCTCCTTGAGTTTCGAGGATGAAACTCTTTATTGGTGGGTAAGTATGTAGTGCCACGCTCTGCATCGGCACTATGTACAAGTAATATCGCTTTCATGGCTCGAACGGAAGCCTAGGTACTATGTACAAGTGATATCGCTTTGCTTGCTAGAGCGGAAGTCTTCGCGGAGAGTTCCCGACCGAACCAGAAGACGATTGATCAGTGTGAGTGGGCAGAACTGCATTCTTTGATTCCTGCATAGCTTAATAATGAATCTGAGTTTTTGAATGCTTGTTTTCTTAAGAAGATAGTTTCATAAGAAGAATGATAGAACTTGACTCTGCATGCTTAATAAGAGAACTCGTATAGCTTGTCATCGAAATGAACCTGCTTGCTTAACTAGAGAATTTGTATGCTTGTCTGAAATAAGATAGAACCTTGCCATGCTAAGTCAAGAAGATAAGAAATATTGCATGCTTAGTTACACCGACACAGCTATCAAACGAACCCTTGCTATGCTAAAAAGATAAGTAAAGGAATCGCTTGAATAAGTCCCTTTGTAATATGCTAAAAAAAAGATAGATATTGCATGCTAGTCATGAAATCGAAGTCGTGCTTGCCGTTATATATTCCGCTTGTCTGTTTTGCTATATTGAATTGCTATAAGTCTTTGATTCGTATAAGCATAGACTAACAGTGTGCCCTAATATTCTGGTCCTACAGGATCTAGGGGGTGTGCTATTAGATATGTGAAAGATGTGTTTTGCTTGAAAGAATAAAAGAGAAGAGTTTAGTAGTCCGCCCTGATGTTCCGGTCCTACGGGATCTAGGGGGTGTGACTATTAGATTGTTAAATGCTTGTTAATGTTAGTGCATCCTTATAATTTTATTTGATAAAATATTGTTTGTCATGCATTGGTCTCGGACAACTTATGCACAAGGAAATAGTCTCTCGAACGATTCCTGAGGCACTGGGAATTGGTCGGTCCAGAAGGGATTGTTAGAGCACCCTGATATTCCGGTCATACGGGATCTATGGGGGTGTTATTTGTCCATCAGTGGGGTAACTCATGGGCCATCATATAGTTAGGACGCATGCTAGGCTAGCCTTCTTGCATACCTAATTGTTTGATGCAGCGACGGACAGAAAACTAGAGAACCTTATAAATATATGTTTATGCAAATTGTTGCTAACTTGTATGTATGATGCAGGGATAACCGATTGGCAAGGGGTAAGAAACATAAAGAGTTTATATATAGCATGCTTATTCATGAACATGTGCATCTTAGAGTTTATCTGATATTGCTTCATACATTCGCATTGGTCGGACAATGGCTATCAGTGCAGAGCTGAACCTTGGTCCCGGCTGCTATTATGTTAATGAAGAGCAACCATGAGTCACAGCTGCTAATAGCATCAGATAAATGAGTCATTGGTTAGCTGGATTACCGCTACCGATCCTGAGTTTCTCAGGGACCAAAATTATATAGCTAGTTCTTCTTGTGTGCTTGAAAGTATGATATTCCACTTAATGCTTGTTTTATTTTGAGATTAATAGTCCACTAGAGAATATTGTCCCTAAGAGTTAGAATATGGTGCACAATATATGTTGCGTATTGCACGATTGAACACTATCCCAATTGTATGCTTATTATTGAATATGCAAAACTGTTTCCAAGCTATGTTTTTAAAAGATGTAATCTGACTATGATCCTGAGCTGCATGAAATGAATATAGGTAAACGTAGTAAGATCACTAGTAATGTAATGTTTTGTCGCATACTTACTTAGTATGGATTTCAGGGGGTGTAGCTTCTGTTCAGTTATTTTATACCCACCAGTACTTATAAAAGTGTTGACCCACCAACAGTTTGCTTGTTCTCAGGTGCTGGATCGTCCAAGGAAGCGATAGGTGTGCCTCATCCCCAGGACCCAAAAATCTGGAGTCGATGCCTTGAACCGTATCAAGATTGCATTGAGCTACTTTTGTATAGAGGGACATAATGTATAGAACAGTGTCATTGTAATCGAGAGAAAGAGTGCCTGAGCGATCTGTAACCTCGACTAAGCGTCGCTTGTAACACTTTTAATTATCAATAAAGAGCTTGTTTCCATATGCCATTATGTTCTTTACTTTTCTGCAACATATGTGTTGCTGCTTCTGTATTGAATAGCTTATTTGCCCTTATTCAAAGCTTTGGCCTTATGTAAGCATATTTTAGGCTTGTACGGCATCACGCCCGTGCGAGGATGATCGGTTCCGTCGAGACCAAGCGAATACGAACGGCCTCTGCGGGACCGAGGCATGACAGCATCAACCTGTAACACATTATAGTCTACACTGTAATGCTCAGCTAGAGGTGTCACGACCCGCACCCAGGGTAAGGGTACTAGTCGGAAACAACGCCCAGCCTACGCCGCAGAATCGGCGGTAGAACGCTGTCTAGAAAGTCTATCTAATATAATGAACCACCAAAAGATAGTGTACTCAATCACAGAACTAAGATAGAATGAACACGAATAAGATAAGAATAGAATAGTCATCAACTCATGAGTTTAAAATAATACATCAATGAGTCTGAAGAGTAACAAAAATAAGCTGGAGACAAATCCAGTACAAAAGAATACTATCATACTACAAGCTACACTCCAGGGTCAACTGTCTCAGTTGGGATAAGTCCCTCTTGAGCCAGGGTCTCCGAATCTAAACCCACAACATCCTGGGGTCCATAATAGGTAGGATACTCTTCAGTGTCATCTGGAAAAATATATCCAGTCAGGAAAGGAGCAGAGTACATCTCTAACAGCAGTTCTAATCCATGATAAAAACTATGTAACAGTAAATAGCTGTGGATAAACAAGATGCACAAAATAGATACAAGAGATATATAGACAATAAGAAAATACTGGAAAGAAATACAATAATGAACAATATGCCAATGAAACAATAATACTAATGACTAAGTGTGTGAGTACTAGCTTAACATGTGATCGGCTTGGGCAAGATACAATACGGCCTGGCTAATCATACGTGCGGTGCATGATCAACACTATTCGCTTACCAATACTTTATTCAATAGGGATTTGATCACATATCTATACTAATACTCTCCACCCCCAACTGGTATAATAGATCCAACCACGGTATGCTATGGCACTAGATTCCCCAAGAAGATAGCTAGTCTCCCCGAGAATCGGTGTCTGTACATGTACAAGATAACCAATGAAACAATACTTGCACCATATACACCATATACCAAGGAATAACATCTCATGACGAGATCCGGATATACCAATCCGTGTAACCATAGTGTCGAGAGAAACATGTAAATCTACACTAGATACAACGAACATAGAGGATATCATAAATGAGAAACTATCAGAGAATGTACTCGCCTGAAATCCAAAGAACAGTCTCACAGATGTCTGACTCAGTGCCTCGAAGACCTAGATATAGAATACCACATTAAAACAAGGTCCCGGAAAGAGAACAAGTCAAACTAGTCAACTCCTAGGTCAATAAATAAATTCTAAGTCAAAAGTCAACTATGGTCAACTCTAAAGTCAACTAAAGTCAAACCAAGGTCAACCTCACAAGAAATCTATATAAATAATATAGAAATAAAATACAACAATTTAGGAATAAAAATTAGATCCCAAATCATACTCACACAAAGTATACTACTAATACAAATAATATATACCCTAAAATAATATATATACAAACCAATATGTATACAAATAACATAATATATTATTACAAATATTATACAAAACACATATATATATACATATATATATATATCCAATAATAATATATAAAATATAATTTAAAACTGTCAAAGCGTCACTGAAAACAGTGAACAAAACAAGATAAAATAAAAACAGGTTTAATAGTGACAGTCTTGACTGTCACTGAAAATTCGTCGCAGAAACTCCATATACAAAACCGCTGCTGTCACAGTTTGCTGACAGTTTCAAACTGTCACAAAAAAAATGTCGCTGAAAGGTTGCCGCTCAAAACTGCCGCAGCATTAATGACAGATCTGTCATTAATGCTGACCACTGTACAGCGGCTGTTGTTCAGACCAAATAATGACAGTTTCACTGTCATAGAAACCACTGTCACCAAAACAAATAAAAATATAAATATATATATATATATGCAATAATAATCATAATACATATATATAAATAAATAATTATATACTTATATATATGCACATATAAACTTATAATTAAATACTAATAGTTACAACACATGCACATATTAATGTTCATATTTTACATGGCTAGAAGCACACCTAAAATATATACATTAATATACAAATAATTACATAATAATTATAAATAATATAATTACACAATTAAACACATAAATATATTTTATAAAATATTTATGTATAATTTATACTATTAACATAAGTACATATATAATTACATGCAAGAAAGCTACATATTATATTTGTACATCATATTAGCACACACAAAAATATATAGATCTATGCTACAATAATTACTATAATAAATACACAAAATAAATATATAATATCTATATATATTTACTTATTATAATTGAAGAATTTAAACCATACATAATTAGATCTATTCAAAAATCCACACAATTGGAGAGTATCACACCGTATCCCACTAGATCTAGGATACGCATGTGACACGAGTCCAACACACAACCAATTACACCCCGAAGGATACAAACAAATCACAAATAATATTTATGAATAAATCAAAGTGTCAAAAGTATATCTATGTGTCCGTGTCAAAATACGACATGTTCAAAGCCCCGTGTCGGAGGGAAAACCCCCAAAATGACACGTATCACCAAATAGTTGGGATACAAACCACATGTACCAAATTATGGATACGACACTAGCCCCAAACACATAAGCACATGCCCAATTGATCTATAGGATCAATTGACACACACAACAAAATGTAAATTCGGAATTCCAACAAAATTGACACAAAAAGTACCATAACTTTCTCCATGGGTCTCCTATGAACACAAAACAAATTCCTATGGGTAGTACATACATATAGGTTGATTTACATGATTAAATCTCATATTTAGAAGCTATTTTAATGGGAAAAAACTGAATTATACCTATTGGGAGATGGATTCCCAATGAAACCTCCAATTGAGAAGAACTTGCTTCCAAATTGTAGATCCTTGCTCCTCTTTGTAGATCCTTGCTTCCTTCTTCTAGATCCTTGCTTCCTCCTTCTCTAATGGTGAATTTGAAAGAATTTGGAATGAATTTGGTAGGGAATTGGAATGGGAATGGAGGGAATTTGGGAGTGGGAAATTCTAGATCTAGATTTGGAATGAGAATGAGAGGAGAGAGAAATTTCCCCCCTCTTTTAATAGGCCGGCCTTGCCCCTCTCCCAAGCAATTATAAAATGTCCAATGTACCCCTTGGGGCCTCTCATGAAGAAATAATTAAGGAAGGAAGCTTCTAGTCTAATCACTTAATTAATTTAATCCATCTCCTTAACTATGGGCTTTCTAAATGGGCCAAATCTAACTATTTAATTCATGTTGGTCCATGGGTCCAAACTACACTAGTTGGGTCCACTAAAATAAGTCCAAAATAATTAAATAACATCCAACAACAATTAAATAATACAACAAAAATTATTTACCATGCACAATATTTATTTAAATAGGAAATTACTAAAATACCCTTTTTCCTAAAATATGGTAGTGACAAGTCTACCCTCCTTAAAATAATTTCGTCCTCGAAATTCAAAGACGAAAACTACCCCCAGAAAAACACAGAACAGAACTAAAGAATCACAACTAACTAATGAACAAAACTAGAAATAACATACCTCAAGGTACAAACAAATATGGATAACGCTCTCGCATGTCATCCTCTCTCTCCCAGGTAGACTCCCCCGGAGAGTGATGCCTCCATGCGACGCGCACCAAAGGAATAGTCTGGTTCCTCAGCACCTTCTCTCTCCGATCCAGAATCTCAACTGGCTACTCTGGATAGCTAAGAGTAGGGCCCACCTCTATCTCCGAGTGATCCAATACATGACTAGGATCTGCCACGTATCGTCTCAACTGCGACACATAAAACACGTTGTGCACTCCCTCCAATGCAGGTGGCAAGTCTAGTCTATAAGCAACTGCACCGACCCTCTCTAGAATAGTGAAAGGTCCGATGAATCACGGACTAAGCTTTTTGCCTCCACCGAAGCGAATCGTGTCTCGTGTCGGAGAAATCCTCAGAAACACCAAACCACCCACCTAGAACAAAATACCATCTTAAGAACTTAATCTATAACAAACAAGAACAAGCACAAACAAAATCTAAACTATACCTCAAACTCCAAAGGTCTCCGATGGCTATCGGCCCAATGCCTCTGTCTGTCCTGCGCCACTCGAAGTCTGTCTCTGATCAAATGAACCTTCTCCGCTGCATCCACAACCATCTCTGGCCCAAGCAAAATTCTCTCTCCAACATCGTCCCAAGACAAAGGAGTACGACACCTCCGACCATATAGAGCTTCAAAAGGTGACATCTCTATACTGGCCTGGTAACTGTTGTTGTAAGCAAACTCTACCAAATGGAGATGGTCCTCCCAAGAACCCCCAAAATCTAGTACACAAGTGCGCAACATATCCTCGAGAGTCTGGATAGTCCTCTCTGACTGCCCATCTGTCTGGAGATGATATGCAGTACTGAACTTGAGCTGAGTGCCCAAACTCTCCTACAAACTCCTCCAGAAAGTGAAACGACTATCTCGATCTGAGACTATGCTGACGGGAACTCCGTGTATCCTAACGATCTGCCTCACATACATCTCTGCCAGCTTCTCCGTAGACAAACCCACTTTGAAAGGCAAAAAGTGGGCCGACTTGGTCAATCTATCAACAATGACCCAAATTGCGTCTTTCCCTCCTGGAGATCGTGGAAGTCCGGACACAAAATCCATAGTAATGTGTTCCCACTTCCACTCTGGAATGGGTAATGGCTGAAGTAACCCTCCTGGCCTCTGCCTTTCGGCTTTTACCTGCTGGCACACTAAGCATCTGGATACAAATTATGCCACTTCCCTCTTCATGCCATACCACCACACACTCTCTCGCATATCCCGATACATCTTGTTAGCACCTGGATGTATGGAATACTGAGAGCGATGCGCTTCCTGCAACACCTCCTCGCGCAACTCCCCACTAGGCACACACAATCTAACTCCATGCCTCAAGGATCCATCCTCTGCAATAGTGAAATCATCCTCCAATCCTGCTCTCACCTGAGCTCTGATACTCCTCAAAGATACATTATCATACTGTGCTGCCTTGATCCTGTCCATCAAATCTGAGTGTATCTGCAATCCCCACATCTGCATAGCACACCCAGGAACAATCATCTCAATGCCCAAGCTCTCCAAGTCCTCCAACAGATATCGATCCTGCGTCAAGAACATAGCTACCGGATACCTGCTCAAAGCATCGGCAACTACATTGGCTTTCCCAGGATGATATTGCAAAGAGATATCAAAATCCTTCATCAATTCCAACCACCGACGCTGCCTCATGTTCAACTCCTTCTGCGTGAAAACGTACTTTAAGCTTTTATGGTCTGTGAAGATCTCCACACGCTCTCCGTACAAATAATGTTTCTACAACTTCAGGGAGAATATGACAGCTGCCAACTCCAAATCATGGGTAGGATAGTTCTTTTTATGAGGACGCAATTGCCTGGATGCATAGGCAATCACTTTCCCATGCTGCTGAAGAACACAACCTAAACCCTTCCCCGATGCATCACTATAAATAGTGAAACCTCCGGACCCTGATGGCAACATCAAAATAGGAGCAGACGTCAACCTCTTCTTCAACTCCTCAAAAGTAACCTGACAATCCTCCGTCCAAACAAACTCCACATCCTTCCTTGTGAGTCTGGTCATCGGCTCGGCAATCCTCGAAAAATCTTGCACAAACTTCCTGTAATAGCCTGCCAATCCCAAGAAACTCCTGATCTCTGCTACTGAACTCGGAGTCTTCCAAGATTTCACTGCTGAAATCTTCTTCGGATCCATTGAAATACCATCACCAGTCACAACATGTCCCAAGAATTCTACTTTGTCCAAGAAAAACTCATATTTGGACAACTTCCCATACAGCTTCTCCTTCCTCAGCACATCCAACACAATCCTCAAATGCTCCTCATGCTCCTCCGGTGTCCTCGAGTATATGAGTATGTCGTCGATGAACACCACCACGAACTCGTCAAGGTACTGGTGGAACACCTTGTTCATCAAGTTCATAAATACCGTCGGTGCATTAGTCAAACCAAACGGCATCACCATAAACTCGTACTGACCATACCGAGTTCTAAAAGCAGTCTTCGGTATGTCCTCCGGCTTCACCTTCACTTGATGGTAGCCTGATCTCAAATCTATCTTAGAAAACACCTTCGCATCACTCAACTGATCAAACAGATCATTAATCTGTGGCAAAGGATACTTATTCTTGATAGTGAGATTATTCAAAGCCCTGTAATCAATGCACATGCGCACCGATCCATCCTTCTTCGGTACAAACAATACCGGGGCTCCCCATGGTGAAGAACTCGATCTGATAAACCCCTTATCCTGTAATTCGTCCACCTGTTTCTTCAACTCGACCAGCTCGTTGTTGTTTACTCTATAGACATGTTGCGAAATTGGTTCTGCACCTGGCACCAAGTCTATAGAAAATTCAATATCTCGATCTGGTGGCAATCCTGGCAATTCCTCAGAAAAAACATCCAAGAATTCTGCTATCAACGGATGTGGCAACTCCTTGTCTTCTACCATAGCTCCACAAATAATGCCTTCTTCCTGCTCCGCAGCTCCTCTAGTAAACTCGAACTCTGGCTCTCTTGGCGGACCAAACAAAACTCTACCTCCTCTACAGTCTATGCTAGCACGGTGCCTACTCAACCAATCTATCCCAAGTACAATGTCATAGCTTGGAAGTGGCATTACAAGTAGACACGCACTCAACTCCCGGCCTCCCAGAGTAACTCTCTGATCCTTGCAAATATCATTAACCAGGATAATGTCTCCCCCGGTCATGATCTTGCAAGTCCTAAGCAAAGACTCAGCTACCAAACCATGCTTCAGAGCAAAAGAAACAGATACAAAACTATGGGAAGCACCACTATCAAACAAAGCTAAAGCTGGAATGGAATCAAGAAGAATAGAACCTGCGATAACATCTCCGGTGGGTTCCTCCTCTTCGACGGTTATAGCAAACGCTTGTCCCTGTCGAGCACCTCCCTGCTGTTGATGCTGGACAAAATGCTGCTGCTGTGTCGGAAGCGGTCCCCTCGGCTGTACTGCAGGTGGTCTCATCTGTGTCCTCGGAGCTGGAGCTGCTCCTTGAACTGCACGACGAGGACACTCCCTCGATTGATGCCCTTCAGTACCACAATACAAACAAACTCCTAGCCTCCTCCTGCAAACTTCCCAGATGTGGCCGGGCTTCTTGCAGAAGTTGCATGGGGCCTGCTGTAACTGCCTCTACTGCTGAGGTGCCTGGTAAAAAGGTGCTCTAGCTGGAGTCTGGTTCTGCTGTGGCTGCTGGAAAGGTCTGGACTGGAAATGAGGACGTTTGGCAGATACTGCACTGCCGTTGGCCCCCAGAAAAGAATCACGGTCTCTCTTGGTCTTCAAACCCAGATCCCGCTCAACCTTGCGTGCCTCCGCAAGTATCTCCGAGTATGTCTCATAAAAAGACGGAATGAGGATCAATATGGCACAAGATGTAAGACATCAAGGAAAGGACAGTTTAAGAGATCGAGTATCAATATCAAAGGAGAATAGTTGAATCAAAAGAATTTTCCTAGATGTGATTGAGTATCTCAGCCTATATCCTATATCCTATTGCAGGCTCGCAGTAGTACAACTAAGTTGTCGCACTACCACGACATCACATACTTGTGAAGCTAGACCTGCATGGGCCACCACCAAAAACGTGTCACGACCCGCACCCGGGGTAAGGATACTAGTCGAAAATAACGCCCAGCCTACGCCGCAGAATCGGCGGTAGAACGCTGTCTAGAAAGTCTATCTAATATAATGAACCACCAAAAGATAGTGTACTCAATCACAGAACTAAGATAGAATGAACACGAATCAGATAAGAATAGAATAGTCATCAACTCATGAGTTTAAAATAATACATCAATGAGTCTGAAGAGTAACAAAAATAAGCTGGAGACAAATCCAGTACAAAAGAATACTATCATACTACAAGCTACACTCCAGGGTCAACTGTCTCAGTTGGGATAAGTCCCTCTTGAGCCAGGGTCTCCGAATCTAAACCCACAACATCCTGGGGTCCATAATAGGTAGGGTACTCTTTAGTGTCATCTGGAAAAATATATCCAGTCAGGAAAGGAGCAGAGTACATCTCTAACAGCAGTTCTAATCCATGATAAAAACTATATAACAGTAAATAGCTGTGGATAAACAAGATGCACAAAATAGATATAAGAGATATATAGACAATAAGGAAATACTGGAAAGAAATACAATAATGAACAATATGCCAATGAAACAATAATACTAATGACTAAGTGTGTGAGTACTAGCTTAACATGTGATCGGCTTGGGCAAGATACAATGCGGCCTGGCTAATCATACGTGCGGTGCATGATCAACACTATTCGCTTACCAATACTTTATTCAATAGGGATTTGATCACATATCTATACTAATACTCCCCACCCCCAACTGGTATAATAGATCCAACCACGGTATGCTATGGCACTAGATTCCCCAAAAAGATAGCTAGTCTTCCCGAGAATCGGTGTCTGTACATGTACAAGATAACCAATGAAATAATACTTACACCATATACACCATATACCAAGGAATAATATCTCATGACGAGATCCGGATATACCAATCCGTGTAACCATAGTGTCGAGAGAAACATGTAAATCTACACTAGATACAACGAACATAGAGGATATCATAAATGAGAAACTATCAGAGAATGTACTCGCCTGAAATCCAAAGAACAGTCTCACAGATGTCTGACTCGGTGCCTCGAAGACCTAGATATGGAATACCACATTAAAACAAGGTCCCGGAAAGAGAACAAGTCAAACTAGTCAACTCCTAGGTCAATAAATAAATTCTAAGTCAAAAGTCAACTATGGTCAACTCTAAAGTCAACTAAAGTCAAACCAAGGTCAACCTCACAAGAAATCTATATAAATAATATAGAAATAAAATACAACAATTTAGGAATAAAAATTAGATCCCAAATCATACTCACACAAAGTATACTACTAATACAAATAATATATACCCGAAAATAATATATATACAAACCAATATGTATACAAATAACATAATATATTATTACAAATATTATACAAAACACATATATATACACATATATATATATACAATAATAATATATAAAATATAATTTAAAACTGTCAAAGCGTCACTGAAAACAGTGAACAAAACAAGATAAAATAAAAACAGGTTTAATAGTGACAGTCTTGACTGTCACTGAAAATTTGTCGCAGAAACTCCATATACAAAACCGCTGCTGTCACAGTTTGCTGACAGTTTCAAACTGTCACAAAAAAAACGTCGCTGAAAGGTTGCCGCTCAAAACTGCCGCAGCATTAATGACAGATCTGTCATTAATGCTGACCATTGTACAGCGGCTGCTGTTCAGACCAAATAATGACAGTTTCACTGTCATAGAAACCACTGTCACCAAAACAAATAAAAATATAAATATATATATATATATATATATATATATATATATATGCAATAATAATCATAATACATATATATATATAAATAATTATATACTTATATATAAATGCACATATAAACTTATAATTAAATACTAATAGTTACAACACATGCACATATTAATGTTCATATTTTACATGGCTAGAAGCACACCTAAAATATATACATTAATATACAAATAATTACATAATAATTATAAATAATATAATTACACAATTAAACACATAAATATATTTTATAAAATATTTATGTATAATTTATACTATTAACATAAGTACATATATAATTACATGCTAGAAAGCTACATATTATATTTGGACATCATATTAGCACACACAAAAATATATAGATCTATGCTACAATAATTACTATAATAAATACACAAAATAAATATATAATATCTATATATATTTACTAATTATAATTGAAGAATTTAAACCATACATAATTAGATCTATTCAAAAATCCACACAATTGGAGAGTATCACACCGTATCCCACTAGATCTAGGATACGCATGTGACACGAGTCCAACACACAACCAATTGCACCTCGAAGGATACAAACAAATCACAAATAATACTTATGAATAAATCAAAGTGTCAAAAGTATATCTATGTGTCCGTGTCAAAATACGACATGTTCAAAGCCCCGTGTCGGAGAAAAAACCCCCAAAATAACACGTATCACCAAATAGTTGGGATACAAACCACATGTACCAAATTATGGATACGACACTAGCCCCAAACACATAAGCACATGCCCAATTGATCTATAGAATCAATTGACACACACAACAAAATGTAAATTCAGAATTCCAACAAAATTGACACAAAAAGCACCATAACTTTCTCCATGGGTCTCCTATAAACACAAAACAAATTCCTATGGGTAGTACATACATATAGGTTGATTTACATGATTAAATCTCATATTTAGAAGCTATTTTAATGGGAAAAAACTGAATTATACCTATTGGGAGATGGATTCCTAATGAAACCTCCAATTGAGAAGAACTTGCTTCCAAATTGTAGATCCTTGCTCCTCTTTGTAGATCCTTGCTTCCTTCTTCTAGATCCTTGCTTCCTCCTTCTCTAATGGTGAATTGGGAAGAATTTGGAATGAATTTGGTAGGAAATTGGAATGGGAATGGAGGGAATTTGGGAGTGGGAAATTCTAGATCTAGATTTGGAATGAGAATGAGAGAAGAGAGAAATTTTCCACCTCTTTTAATAGGCCGGCCTTGCCCCTCTCCCAAGCAATTATAAAATATCCAATGTACCCCTTGGGGCCTCTCATGAAGAAATAATTAAGGAAGGAAGCTTCTAGTCTAATCACTTAATTAATTTAATCCATCTCCTTAACTATGGGCTTTCTAAATGGGCCAAATCTAACTATTTAATTCATGTTGGTCCATGGGTCCAAACTACACTAGTTGGGTCCACTAAAATAAGTCCAAAATAATTAAATAACATCCAACAACAATTAAATAATACAACAAAAATTATTTACCATGCACAATATTTATTTAAATAGGAAATTACTAAAATACCCTTTTTCCTAAAATATGGTAGTGACAAGAGGGAGCACTTGCAGTCCTCAACAGAGTAGGGTGCATCAGTGCACTAGGCAACAAATAGAGAAAGAAGCAGTAGCAGCCACTGCTCGAGTGAGTGGCAGCAAGGGAGTGTGCACACTGCAGCACAAAGAAATGTACAGCCACACAAGTGCAGCAGTGTGATCTCGACCACCCTGCAGTAGTATCTGTTGTTCAGCAATACAGTGGCATTTCAGCATGTTGCAGTGGCAACAACGCCAGGTATCAACATGCTCAGCAAGAAGAGGGAAACATCCAGCAGAAAGTATCAGAAAGAATAGGGAGGTATCAGTGCACAGTGGCTGCACAAGGAATGAGCTACCCAGTGTTCAACAAGGAGGCAGCGTGAGCAGTATCTGACAAGCAAGAAGAGGGAAGAAGCATTCAGTATCAGTGAAGTTAGTTAGTTCAGTGAGGTTTTAGTTAGTTTAGTGTGTTAGTGTATCAATTAGTTTAGTATCAAGGATAGCTATTAGTTAGTTATGTATGATATATATATATATATATATATATATATGTTATGTATATGGATTGGGTAATAGCTAGTATGGTATATATATATACTAATAGGTAATGTATATTAATGGTTAGCTATATTAGCTATATGTAGATATGTATATATTGTATTATAGATATTTTCTATATTTGTATTGATATCTATTTAAGTAATTGGTATATACTAGCTTATAGAGTATTGGGGGTTACGTGTATTACCTATATGAAGGGTTTTGAATTACCTTTGGATACCAAGGTAATGTTAAGATAATGTGTCGATACCAAGGTATTGGGTTTGAGTATCAAGATAGGTAGTGTGATACGCATTGGTGCAAGGCCAAGGTATCCTAATTTTATTGATTAGTTAAGATACTATAAATATTGACTTGTATATATATACACAAATTACTATTTTTTTCTATATTAAACTTGCGTATCTTAGGATACGGTATTTTGTGTGTTCATAGTATCTTAGATTAACTAGTATAGCTTAGTTTTATAGTGTATTAACTTAGTATCCTAGTGTTGCACTCATACAACCTAGAAATAGTCGGTTTGACTTAGAAATGGCTTTATGACTTAAAATTGCATCAGTTTAACTTATTTTTATTCCAGAACCTTGTATTGATGCAACATACCATATATATAGGTTTATGTGACACCAGCTTGGGCATCGAGAGACACACCTTGCTCAGGACTTCAGAAAAGTACATTCCCTGATAGTTTTTATTATGTTGATTATTACTATGATTCTAGTTGTAGAGTATGCTTGATTCTGACACTGTGGATACACGGGCTAGTATCATAGATACTTGTCATGAGGAGTCGTGATTGGATTCCATTAGGCTAGCTAGAGACGGGGAAATATTAGCAAGATTATGTGATCATACCCCACTTTATATGCATCATAGCTCACTCCACATATCACGTTAGGTGTAGCCTGACCATTTACATGCCTTATAGCCTGGTATATATGATTAGCCTGACTATTGCTCACATCATAGCTAACCAAATGGTTAGCCTGACCTCACATGTATCATAGCCAATCATATATAACAAGCTTGATCTAGTACCAAGCCGATCATATAACAAACTAATACTTCACAACACATAGCTAGAATTTCTATTCTTTATTCCAGTTTACTCATTTCTAGCATTCACATATATCTGTTCATTGCTAGTTAGTACTATTGCTGATTATATGTCTCTCCAGTATTCCTTATTTTTCAGTATTTCTTTATCATGTATTTCCTTACACTGTCTTATAGTTTTTGTCAATATAAATGAAATTGCTATTTAGTGTTTGTGCTTCACTCCAATCCTGACTGGATAACATTTTTTAGAGGACCTTGAGGATTTCAATCCTACTCACTATTGCCCAGGAGTAGAGGGATACTACATACCGGAGATTCCAGAGGAGTCACTATCCTTAGAGGAGACACCACCCACAGTCGTTTAGACAGCTTCTTAGTCTAGTTACCTATGTATTAATTTGTTCTAAACTTGAGATTTGGATTGTATTATGTTGAGACTATTTATATTGGGATAGCTAGAATCTAGATTATTTTTGTATTTGGGTTGTGTGCTAGACTCATATCAAAACTTCCTTATCTTTTACATCTTATCGTGCCATTTACTTTCCTGTGGTTATTGTGATTGAGCACCATATATTTTGAGGATCATTATGCATATTCATTATCCGCCTTATGGAGTTGAGATCATTGACTAGTTCTTTTGTGAGTTATGTTTAGTAGTCTTGAGACCTAGACAGCGTTCTACCGCCGATGCTGCGGCATAGGCTGGACGTACCCACGGCTCATGCCCATATTCTGGGTGAGGGTCGTGACATATTTTTAGTGGTGGCCCATGCAGTTCTAAATTCGCAATTAGATCTATGTCGTAGTAGTGCTCACTTACAGTATTGCTACGAGCTTGCTTTAGGAGATAGGATTTAGGCTGAGAGTTTGCTCAATCATAACTAGGAAATTTCTATTTTTATATTACTATTCTGAATAATTGTTCCTTTAAATTTTACTGTCCTTCTTTGATAATATTGTATCCGTTACCTTAATTGATTCTTTTCGATCTGTCTTCAGGATACCACCGAAGACTAGGTCGTTAAGATCGGGACCCACAGCTTCAGAGAGGTCTGCCACCTCTCGACCTGACCTAGAGACAGCTGGAGTTCCTCCTACTTTACCTGTTCATGTGAAAGTTTCTGCTGTTTCGGGGGTTCTCCTCCTCTACCTGTTCTGAGGGTTATTCCGGCTGTTTCGGAGCACCTTCCACCACCACCGACTCTGTTTTCCAGAGGTATGCCCGTTGACAGGGCACAGATGTTCGCACTGATCCAGGGCATGGTAGATGCTCAAAGAACATCGGCAGAGGCTCAGCGAGTTCAGGCTGAGGCGTAGAGAGTGCAGGCAGAGGCGCACCAAGCATAGACGGAGCTGATGAGGAAGAACATGGATAATGCTCTTTAGGTGGCCCTCCAAGCTATGGAGAGAGCCGTACAGCACCAGCAGCATCCTGGCCAGCAGTACCAGAGGCCAGGCACTATAGTGGACTTCAAGAGGATGATGCCTCGGGAGTTCAAGGGTGTCGACGGAATACTTCACGTCGATGACTAGTTGGAGGACAGAGAGAGGAACTTGCGCTTGGCGCAAATTTTAAAGATTTTGCAGATCGAGGCTGCCGGCAGCCAGATGTTCTATATCGCGCTGACTTGGTATCGTACGGAGCCAAGACTTACTGTTAGAGGGCTTACTTGGGAGGCTTTCAAGGAGCTTTCCAAGGAGAAGTTCTTTTCTGACGTAGCCCTGGGAGCCTTGGAAAGTCAGTTACATGACTTGGTCTAAGGAAATATATTGGTCGATGAGTATGCCATGGATTTTTGCCATTTGAGTCATTTTGCACCATCGATGATTTGAGACCCCAGAGAACGAGCCCGAAAGTTCAGGAAGGGGCTAATGAGAGAGATCAAGTCTCGCACTTATGGATGCCGTACTGCTACCTTCGAGGGCATTCTGATGGATGCCCAGATTATTAAGGATGATTTGGACCTGAGGCCCAAGAGAGGAAATGATGTTTCTGGAGGAGCGAGTGGTAGTGCGGGACCAGCCAAGCGTCC
This sequence comes from Iris macrosiphon, assembly GCA_036927795.1. NCBI lineage: Eukaryota > Viridiplantae > Streptophyta > Magnoliopsida > Asparagales > Iridaceae > Iris > Iris macrosiphon. The sequence continues at coordinate 26,193,526 of JAYESA010000016.1, read as the reverse complement.
CCACTTTCAGTAGCAACAGAGGCTGTATCAGCACCAGCAGCACCAGGCACCAGCTCGAGGACACACCCAGTAGCAGCAGCAGCCTCAGAGGCAGACCCAGCCCGCTGTCGAGTGTGCGTACTGCGGGAAGGCGGGATACACGAGGGACATCTACAGGAAGAGGCTGGGTACATGTTTGACTTGTGGATCGTCAGCACACCAGTTGAGAGACTGTCCATCTATTTAGACTCGTCCAGGTCAAGGTGGAGCAGCCGCTCAGAGGGGACCTGCCAGGGTACCTACTGTACTAGGAGCCCAGCATAGGGGACCTCCACTTCCACTACAGCAGTAGAGATTTGCCCAGCACCAGTAGTAGCAGAGAGGTGAGCCCTAGGTATGAGCGTATACCATGACGATCGAGTAGGCCGAGCCAGCAGGAGACGTGATTTCAGGTTCAGTTCTTCTCAATTCTATTCCAGCACTTGCATTATTCGATTATGGCACTTACCATAGTTTCGTGTCTGTATCTTATGCTCTTAAGCATCGTTTGGAGGAGGAACCCTTAGATAGGACTTACAAGATCACGACTGGCGGAGGCATTATTTTAGTCAGCAGTTTTTGCAAGGACCGAAGAGTATCATTGGGAGGCCGAGAGTTGAGAGTGTGCTTACTCGTAATGCCACTTCCGGGATACGATATTGTACTCGGAATGGACTGGTTGAGTAGGCACCATGCTACTATAGATTATTGTGGAGGCAGAGTGATATTTTGACCACCAAGAGAGCCAGAGTTTGAGGTCGCCAGCGGAGCAGCAAAGCCGAGCAGGGGCATTTTTTATGGAGCTAGGATGGAGGAAGAGGAGTTGTTATATCCTGTAATAGCAAAGTTTTTGGATGTCTTTCCAGAGGAGTTTCCAGGTTTGCCGCCAGACAGAGATGTTGAGTTCTCTATAGACTTGGTGTCAGAGAGGAGCTCATATCACAACACGTCCATAGGGTCAACAACAGCAAACTAGCATAACTGAAGAAGCAAGTTGAGGAGTTGCAGGACAAGGGCTTCATCAAATCCAGTTCATCACCATAAGGAGCTCCGGTATTATTCGTATCAAAGAAGGATGGATCGGTACGCATGTGTATCGACTATAGAACTCTGAATAACCTCACTATTCAGAATAAATATTCGCTTGCGAGGATAGATGATCTTTTCGATTAGTTGATCAGAGCAAAGGTGTTTTCAAATATAGACTTGTGGTCAGGCTACCACCAGGTGAAGGTGAAGACAGAAGACATTCTGAATACAGCTTTTTGGACCTGATATGGCCAGTTTGAGTTCATGGTAATGTTGTTTGGATTGACTAATGCACCGGCAGTATTTAGGAACTTGATGAACATGGTATTCCACTAGTATCTTGACAAGTTCATAGTGGTGTTAATCGATGACATTCTTGTGTATTTGAAGACCCTAGAGGAGCATGAGGATGGTTTTAGAGACTCTCAGAAAAGAGGAGCTCTACGGAAAGCTTTCGAAGTACGAGTTCTTCTTTGACAAGGTTGAATTCCTTGGGCATGTGATGACGAGCGACATAATCTCAGTTAATCCAAAGAAGATCGAGGCAGTGGAGTTGTGGGCTACTTCCAGTTCAGTAGCTGAGATCAAGAGTTTTCTCGGGCTAGCAGGTTACTACAGGTGGTTTGTACAAGACTTCTCCAGGATTATTGAGCCGATGACTAGGCTGACCAGGAAGGATGTAAATTTTGTCTGGATAAAGGATTGTCAAGCCACATTTGATGAGCTGAAGAAGGGATTGATGACAGCTCCAGTATTAATGTTGTCATCGGGGACAGGTGGATTCATTATCTACAGTGATGCTTCAGGGAAGGGTTTGGGTTGCGTTCTTCAGTAGCACGAGAAGGTGATTGTCTTTGCTTTCAGGCAATTACGTCCTCATAAAAAGAACTATCCCACCCACGATTTGGAGTTGGCAACGGTTATCTTTGCTCTAAAGCTGTGGAAATACTATCTATACAGAGAGCGTGTGGAGATCTTTACGGACCACGAGAGCTTGAAGTACGTATTTACATAGAAAGAGCTGAACATGAGGCAGCGGAGGTGGTTGGAGTTGATGAAAGACTTTGATATCTCATTGCAGTACCACCCAGAAAAGGCCAATATAGTCGTCGATGCCTTGAGCAGGTATCCGATGGCTATGTACTTGACGACAGACAGACACTTGTTGGCCGATCTTGAGAGCTTGGAAATTGAGGTGCTAGTTCCCGGTATCGAGATTCAGTTGTGGGGATTGTAGATACAGTCCGAGCTGAGGGATAGAATCAGAGCTACGCAGTATGATAATTAGGCTCTGAGGAGTATCAGGGCACAGGTTCGAACAGAATTGCCAGAAGACTTCACTATTGCTGATGATGGATCATTGCGGCATTGTACTAGGATGTGTGCCGAGCGAGGGGTTACGCGAGAAGGTTTTACAATAGGCACATCGCTCTCAATACTCGATGCATCCAGGCGCCAACAAGATGTATCAAGACCTGAGAGGGCATGTATGGTGGTACGGTATGAAGCGCGAGGTAGCACGATTTGTATCCCAGTGTTTAGTGTGCCACCAGGTAAAGGTGGATCAATAGAGGCCAGGTGGATTGCTTCAGCCTTTACCCATCCTAGAATGGAAGTGGGAGCACGTGACTATGGATTTCATTTCAGGGCTTCCATGTTCTCTAGGAGGAAAGGACACTATTTGGGTCATCGTGGATAGGCTGACCAAATCAGCCCACTTCTTACCATTTAAAGTGGGTACGTCGACGGAGAAGCTAGCAAAGATGTACGTGCGGTAGATTATCAGATTACATGGGGCTCCTATGAGCATCATCTCAGATCGGGATAGACGTTTCACTTCCCACTTCTGGAAGAGTTTGCAGACTAGCTTGGGCACTCAGCTCAAGTTCAGTACCGCATATCACCCCCAGACTGACGGACAGTTTGAAAGGACTATTCAGACTCTCAAGGATATGTTACGCACTTGTGTTCTAGATCTCAGAGGTTCTTGGGAGGATCATCTACACCTGGTAGAATTTGTTTACAACAACTATAAACCCCCTGATTTTTCAGGATTTTAAAAATCAATTTTCAGAATTTTTCTAGAATTTTTTGTGATTTTTAACTAATTAAAATATTAGACATAGGGTAATTTTCCTGGATTTTATTGGACCCCAGAACCATTTTTAAAGACCTAAAAACTAAATTATTTAATAAACCAATAAAAATCCAAATAAACTTGGTTTATTTCTGAACCAAACCAACCCAGACCGGTCTATCTGAACCCAACCCTGAACCCTAGCCGGTCGGGTCGGGTCGGATCTAAACCCGACCCGAAACCCGACCTGAATCATTCTTCTGCACGGTAACCGTAGGGTTCCCGATCGTAACCGACGCCGCAATTTCCGGCCAACGGCCCCCGCCTCCGTCGTAACCTCCGCCGCTCCGTTTGCCTCCTCAACTGACCGCCCGTCTCCCCTCCCACAGCGGCCGCCTCTCCACCTTCCCCTAAACCTTCACCTCCTCGACGAAATCGCCGACTCCGGCCTATATAAACCCTCTCGAACCACCGCCACCACCGCCATCTCTCCTCAGACACCACCACCCATCGCCACCATCGTCCCCGCCATCTTCGGCCACCCGAGTTCCATCGCGTCTCTGCCTTCGCGAGTGGACTCCCCTCCGCTCGACCCGACACCGCCACGATGAAGACTAGCAGCCGACGACTCCACAGCCCCTTGCCCTAGTCGCCCCGACTCTACCTCGCCGCCCTCTGCCGCCACCGTAGCCTCCGCCTGACTCGTAGACGATGATCCAGCGCTGCCGCAGCTACCCCGGCGACCCTAGCAGTGACCGGAAACCCTAGCAACCGTGCCATAGCCGCCGTCCGAGCGTCGCACCGCCTCTCGAGATCGTATTTTAAGCCTTCTACGGAGCCCTGTTTAGGTGACTGTATCTCTCTCCTTGCTGCCCTATTTTCTGTTTCGTCTGCTGTGACACGAACCGTGTGGTTCGGTGTATTGCGTCCTGTGGCGATCGCGAACTGCGATCCAAAATCAGGAAAATAATTGCCCTATTTTTCCCCGGAATTGAGTGTGCCCCGCTAAACGGGACGACTTGGTCGTGTGCGAACTTTACCGAAAGGTGCGCGCCGTTAATACGGACGTATGTGATTTTACGAAAGTTGATTTGGATGTGCGTGTACACCGGAATCAACACGTATCCGTCGACAACGCCCCGTATCGGCCCCGTTCTAAAACTCATTGTAACTTTATGTGTGCTCATAGTTTTAAAACAAAACTTACGCCATCGAACTCGTAGCAATACGCTGGTCTTGTGATCCAAGTTTGGTTCAATTCTGAGAACGTTGACAAAATCGCGTATCGTGGGCCCCACGGCTCCACTTGACGGGCAATTTTGTGATCGGCTCATCGAAATCCAGTTTTGAATATTTTGTTGGGTTCGTATCGTCGTTCTAGACTTGTGGACACTAAGTTTGACAAATTTGAAGAATATTGTCTCTGGCATATTTTTCGGTGCGAAGTGGGCCACATGTGGACCCCGTTTTGACCAGAAACTGTCATTTTTGTCCCTGTGTCTAAATTGGACTCAAGGACAGGCAATTCTAGTTATTTGATGTCTTCTAAACCTAATGGTAACGTTCATTTTACCATTCAAAGGAGTACCTGCAAATTCTGCTGATACTAGAGCAGCAATTGGAGCAAGAACCCCAGGGAAGTGTACCTTGCCATACTTGCAGCATTTGTTTATACTATTCTCTTGATTTAATACTGTATTGTCTCTGATCAACCTAGAACTGTGTGACATTACTTAGCATCCGAATAATATTTGGGTGTCAATACTGTATGAAGAGTTGTGTAATGTCACCTAGACATGGACATCGAGACCCTATACATTCTCGTGCTTGCATTATCAAGTACGTCATACCACAAGACACCTGATACTATTCATGAGACAGAATCTTTCTGAGATATTCATAGCAATTCTGTATAGGATACAGGTTTATGACATATACTTTATACATGCTTAGCTATCATTATGACTTGCTGCATTAGCTTTGATCTTGCGTATCATGGACATGAGACGTGTGATTATATTGGGTGGGGAGAGACACACAGGCTACAGGTTGATTATATTATGACGGCATCGTAGTCTCACTCCGATCTAGATAACTGTATAATATCACTGCTACCGGCTCCCCGACACAGAGCTTGTAGTGGTCTCAGCCTGAGTTCTAGTGATGCTCTCATCTTGCATATCACTTAGCTGGTTATATAGATTATCCTATTGTTTTATTTATTATTGTACTGCATTATTTATGGCTTGAGTTATTCTTGTACCTTGCTATGTCCCCTGAGGACCTGGATTCCGAATTATGTCCCCAGGATTAGCAGAGGAGATCTATCCTGAGGTATACGGGACAGGAGCATTAGCAGGAACAGGAGCAGACACTAGAGCAGTACCAGATCCAGAAGACGGGTGATCGCCGAGGATTTCTCCTGAGTATATGCTTTATCCATACTCAGTATTTGCTGTTGTTATCTTTATTCTTGTATCTTGACTATTGTATCAAACTCATTATCGGGTTGTTCCCCGAGATATATTTTATTGAGATTTGATATTGCTTTATACTCTGATATTATTGTATTCATTTATGTGGATGAGATTAGTACCATTGCCCGTATTGTTATTTACAGCTTAAGTACACCGTGATGGGTCCATTAAATTGGGTTTGCCCATCGATGTGTGCTGTTGGCCATTGCCACGTGTCTAGTCCCTCTATATTTTGGGACTGGGACGTGACATAGTTTTTGTGGTGGCCCATGCAGGTCAACGACTAAATTGCTTCGGTTTCAACTTAGGGACCGAGAAAGCCTGCAATAAGAATAGGATAAGGATCTCACCCACTTGCTTGAATCGTTCTTGCTCTCAATCTCAAATTCAAATTAATTCCTTGACTTGTATCCTGCCTTAATTTTTGTGCACCTCTTATTATTTATTTTGGATGCAAAGTAATGGATCCACGAGCAAACGACGAGACTCCTGCAAAATCATCACGAGATGATGTGGTAACCAACGAAGATGAAGTAACACTAGTGGATGGAGGTCAATCAGCACACCGAAGCAGTCAAGCGAATCAGCATGCCTCGAGAATCTAGCAAGATGATATTCCACCATCGACGCAATTTACTCCACCAATGCCCGTATTTCCATAAGGGCAGGCTATAAATGGGCAGTAGATATTTCAAATGATCTATACAATAATGCAAGCTCAACAAGAGGCTCTGAGTCACAGCCTAGCAATCACACTAGAGCAGGCGAACCTACCAGCACGACAGCCAACGACGGGCTCTATCACCGATTTTCGCCAGCTGAAACCCCGCACCTTTTCATGTAAGGAGGAGCCCACTGAAGTTTATGAGTGGCTCACCAACACTCAACATCAATTAGAAGCAGCTGAGCTTCCAAGGGAACACTGGATGACTGTCGTCCGAATGCAATTGACGGGCAATGCACATCACTGGTGGCTATCTGAGGAGACACGGCTCGGACCAGACCGAGTCACTTGGGAAGAGTTTTCTAGACTCTTTCAGGAGATGTACATTCCAGCCTTCGCTCGATCAGAACTTCGGGACAAGTTCAATCGCCTCACTCAAGACAATATGACAGTGGAAGAATACAACGCGGATTTCATTTGTCTAAGTCACTTCGCCCCTACCTTGATCCCGATAGAAGAAGAGAAGGCAGAGAAGTTCTTCGACGGACTAAACTTTGAGCTACAGAAACTAATTGAATCTGTTGCACCTACTTCCTACTCGGACGTCCTTGTTGTAGCCCGACGCATGGAGCGCATCACCAGGAGAGAGACCAGACTGAAGCGGCCTTCCACATCAGTACCAGCCAGAGCACCACATGAAGAAACTACAAAGAAATCTCACATGCACCAGCCACCCAGAGCATCTCCGCAGGCACTACCTATCTGTCAACATTGTAGCAAGCGAGGCCATATTAAAAATGAGTACAGACGCAAAATGGGACTATGTTTAGCTTGCGGATCCAGTCAGCATTTAGTGAGGGAATGCCTTGAGCGTCGAGAAGGAGCACCAATGGTAAACCAACAAGCTTTACCAGTACCGAGGCCAGCCTATTCAGCATTCGGAGCACCACAAACGGGAGCTGAAGGAGTCATGCCACCACCTCCAGGAGGGTATCAGCCGAGGCCACCTTTAATACCCCAGGCGGTACTCTTCCAGCAGGCTCAGCAGCAGCAGAGGAATCCACCGCAAAGACGCGGAAAAGCTTTTGCGATGACCTTGGAGGACGCGCAGACTCGTGGAGTAGCAAATGCGCGTAATTTATTCATAGATTTATTGCTTTAGCTTGTGCTTGTTAGTTCGTGACCATAGCCCTAAACCTGGTATTTTGAACTTATTAATAAATAATAATCTAGTTTTCTAAGCTATAGTTTTCTTGCTTTAACTAGATTTCCTTCACTCTTGAATTTGCAAAATTTTCATTGCTTAGGGAATTGATGTTTCTTATTCCCTATGTGTTTTGCTTAAACCTCATCCTTTGATTCTCCTTGATCATGGTTCTTAATTGTGATGTGCTTCGAACAATGCTTACAACCGTGTCATCTTTGCTGACCGGTTATTCTTTGATTGCAAGGACGCAATCCTCTTAAGGGGTAGATTGTAAATGCCTTGATTTTTCAGGATTTTAAAAATTAATTTTTAGAATTTTTTTGGAATTTTTTGTAATTTTTAACTAATTAAAATATTAGACATAGGGTAATTTTTCTGGATTTTATTGGACCCCAGAACCATTTTTAAAGACCTAAACACTAAGTTATTTAATAAACCAATAAAAACCCAAATAAATCTGGTTTATTTCTGAACCAAACCAACCCATACCGGTCTATCTGAACCCAACCTTGAACCCTAGCCGGTCGGGTCGGGTCGGATCTAAACCCGACCCGAAATCCGACCCGAACCATTCTTCTGCACGGTAACCGTAGGGTTCCCGATCGTAACCGACACCACAATTTTCGGCCAACGGCCCCTGCCTCCGCTGTAACCTCCGTAGCTCTGTTTGCCTCCTCAACCGACCGCCCGTCTCCCCTCCCTCAATGACCGCCTCTCTACCTTCCCCTAACCCTTCACCTCCTCGACGAAACCGCCGACTCCGGCCTATATAAACCCTCTCGAACCACCGCCACCACCGCCATCTCTCCTCTGCCACCACCACCCATCGCCACCATCATCCCCGCCATCTTCGGCTACCCGAGTTCCATCGCATCTCTGCTTCCGCGAGTCTACTCCCCTCCGCTCGACCCGACCCTGCCACGACGAAGACTAGCAGCCGACGACTCCACAGCCCCTTGCCCTAGCCGCCCTGACTCTACCTCGCCGCCCTCCGCTGCCACCGAATCCTTCGCCTAACTTGTAGACGATCCAGCGTCGTCGCAGCTACCCCGGCGACCCTAGAAGCGGCCGAAAACCCTAGCAGTCGTGCCCTAGCCATCGGCCGAGCGTCGTGCTGCCTCGCGAGATCGTATTTTCAGCCTTCTTTGGAGCCCTGTTCAGGTGACTATATCTCTCTCCTCGCAGCCCCGTTTTTTATTCTGTCTGCTGTGACGCGAACCCTGCGTGATCCTCTCAATACCCGTGCCATTGGTTCGGCGTATCGCGTCATGTGGCGATAGCGAACTGCGATCCAAAAATAGGAAAATAATTGCCCTATTTTTCCCTGGAACTGAGTGTGCCCCACTAAACGGGACGACTTGGTCGTATGCGGACTTTACCGAAAGGTACACGCCGTTAATACGGACGTGTAGGATTTTACGGAAGTTGATTTGGATGTGCGTGCACATTAGAATCAAAGCATATCCGTCGACAACGCCCTGTATCGGCCATGTTCTAGAACTTGTTATAACTTTGTGTGTGCTCATCGTTTCAAAACAAAACTTATGCCATCGGACTCGTAGAAATATGTTGGTCATGTGACCCAAGTTTGGTTCGATTCTAAAAACGTTGACAAAATCGCGTATTGTGGGCCCCACGGCTCCACTTGACGGGCAATTTTGTGATCGGCTCATCGGAATCCAGTTTTGAATATTTTGTTGGCTTCATATCGTCGTTCTGGACTTGTAATCACTAAGTTTGACAAATTTGGAGAATATTGTCTCTGGCACATTTTTTGGTGCGAAGCGGGCCACATGTGGACCCCGCTTTGACCAGAAACTGTCAATTTTGCCCCTGTGTCCAAATTGGACTCAAGGACAGACAATTCTAGTTATTTGATGTCTTCTGAACCTGATGGTAACGTTCATTTTAGCATTCGGAGGAGTACCTGCAAATTCTGCTGATACTAGAGCAGCAATTGGAGCCAGAACCCCAGGCAAGTGTACCTTGCCATACTTGCAGCATTTGTTTATACTATTCTCTTAATTTAATAATGTATTTTCTCTAATCAACCTAGGACTGTGTGACATTACTTAGCATTCGAATAATATTTGGGTGCCAATACTATATACAGAGTTGTGTAATATCACCTAGACATGGACATCGAGACCCTATACATTCTCGTGCTTGCATTATCAAGTACGTCATACCACAGGACACCTGACACTATTCATGAGATAGAATCTTTCTGAGATATTCATAGCAATTCTGTATAGGATACAAGTTTATCACATATACTTTGTACATGCTTAGCTATCATTATGACTTGCTGCATTAGCTTTGATCTTGCGTGTCATGGACATGAGACGTGTGATTACATTGGGTGGAAAGAGACACACAGGCTACAGGTTGATTATATTATGACGGCATCGTAGTCTCACTCTGAGCTAGACAACTGTATGATATCACTGCTATCGGCTCCCCGACACAGAGCTTATAGTGGTCTCATCCTGAGTTCTAGTGATGCTCTCATCTTGCATATCACTTAGCTGGTTATATAGATTACCCTATTGTTTTATTTATTATTGCACTGCATTATTTATGGCTTGAGTTATTCTTGTACCTTGCTATGTCCCCTGAGGACCTGGATTCTGAATTATGTCCCCAGGATTCGCAGAGGAGATCAATCCCGAGGTATACGGGATAGGAGCATTAGCAGGAACAGGAGCAGGCACTAGAGCAGTACCAGATCCAGAAAACGGGTGATCGCCGAGGATTTCTCCTGAGTATATGCTTTATCCATACTCAGTATTTGCTGTTGTTTTCTTTATTCTTATATCTTGACTATTGTATCAGACTCATTATCGGGTTGTTCCCCGAGTTATGTTTTATTAAGATTTGATATTGCTTTATACTCTGATATTGTTGTATTTATTTCTGTGGATGAGATTAGTACCATTGCCCATATTGTTGTTTACAGCTTAAGTACACCCTGATGGGTCCATTAAATTGGGTTTTCCCATCGGTGTGTGCTGCTGGCCATTGCCACGTGTCTAGTCCCTCGATATTTTGGGACTGGAGCGTGACAACAACAGCTACCAGGCTAGTATTGAGATATCATCATTCGAGGCTCTATATGGACGAAGGTGTTACACACCGTTATCTTGGGATGATATCGGAGAGAGAGCCTTGTTAGGACCAGAGATGGTCGTAGATGCAGCAAAAAAGGTAAAACTCATCAGAGACAGACTTCGAGTAGCACAGTACAAACAGCGGCATTGGGCCGACAGCCACCATATACCCTTGGAGTTTGAGGTATAGGTTTTATTATTTTTGCTTGTGATTATTTTGTTTTAGATTGCACATTAAGGCTTCTTTTGTTTTAGGTTGGTGATTTGGTGTTCTTACAAACTTCTCAGACACGGGGCAAGATTCACTTTGGTGGAGGCGGGAAGCTTAGTCCACGGTACATCTAACCTTTCAGTATTCTTGCGAGGGTCGGTGCAGTAGCCTATAGACTAGACTTGCCACCTGCATTAAAGGGAGTACATGACGTGTTCCACGTATCGCAGATGAGATGGTACATGGCGGATCCTAGTCACGTACTAGATCACTCGAATATCGAGGTTGGTCCGACCCTCAGCTATCTTGAGCAGCCCGTAGAGATTTTGGATCGCAGGAAGAAGGTATTGCGGAACCAGACTATTCCTTTGGTTTGTGTTGCATGTAGATATCACTCTCCAGGCGAGTCAACCTAGGAGAGAGAGGACGAAATACGTGAGCAGTACCCGTATCTCTTCGAACCTTGAGGTATAATTCTTTCTTGCATTGTATTGTTTGCTTTTGGTAGTTACTTTCTTCCTTAATTTTGAGGACAAATTTTCTAAGGTGGGTAGGATTGTCATCTCATATTTTCAATCAAGGATAATTTGGTAATTGATACGAGTATTTTAATTTTAGGATTTATTGTATTTAAATATTATGCGTCTGATTATTTATTTATTGTATTATTTAATTATTGTTAGATGCTAGATTATTTTAGACTTGTGTAGTAGACTAACTAATTAAGTTAGATGCGTGAACCCAATAATTTATTTTGGTTTAGATTGAGCCCAATAATTAGGCCCTTGGCTTAAGAGGATTGATTAATTAGTGAAACCATTAGACTAGAACCTTTCCTCCTTAATTAATTTTTTAATGAGAGGCCCCAAGGGGTATATTGGATATTTTACATTGCTTGAGGGAGAGAGAGCTAGGGCTGGCCATTAGAGGGAGGAGAAAGTGTATCGCTCATTTTATTTTTCTATTACTTTTAGATCTATATTTCTTCCCTTTCCAATTTTCTTTATTCCCTCACCATTCCCTCACAAATTTCTTCCATATTCTTCAATTGAGGCTACTACAAAAAAGATCTACAAGAAGAAAGTTAGGAGCAACAAGGAGGAGGCCAAGATCTATAAAGAGGAGGCTACATTCAACATTTTAGGATTTTTATTGGGAATCCATCTCCCAAAAGGTACATTTCAATTTTTTCTCTTATAGTAGGCTCTAAATCTGAGATTTAACCATAAAAAATCAACCCACATACATAGGCTACCCATAGGAATTAGTTTTAGGTTCATACGAGACCTATGGTGGAAGTTATGTGTGTTTTGGTGCCAATTTTGGGAGAATTCTGAGATTGGCACATATGGTGTTTGTCATATGGTCATATAGATCAATATGATATATGAATGATTGTTTGTGACTAGTGTCGTGTCCATAATTGGATACGTGTAGGTCGTATCTCATCAATTTGGTGATACGGATGTGGTGCACTCCACGTTTTTGGTTTTTGGTCCTCATTCCTATATGTGCTTGTGTATATATATATGTATGATATATTAGTTGGTATATATATATATATATATATATATATATATATATATATATATAAGTATGTTTTATGATATTATATATAGGTGCTAGCTAAGTGTACATTGATATGTATATATCTATATGTATGAGTATGTGAATGTTTATATGTAAATACATATATATAAGTGTTTATGTATATGTATCTAATACATATATGTATACATGTAAGAGTATATATATATATATATATATATATATATATATATATATATATAGAGAGAGAGAGAGAGAGAGAGAGAGAGTTTGATATATATATTTGCACATTGATATATATAGAGGTGTTTGAGTGTAGGTGTGCTATGAGTTATGCTTATGTATGTGAGATGGGAGGCTCAGCAGAGAAGCTCGTGCATAGTAGCTTGCTGCACAGAGCCTTCAAGTGCAGTCAGTCGAGCTAGGCAGTGGCAGAAATGGGAGGCACTATAGTTCACTGCAGTGTGCAGTATTCCCTGAAGCAGCAAGGTAGGCAAGTATCAGCTGTGCAGTCTCAGGCAGTGCAAGCAAGAGGGAGGTACAGCATTATGCACATCAGTGCACTGCATCCATCTCAGGAAGTTTAACATTGAGCAGCAGCCAAGTGCACAGGGAGGATTCAGTATGCATCAACATGTACCATATTGCAATCTATTATGCAGTGCTCAGCTAGAGGAAGCTCGTGCAATTCTCAACAGAGCAGGGTGCATCAGTGCACTAGGCAGCAAATAAAGCAAGATACAGTAGAAGCCATTGCTCGAGTGAGTGGCAGCAAGGGAGTGTGCACACTACAGCAAAAAGGAATGTGCAGTTGCACAAGTGCAGCTGTGTGATCTCGAGCATCCTGCAGTAGTATCTGCAGTTCAGTAATGTAGTGGCATTTTAGCATGTTGCAGTGGCAGCAATACCAGGTATCAGCATGCTCAGCAAGAAGAGGGAAACATCCAGCAGAGAGTATCAGCAAGAAGAGGGAGGTATCAGTGCACAGTGGCTGCACAAGGAGGGAGCTACCCAATGTTCAGCAAGGAGGCAGTGTGAGCAGTATTTGACAAGCAAGAAGAGGGGAGCAGCATTCAGTATCAGTGAAGTCAGTCAGTTCAGTGAGGTTTTGGTTAGTTTTAGTGTGTTAGTGTATCAGTTAGTTTAGTATCAAGGATAGCTATTAGTTAGTTATGTATGATATATATATATATATATATATATATATATATATATATATATATATATATATATATATATATATATATATATATATATATATATGGATTGGGTAATAGCTAGTGTAGTATATATATACTAATCGGTAATGTATATTAATGGTTAGCTATATTAGCTATATGTAGATATGTATGTATTGTATTATAGATAGTTTCTATATTTGTATTAATATCTATTTAAGTATTTGGTATATACTAGTATATAGAGTATTGGGGGTTAATATGTGTATTAGCTATATGAAGGGTTTTGAATTACCTTGGGATACCAATGTAATGTTAAAGTCATGGGTCGATACCAAGGTATTGGGTTTGAGTATCAAGATAGGTAGTGTGATACGCATTGGTGCAAGGCCAAGGTATCCTAATTTCATTGATTATTTAAGATACTATAAATATTAACTTGTATATATATATATATACATATTACTATTTTTCTATATTAAACTTGCATATCTTAGGATACGATATTTTGTGTGTTCATAGTATCTTAGATTAACTAGTATAGCTTAGTTTTATATTGTATTGACTTAGTATCCTAGTGTTGGACTCATACAACCTAGAAATAGTCGGTTTCACTTAGAAATGGCTTTATGACTTAGAATTGCATCAGTTTAACTTATTTTGTTCCAGAACCTTATATTAATGCAATATACCATATATATAGTTTCGTGTGACACCAGCTTGGGCATCGAGAGACATACCTTGCTCAGGACTTCAGGCGAGTATATTCTCTGACATATTTTATTATGTTGACTATTATTATGATTCTAGTTTTAGAGTATGCTTGATTCTGACAATGTGGATACACGGGCTAGCATTATAGATACATGTCATGAGGAGTCGTGATTGGAATCCATCATACTAGCTGGAGACGGAAAAATATTAGCAAGATTATGTGATTATACCCCACTTTACATGCATCATAGCTCAACCCACAAATCACGTTGGGTGTAGCCTGACCATTTTCATGCCTCATAGCCTGTTATATATGATTAGCCTGACTATTGCTCACATCATAACTAACCAGATGGTTAGCCTCACCTCACATGTATCATAACCAATCATATATAACAATCATGATCTAGTCCCAAGCCGATCACATAGTAAACTGATATTTCACAACACTTAGCTAGAATATTTATTCTTTATTCTAGTTCACTCATTTCTAGCATTCACATATATCTGTTCATTGCTAGTTAGTACTATTGCTGATTACATGTCTCTCTAGTATTCCTTATTTTTTTAATATTTCTTCATCATGTATTTCCTTACACTGTCTTATAGTTTTTGTCAATATAATTAAAACTATTGTTTAGTGTTTGTGCTTCGCTCCAATCCTGACTGGATAATATTTTTCAGAGGACCTTAAAAAAAAATTTCCTACTCATTATGGCCCAAAAGTAGAGGGAGACTACATACCGGAGATTCTAGTGGAGTCACTCTCCTTAGAGGAGACACCACCCAAGTCGTTTAGATAGCTTCTTGGTCTAGTTACCTATGTATTAATTTGTTCTAAACTTGAGATTTGGATTATATTATGTTGAGACTATTTATGTTGGGATAGCTAGACTCTAGATTATTGTTGTATTTGGGTTGTGTGCTAAACTCATGTCAGAACTTTCTTATCTTTTACATCTTATCGTGCCATTTACTTTCCTATAGTTATTGTGATTGAGTACCATATGTTTTGAGGATCATTATGCATATTCAATGTCCTCCTTATGGAGTTGAGATCATTGACAGGTTCTTTTGTGAGTTATGTTTAGTAGTCTTGAGACCTAGACAGCATTCTACCGCCGATGATGCAGCGTAGGCTGGACGTACCCACGGCTCATGTCCAAATTTTGGGTGCGGGTTGTGACAGGTAGTGGTTAGGCAACAGCTACTGGATTTGGCCCGCGAGTGGTGTGTATCTCAGGAGGTTTCACTAACGATGTTGATCATATGGGCGAACTTCAGTGAGAGATTTCAGACTCGGTACTTCGACGCGGTATTGAGTTATGACCTATAGTAGAGGTTAAACAACCTCAAGAAGATGAATAAGACCGTTGATGGCTACACGGCAGAGTTTTGTAGGCTCAATTGGTTTGTTCCCACCTTGGTGGTGACCGAGTTGCATCGAACAAGGAATTTCCATCAGCGACTTCATCTGGAGAATATTCTGGTATTAGAGCAGCATAAGTTTTAGACTTTTGACGCTGTGATGAGAGTGGCGAGGAGGCACGAGTATACCTCCCAGAGGATAGTCAACAGAGTTGGGGGCCAGAAGAGGCCTTATATTCAGAGGGGATCTTCTATTCGATCTTTGGCACCAGCCCCAGCAGTCCAAGCTTTGCTAATCGGGTCTCCGAGGAGAGATACTTCAGTTTAGCAGTCTTCTCAGCCTCGTCCTCAACAGCAGAGGCAGTCATCTTCAGTCGGGTGTTCCCATTGTGGAAAGCCAAGCCATGTATTTACAGAGTATCGTAGGGTACAGGGTTTGTGTCTAGCATATGGTAGAGCAGGATATATGATTAGCACTTATCCCCGGAGGGCTACAGCTGGATCTTTATCAGTCCAGTCAGCAACTCCACAGTTTAGGGCACCAACGCCGGTACAGCAGCAGCAGGACCCGAGGCCTTTACCGACGTAGTCCCAGATGTTCCAGCAGAGGACACAACAGTATGCATAGGCTTAATATTAGGCTAGGCAGAGAGGCCAGCAGCAGAGGGGACCAAAGCCCAGAGGGCAAGGACAGGCTTTCGGGATATCTTACGAGGAGGCGCTAGCAGCTGGAGAGGTGGTTGCAGGTACCATTCTCGTTCATTTGCATTCAGCTTCAATTTTATTTGATTCTGGCGCATCGCACTCGTTTATATCTATACGATTTGTGACACGAGTTGGCTTGGAGTCTGAGTCCTTACCTGTAAGGTTGAATATAATTATTGGTAAAGGTCTTATGGGAGTAGATCGAGTTTATACATCTTGTCGAGTTATAGTATGTGATAGAGAGTTTTTTGCTAGGCTAATAAAGTTTTATATGGGCGACCATGATTTAGTCATAGGAATGGATTGGTTGAGTGCGTGACATGCGATGATAGATTATCATGCTGGCAAAGTTATCTTTATTGTTCCTGGCGAGGAGGAGTTCTCATTTTCAAGAGGTGACATGGAGTCTCCATCAATTATCCTAAGGATGGCAGTAGACGAGGAGGTACAGTTACCCAGAGTTTTCTATGAGTTCTTGGGCGTATTTCTCGATGAGCTTCCAAGCATGCCGCCAATTTGAGACGTAGAGTTCTACTTCGATCTGATTCCAGGGGCATAGCCAGTTTTGAAGAGAGTCTACAAGATGTCACCACTAGAGTTAGAGATTCTGTACCAGATGATTAAGGAGTTGAGGACCAAGGGATTCATTCGTGCTAGTGAATCACCTTGAGGAGCTCCATTATTCTTGTTGAAAAGAAGGATGGTTCATCGCGTTTGTGTGTTGATTATTAATTATCGTACTTTAAATGCGGTGACCATTAAGAACAAGTATCCCTTGTCTAGGATAGATGACTTGTTTGATCAGCTCAACGGGGCAGCTATATATTTCGATTTGCTGTTTGGGTAAGATCAGATCAGAATCAAAGAGTGGGATATACCCAAGACAGCGTTCAGATCTAGATATGACCATTAGGAGTTTCTTGTTATGCCATTTGGAGTGACCAATGCGCCAGTGATATTCATGGATCTCATGAATCGCATCTTCATGCCTCATTTAGACTAGTTTGTGATAGTGTTTATTGATGATATTCTGGTCTACTGTCGATCTGAGGCAGAGCATGAGTAACATCTTTGTATAGTTCTTCAGACTCTTAAGGAAAATTAGTTATATGCAAGGTTCAACAAGTACGATTTTTGGCTAGATCGTATCTCATTCTTGGGTCACATCATTTTCGGTGGAGGCGTAGAGGTGGATCCCAAGAAGGTAGAGGAAATTGAGAGTTGGCCAGTACCTACTACAGTCTCAAAGGTGCACAGTTTTTTGGGATTAGCAGGCTACTATAGGTGATTTGTGGCAGACTTTGCTAGGATTTCCACACCCTTGACATGGCTGACGTGTAAGGACGTACGCTTTGAGTGGTCAGATGATTGTCAAGTTTCTTTTGAGAAGCTCAACCGGAGTTTGATCTCAGCTCCTATTCTGACACTTTTCGTCGGTCCAGTGGGTTTACAATTTACTGTGATGCATCAGGGTAAACCCCCTAGTTCTACTTTACAATTTTAGTATTTTTATTTATTTTATTATCTTATTTCTTTAATTATTGGATATTTATTTTAGTTATTTACTTAGATAATTACATAAAATAGTTTTTGATTTATTTTAACTATATAAATGATTATTTATATTTAATAACTATAAATGTTTAACAAAAATATTTTTATAGTGTATAAATTACGTACTAAAGGGTTGTGAATTTTTTTTAGATTTAATTTTATTATATATCTATTTTTTGATAATTTTATTTCTACATATATTTATTTATATATGCTTATATAAACAAAGAAAAGAAAGAAAAAGAGAGAGAAATAAAAAGAAAAAGAAAAGATAAACAACATAAAGCAACAACCACAACAACAGCAAAACCCATACACCTACAATCCTATACCTACCCGAACCCGCGACCCTTGCAAACGACCGACCCCCCCCCCCCACAAACTCTCAGTATATATATATATATATATATATATATATATATATATATATATATATATATATATATATATATATATATATATATATATATATATATATATTTGCATATGTATTCAACCATAAACCTAATTCTCTTCTCCTCTCCCTCCTCGACCCTAGCGCCGCTCCTGGATCGCCGCCAACCACCACCGTCGGTGATCCCCGCCAAACTGCTGCACCCGCCTTGACAACGACATCAATGACTTCTATCGACCCAACTTCTAGGTAACACATCTCTCTCACCTCTCAATCTTTTTCGAACGGTCTCTTCATACATGCTTATAACATGACTCTCTAGGAATCCCTTCAAGTGGAACAAATTTAGGCACCCTGGATTGATCAAAATTTTGATCCAAAGTTGGGCAAAACAATTGTCCAAAATAGTCCAGAAAATTAATCCAAACACCTTTGTTCACGCCTAGTTTTCATCTAAACCAAGTATAATTTTTAGAATCTATTTGAAGGCATTAACTGACAACATATAGGACAATAAAACCTTTCTTTTAGTTTTAATTAATTCGATGTCCTCGTAGAATAAAACCAGCCCAAAGCTGGATAAAAATCATATTTTCAGGAATTAAAATTTTTCGATAAGGAGTGCGTCCCTCATCGCATACCAATTGCACCGAAAGGCACGTATGGTATATCCAGACATGTGGCCTTTCACGAAAGTTGATTTGGACATGTATGCACGCCGGAATCAACCCGTATCCGTAAAAGTTATCCCGTATCAATATTTTGCAATATTTCTCATTAGTCAGTGCACGCTCGTCAAAACGTGACAAAACTTACACCATTGGATATGTGGCATTACGCTGGTCATGTGACCTGAGTTTCATTCGATTCTGAGTCAGTCGTCGAATCACCTTTTTTACGGGGCCCATGATTTGACTTGACAAACGAATTTATGATCGGCTCACCGAAATCTAAAACTGGACATACCGATGAGTTCATATCGTCGATTAGAATTTATTTGACCTATAATTTGTCCCATTTAGAGATTTTTATTCCTGGCATATTTTTTGGTGCAAAGTGGATCACATATGGACACCGTCTTTGACCTAAAATTGCATTTTTGCCCTTGTGTCCAAATTGAATGAAAGAATAGTATTTTTTTACTATCTTTCTTATTTTGAAAATATTGGTGATATTTATTTCAGCATCCGGAGATGTTTGTTCAGCTTCCATATTTTCTGGTTCGATGTACTCTGTTGTCTTGCGTCGTTTCAATACCAAATAACTGTCAGGCAAGTATACCTTGCCATGATGACTGTTTATTTATATTTTTTATAGCATATTGCATTTATGTTACTTATTTACTTAGTTATTTTCTATAAAAACTGCGCGTCCAAGATAGACTTGGGTGCAACAACGGATTGCGTCATCTTTATTTTATTTACTATGCATATTGACCTAGAGTTATGTGACCATCCTCTATTTGTGAGATGTTTTCATATCTCCATGACCATGGCACATACTTTATATATACATGGATGTGTGATATGCGTGAGAGGGCACGAACCAACGTATTCGGGTCGCTCCCGATACGTAAGGGACGTGTATCAGCTTAGTCATATTTATTGTTTTAGGATGCATTCATTGGACTTAGTGGCGAGGAACTGGACGTGTCATATTGTTGATACGATTCTTATAGTAGTTTGGGTAGGGAGGATATACACGAGTTATTTGGGCTACTTTATACATTCTCTTGTAACCCGCACGCTCCGCCGGAGATGCGTGGTGAGATTACCTTATATTATTTACAAGCGGCCTTTAACTATTGAAAGACGTTATGCTTTGTAGGCCACTGATTCTCCGAGAGAATTATGCCAATCCTGTTTTTAGCCAGACAGCCCATTCGTGCGAAGGTTATCCTCAATTGTATTCATGTAGCTTGATTAGTTTACCCAGTACATATGTTTATATTCAGTTTAAGATTGGCATGCTTCTATGTTTCTTGTTACATTCCTCTGAGGACCTGGTCCTTTTCCAGGTGTAGATGATCAGGACTATTCGTAGGAGTACGGATCAGGACCTGCTATTTTATTCTCTATCGAGGAGGTCTTTCCATTCTTGCCTATTTGATTATTTATTTGATGTACTTATTATCTTTTTGTATTTTGTTGTAGAGGTCGGACTCTATTCTTATTCTAGTTTGGTAGTAGATTTATCGCCACCCAACTAATTATTCTTATCAAGTATTTTATACTTGATTCAGTTATATAGTCGATTGGTTATTTATTTCTATTTGGTTTGTGGATGAGATTAGTATTGCATGTGACTTGTGACATTATATACCACTTATGAATTATTATTCATAATACCGCGGACGTATGTGTTATAGTTTTCATATATTGGAGTTTTCATATACATAGAGCTGGCATGCTTACGTATTCCTAGTCCTGAGTATTTTGGGACTAGGATGTGATAATCAGGCATTGGGCTAAGGTGTGTCCTTATGCAGCATGGTAGGGTTATTGCTTATGCGTCTCAGCAGCTTCGAGACCATGAGAAGAACTACCCGACCCATGATTTGGAGTTAGCTATAGTGGTGTTTGTACTCAAGCTCTGGAGACATTATCCATATGGTGAGAGAGTGGATCTTCACAGATTACAATAGCTTGAGGTATGTGTTCATATAGATGGACCACAATATACGAAAAAGAAGATAGCTGGAGTTACTGACAGATTACGACATTGATCTTCAGTACCATCCAGGGAAGGCCAACAGCATTGCAAACGCCTTAAGCAGGAGAGTAGGAGCCTACTTCTTGACAGAGCACATCATATCCTAGACGACCATCAGGGGATAGGCATCGAGGTGGTGTTACCAGGAGATACGGGTTTGATGGCAAGATTGTAGATGCAGTGTCACGCCCCAGTCCCAAAATACATAGGACTATGACACGTAAGCATGCCAGCCGCATGGATATGGCAACTCCAATATATGGAAACCATAACCCATATATACGCTGTAATATAAATATAAACTCACATATGGTATATATAATATCACAAGTCACAGATATGCTAATCTCATCCACACAACAAGTTATAGAAAAGAAATACTAAACTAGAATAAGAAGTCTGAAATATCCAAAATAATAGTCGGGTGGAGACAAATCCACTACCAAGGACTATATCCAAAACTAAAATGAGAGAGGAGTATAAAATCTCCAATATAAAATAATGTGAAGACAGAAGTGTATCAGCTAAAAGAATCCATCGCTAGATAATCAACGATGCTCAGAAGGTAAGACCTCCTCGGCAGAAAGTAATGCGTCAGGTCCAGGCCCGTACTCCTGCAAATACTCAAGAGCAGATACACCTGGCAGAGGACCAGGTCCTCAGAGGGACGTAATAAGATACTGAAAAGTGAGCCAACTTGAATACAGTAAACATGCATATAATTTGAAAATAAATAAGTACGCTGTACAAGACAATCTATATGAATACAAATGAGGACAACTTTTTGACGTATGGGCAAGGGTAGGCTACTCGATCTACCTCACAACTCACACACACACGTCAATGGACATCAAAAATCGACATACCGCGGGGGTAGCGACCAGTGAGACTCCAGAAATCGACATACCGCGGGGGTAGCGACCAGCACGACACACGCCCGTAGTGCGAACTATATACTATGGTTTACCAGAGTGGTTAAAAGCCCATATGCCTAATGATTGTCCTCTCATGATACTAGGTGCCATGTGTGTGTCAACATATCTAATATATAGTAATGACTGAAAGAAACTACACATGCAATAAATAAACAGAAATGAAATAAATATAAAGAAATATACTAAGCATGCAAAATACTGTAAGAAATTTGGCAAGGTATCTTGGCTGATCTGAAAAAAAATGAAGTCCCAACTCAAGGCGTCGTCCGACCTACCCGTCACATAAATTAAATAAGTTAGGTTACAAAAGTGGGTGAATAGGTTCCTCCATTTTAATCTATTTTAATTCTGAATAAAATAAACTAAAATAGTATTTTAATCTTATTATCATCTGATTTTATTGTTACGATCTAATTTTGTCCAAAGAACTGAATTTTATCAACTCGAGACTCATGGCACGCAAATCGAGGCGATCTGTTGACCGAAAAGTCAACCGACACAAACTCAACTTTCATGCATGATTTTCTGTAGATTTCAGCATCAAAAATATGCTAGAATTTATGGCTCATCCGAATTCAAATTCGTTTGGGAATTATGACACATACAAATTTTGTATTGTGCACCGATGGTTAAATTCTAACCTAGAAGTTCTACAGAATTAAAAGTATGTAAATACTTCGAATTAAATTCTGGGAAAAATATATGTCGATGATCTAGACATTATCTTTCTGAAACTTTAAACGGTTCGTGATTCTGATTCCGGGTTCTCCCGGAATTGCGAAAATATCGAAACACGTCTATTTTCGGACATGCTGTGCTCTACGAATTTTTTAGAATTTAATACTAATAATTTAGAAAAAAATTATATAATCAGAAATCTAACCTCAATATCTTTCTAACGCAAGAAACTAGGCCTCGTTTGGAGTCCGGAGCTATGCGCAATGGCTTCTGGAAGATGAAGGAACCCTAGATAGCAATTCTCCAAAATCTCTCTCTCTAAAATAATGGGATAATTAGGGTTATCATATTATATATATAGAGAGAGATATACCTGCGGCTGAATGGATATCTATAGGCTGACACGTGTCAGAATCTGATTGGATGGTTTTATTTATATTATTTATTTTTGATTTGCCTTTATCAAAACATTATTTAAGTCGTTTTAAATCTAAATAACTCCAAATAAATACTAAAAATAATCATAAAAATCTGGATAAATTACAGAAAATATATTTTGAATCCAGAAACCCTAGAAAAATACGTGGGATAATTTTATGTTCATAGGTTTTCTACTATAATTAGGAGAAGCTCTAAACATTAGTTTTACCCATATAACTAAAAATAAATACTAAAATTATTCCAAAAATTCTGAAATAATTCCAGAAAATATATAATAATATTATAAACCCTAAAAATTAACGTGGGTCCATTCTATATTCCTGGGATTGCACAATAAATTCTACAAGTCCTAAAAATTAGTTATTA